>VXAB01008631.1:11106-25920 GCA_013399175.1 Odontophorus gujanensis | reverse complement strand
CCTCATCTATCTCTTCATCCTGAAATATTATATTCCGACTTTTTTACACCGTGACAAAAGAATGATGAAATAATGTATTGAAACTGAGCATACTAAAGGACAAGGAAGAGTGAAATAAAAAGTTTATCCAATGGGTTCAGTGGTGTCAACTGCCTTTCCTATGAGTCCAGAGACCTCCCATACAGAATATCATGTGATAAAGAACTAAGATGATGCTCAAGAAGCATCAATAAGATGCAGAGTAGCAAACTCAACGCACACGGACTATTATATTCAGGAACATTTATGGTGATGTGGTTAGATCAAGCATACGTGTGAATACACAGACATACAACCATATATATATTTGTGACTTACACTGAAACTAATCTTAATGTAAATTTAGCCAATTCTGCTGTTCTACTGTAGAAAAGTCCGCATAACACAGTAAAGGCTTGCCTGAGTTGAAACAACAGGGAGAAGGAACAGAATTTTCCCTTTTTTTCAGACATATGTAGATTTTACTAGGAAGTGGTAGATTGCCTGTAACTCCCCAGGAGAACTCTGAGACAATGATATGCTACATTTATTGTAACTACCACTCTAAGTACAACTCAAGAAGTGTCAAGTGTATGTGCTCCTTGTCACAACATTTTAAACCATCCAGATGGATGAATGGAATGGAACAGATATTCAAAGAAACTCACTCCTGTCATCTAGAAGATAAAGTGTGTCAGACTATGCATAAAAATTGCTGACAAATAAGCTTTTCAAAAAAATCTTCAGTGTTTTCTTAGTAACTTCAACTTATCTCCTTGATCTTGTATGATTACTCTTAATACTGGAATAACATATTTATTATAATTCATTATCTTTGAGTGACATTTAATTATAAATTGCTTATATATTTCTTTTGTAATCAAATTCTTTTTTTATTTTTATAGATGAGTGAAAATATTTACTTTCTTAGAAGACAAAATGATATTGACAGTAATGGTTCTTGACAGAGGCTGTCTTGAGGCATGACTCACTCAAACAAGATTGACTTTCTTCAATACCTTCACTTGCCTGTCCTTCAAGTCACAGAACTTCATACCTGTTATGCAAGGGCACCTGGGGAGATGAGGTAGATGAGGAGGGCCACTCCTAAAAGAAAACTGTTTCCATTCCTCCTTGTCTCCCACCTCTTCTCCTTCTGCCTTGTTGCAAGAGTGTAGAGGATCCACTGCTACTTGTAGAGTGTTCCCTGGTGTCTCTCTTGCAGGGATGTGATGTCACGGAGGAGCTCCACCTGCCAATTTCTTTTTCACACTCCTTGAGTCTTCATAATCTTTCTGTCTCTTCCTTCATCTGTGCCACCAGGCAGAGCAGATCGTCCACCTGCTCACAATGCACACAGGAGGTATCCCCTTCTATTCTCCAGTATTTGTGCCAGGCTCAGGCACTCTCTGCAGCCAGAGACCTGGATGGCTGTATTTTTGCATTCTGGATTGCCACAGCCTTAGCAACAGCTTTCAGAGGAGAGGAGACCATGACTTCTCCACTGAGAATGTGAACAGTGTGAGTTGGCTTGGTCACTTCAGTAGGGAGGAGTACTGCACCTTCCCTGCTCACCCTGTCTGCACAAACAGCCATGCAAACTGTCATGCCATGCAGTATAGTTGCACCACACCCTGTTTTCCTGTCCAGGTCACTGCACTCCCTAGGGGCTGCCTTTGTATGCACGGAGGTTTGGTCACTGTCACTCCTGGCACCACCCACACCACATCTGAGCTATGGCAGATATGACTCTCTGCAAAAGGTCCCTCAGTGCAAGCCTCCACTCTGAAGATGTTCTGCTCAATTCACTACCTGAAGAGTAATCTCAGTTCTGAATTACAAAGAACTAGTAAATTGATGGGTGTTTTTAGACTAAGGTATATGTGGCCAACTCCCTTACTTCCCCAGGTTTGATTTACTACGTTCCATGTAAACTCAAATTAAAATCCTGAAAGTATGAAGAAAAGTTTGAAAGACTTGAGCATAGTGCTACAAGACCAAGGATAAATATCTGTATTTTAAAATTCTATCGCCTTCTGAATGCCTCAATTAAAAAAAAAAAAAGAAAGATACTGAAAACTGACTGAGTCTGCTCAGCACTTAACCATCAGAAACATAATCCATCAGAGAGACTTTGTAGTATGACAACATGGTTACTTATTCTTGTTATACATTTATCTTAGTTAAGATATATCAAGCTTCTTCATTAGTCTTTTCTTTGTGGAGAGTATTAAGAAGCTTATATTTTAAAGTCTATTGTCCTGAAATGGTACCCAAAGGGACAAAGGGAACAGTTCTTGTAGTGAAGTTCAGCAGACAGATATGACAATAGCTGTGAGTCCACAGCAGTTCTGATGTGCAGTTAATTAATACTTAGGTCCATATCTTTCAACCATGAACTTCTGTAGTTGAATGGTGATCTTTGTGTATCTGTGAGAATCTATGGCAATGCAAAGGAAGCCTGCATAATAATTCCATGCTTGAAAAGCAAAGCTGTACTGCACGTACTCTTAGGACTATTCCATAACTTCAGATTTAGAAATAGAAAATTGTGTGATTTGCTTGGAATTTTAGGAAGGAAAATATACCCTGGAATATTTCATTGATTTTGCTGCAATCTCTGACTGACAACAAAGGAGAGGTCTATATCTATTTTCGACAGAAACTGATCAGAATATGGTCTATGATTTCCTTTCTGGAGCCTAAATGCTTCTCACTGAAGGAATATATCTTCATTTGCTAAGAAAATTTCTTTCTGCGCTTGTAACTGTTAGGATCCTTTTACTCATTACCAGTATGACAGTGGCAGATTTATATCCTATATATATTGGATGCAAAATATTGTAGATCTTGTGGTACAAATACAGTAAATAAATTGTCTGTAATTCAAAACTATTTGAATAATATTCTATAAACAATGGTCTCAATGCACATTTCCTACTGGGCAAGATTATTGCTCCTACAAAGCTTCCGACAAAGCAGGGAAGTAGACCCACAGTAGACATGTTCTGAGTGTGCGTAACTGGAACTTTCTCTGTAGTATCCACTTCACCCTTTAATTGTGTTAGGTAAGAAAAGAGTTAAATAGGCAATATTATCTCAAATTTATTGATCAACATCATAATAACATTTTATTTTGTTTCATTTATTTTGTTAATAAAAAGTAAAATGAACCTTATAACATCTAGATATTTATCTTAAGCTTAAAATTTGTTTCTAAATTTTATGTAGAAATAAACAGATGTTATTTAGAACTGTCTTTGAGACATTGTAGTCAGGTCAAGATGTCTCTGGCACCACCTCATTCAGAGGTATTCAAACCTTCCATGAGTTACTTTGGCACAAGGATAGTATGCAGTGTTTTTGTCTGATAAGTTCTTCTTAGCACTAATAAATAAATAAATAAAAGTAGAAATGAGATGTTGTAGAATATTCTAATATACAAAAAGATCCTAAGCAGTTAATCCAAATAACTTCAGGATTATAACATTTCTCTCTCCCAAAATTCAAATGGTAAAATGAGCAATAGCTCATAAAGTAAGAGCAGTGTTGGAACTCATTCCTTCTGACCTTCTACTGGCATTTAACTTAACTTGGCACTAAAATGCAGAAGTCTACCAACAGAGCTTACTGGCAACCTGCTTTTTCTTTTTCTGGATACTTCATATATTGTGCAAATGTGCGTATTTCTGATAGCTCTTTTTTTTTATTTTATTCTTGTTATTATTTGAAAACTAACAACTAATATTTTGAATAGGTTTCTAGATTGCTATAAAAATATTTCTATATTCCTTAAAATACAAAAAAATGATCATGATCCCTATAGAAATTCATAGTTATTAAGACATTAATATCCAAAAAAAAACCTAATTTGGGACAACAGGACTCAATTTGACTTTCCATACAATGAAAGTTATTACAATAGATAATAAATAATTCCTTTCAAAATTTAATTTATATCGTGGACTAGGGAGCCTGCTTTGGAAGGGGGTTGGACTAGATGATCTATAGAGGTCTCTTCCAACCCCTACAATTCTGTGATTCTGTGATTTTGTATTATATTGTACCTGAAAGAGAATTACATGAAAAATTTTAACTAATTAAAAAAAAAAAAGTGAATGGTCAATTACTTTGGTTCAGCATCATTAGATTTTTTTTATTTCTGTTGTTGTTGTTAGGTTTTTGTTCTGTTTTTAAGTTCAAATACATTTCAAAGTAAATTATTTCTCTTTTCTGTCAGTGAAAAAAATTCACCTAACATTCTGGGCAGGGATTTATTTTAATGCTTATAAGATGTTCGTCGTGCAGAGGACAAAAACATGAAGGAAAAGGTGCTTTTTTTGGTACTCTCAAGCAATATGGCTAAGAATGTGTGAATAAAGATAACAGCTAAAAGACTGGTAGAATAACCTGGATTTGAGGCTATCTGAACAAGATTTACACATCCTTATTATTTTCAGGAATACAGAAAAGTATTATAAGCATTGAAAGTTGAGAAAACAAAACTGAAAAGGAAATATTTTTAATTTTTGAAGAGTCATAGAGTCATCTGAGTTGGAGAGGATCTTTAAAGATCAGGTTGCCCAGAGAGGTTGCGGGGACTCCGTCTCTGGAGACGTTCAAGATCCCCTTGTACGCCTACCTGTGCAACCTGATCTAGGGAGCCTGCTTTGGCACGGGGGCTCAACTAGATGATCTCTAGAGGTCCCTTGCAACCCCTACAATTCTGTGATTCTGTGACCATCTAGTCAACCTCCTCTACAATGAGCAGGAACATTCACAGCTCAGAGCTTCATCTTCAGGGACAGGACTTCTACCACTTTTCTGGGCAACCTGTGTCAGTGCCTCACCACTCTTACTTCAAAAAACATTTTCCTTATATCCAGTCTAAATCTCTACTCTTTTAGTTTGAAACCATTTCACCTTGATCTGTCACCACAAACCCTGTCCTTTCCTTTCTTACAGCCTTTCTAGATACTGACAGTCCGCTTCCAGTTCTCCCTGCAGCCTTCCTTCTCCATGCTGTACAGCCCCAGCTCTCTGCCTGTCCTTTCAGGGAGGTGTCCCATCCCTTGTAGCATTTTTGTGTCCCTCCTCTGGATGTACTTCAACAGCTTTGTGTCATGCCTGCACTGAGGACTCCACATCTGGATGCAGTGCTTCAGGTGAGGTCTCAAAGTGCAGAGCAGATGGGTAGGATTACCTCCCTCACCCTACTGGCCACAGTTACAGATAAAGCCCAGTGTATGGTTGGATTTTGGGCTGCAATACAGATTAAAGGCATTAAACAGTATGCATATTCAATAGGGTCCACCAAGCTCTTTTTCCAGATGCTGAGCTGAAACTTATTCACAATATAGCCCATCGAATTTAAGAGAATCAAAAAAGAGATCAATTTCACTTGTCAATTTTACTGTTTTTAACAAACTAACTCTATATGCACACAACAAACCACTTTATGAATTTGAAATCCTACCTCACTGGAACTTTATATTATCCCACACAGAAGAACTATTCTGCCTTTATGTAAAGGTAAGGGATATGCCATATTATTTACTGATAACCTAGGCAGCCCATGAATAACAAAACAACACAATTGTCCTACTCACATAGCTGTTCTTTGTCATCTCTTTTCTATCTGTCTTTGGATAATGAACAGCTTTGTGACTTGAACATAAAACATGAATACTTGCAATCTTCATTACTATACTCATCTTAATGTCAATCTAGAATTTAGTCATGTTCCATCATATAGTCAAGTAAAGACATTAAAACTTAAAACTATATGCTGCGTTTCTATACGAAGTGTACAGAACTGTAGAGTCAAATGGACTTAGACAATATGATAGCATGAGAACATATATCCTCTGAAAAGCAATAATATAAAACACTGACTCTATATAGCTATATGCAAAATGAAATACATTTGCAGAAAATCTTTTTCTCTTATTGATATCTTTGAAATTAATATTTTTGTAAGTTTACTCCCTTTCAGATATGTGGCAGTAGTCTTGCCCTTTTATGAACAATATTACCAATTTCTGATTAAAAATCCAATGGATGCAATTTAAACGTTTCTAATTCCAATTCCTATTTACAGAATAATCCACTATAAAAAGGAACTTGTAGCTTAGAATAAAATCAGACTATACTGCAGAAAGTAATCATCTTTCTAGGTTCTGAAAATCACATCTGAGTGACAGTGGCTGGGAGGTCTTTTCTCCATCAATACTCTTTCCCTGTGGTCCACAATTTAATCTACTGGCCTTGTTGTCAGCTCATTTAACTTTCGATCCTACTCCTTACCTGCACTACATCTGCATGTGCAGATTCTGCCCAACTTCACTAGTACTTAGCAGTTTACAATAGACTTCCTTGTACTCTAATTTCTTTGCCCTCTATCATCAGGAATCACCACTTGGTATAATCACCATAGCAGTTAATTAGGTCTGACAAGATGTATAAACAGTTGGCCTAACTAAATTTTCTACTTCTCTGCTTCTGTAAATCTTTGTCTACCCACCACATCAGAAGTTTATGAAGGAACTAAGAGGACAATGATATGCCTTCATGTCCCTCCAACACACTCAAAAACACCCTTTCGTAACTATATCTGATCTTCTTAGCTACTTTAATACTAGGGCTGCTCCAAAAGCAATGTCTCCTGTTTTATCATGTTAGCAAACAGTGTCAGAGGTAGATTTACAGGTATTACAATAGAGGCAGAACTTTCCCTCCAATATTCTGTTCATTTTGTTCCCATGTGACAGTAGATGGGCAGTCTGACGGAATGGTGTCTGGTATGGAAGTGCATCTAAAGCAAAGGCATGGAATTGAAGTCCTCCATGAGGAAACAGTTGGACCCATTGACATCCATCAGTGCTTGCTGAAAATTTAGGGAGATCAAACAGTGGATGTGAGCACAGTGAGGTGATGGTTGGTACATTTCAGCAGTGGCAGCGGAAAGACGAGCTATACTCTGGACAGCCATGCACAGCTGTCATAACATGAAATGTAGAGTGTCTCAATCAGCTCATTTGTGTAAATCATCAAATAACAACTAAGGAACTGTTTATGGTACTAAATATCAGCTTTGATGCATTGGAAATGATGATGGCAAAACTAGAATATCACAGAGTTTGCCCCAGGTATCTCCCATGAATGTTCACATGGGAACAGAAAGAAAATGATATGCAAATTTGACAGGATCTAATGAACCAATATGAAGCTGAATGTGAGAGATTTCTGGATTGAATCATTACCAGTGACGATATGTGGTACCACCATGAGCTGCAGTCGAAAGAGCAGTCCATGATGATGTGTGATGATGTGTGCAGTCCATGGTGATGTGTGAATTCTCCATTGAAGAAAATGTTCAGGATGCTGCCTGCCATCAGTTGGTAAGGTGATGTGTGCTTTCTTTTAGTTTTCCTGGACCCCATTGACTCTGACTGTACATCACAACACAGGAAAAGCTGAGAGATAGAACTTTCAGAGTAAGACCAGAGGAGGAGACAACCTTTCACTTGCAACACAAGAATATCAGGCCTCATACAATTTTGAAGACCACAGAGCACACTGCAAACCTTGGTTGAACTGCTCCACCACACCTACCATTTAGTCTGAATTTGGCTCTGATTAAAGACAGGCTGTGTGGGCAATATTATTGTAGCAACAGTGCTTGCTGTCATAACACCTGTGAAACAGTGGTTCTCTGCTTATACAGATTTTGACCAATGTGATGTGTAAGCTCTTGTTCTTCCCTGGAAAACATGCACAGTTAATGGTGGTGACTATTAAAAATAGTGACTGTTAAGAAGTGTTCTGTAGCTGAGAATTTGCTCTATCAAGTAGTGTTATTGTGCTCTTGGTATCTCTTGTAGTTCCCATGGAAATAATTAGTAGGTATTATTTTCAGAGCAACCTATGTGAATAGTCTAGAACAAGAAAAAAACAACCATTCCTCCTGGTGAAAAAATGCAAGATTTCTATAGATTTATATTTCATATAGATATGTTTTTGCCACTAAAAATCTATTTTAAAAATTAACCAAAAACCCTTCGCTGTTTCTTGATTTTGATTATCTCCTTCTGTGACTTGGTTTTCTCAGTTTCTTTCAGGTAAACTAGTGGACATTTTAAAATCATCCATGTATGCCAATTCTACTTCTGCTATGTTTCTTGTCATTCATGCAAAAAACAAAAGTCTCAGAAAGTCTCAAAAAGGCCAATTTATCACAAGATCTTTATCATATAGCCTCAGTATGTCTATGATGTCATTGGCATCACTGAGACATGATGGGATGTAGGAATAGAAAGGTATAAACTCTTCAGGAAAGACAGGAAGGGGAAAAGGGAGGAGGTGTTCCCCTCTATGTCAGTGACTAGCTGGAGTCACTGAAGCTCCACCAGGGGACAGAGGAGGAGCTTACAGAGAGCTTATAGGTTAGGGTTAAAGGAAAGGCAGGGAAGGAGACATTGCAGTTGGGATCTGCTACAGGCTGTCCAACCAGGAAGTCTGACTGTATGAGAGCTTCTATAAACAAACAGAAACTGCTTTGTGTTCACAATACATGGTCCTCAGTGGAGACTTCATCCACACACATATCTATTTGAAGTACAAGACAGCAAGGGCACCAGTGATCAAAGAAGTTCCTGAGATCCATTGCGGACAACTTCCTCTGCCAAGTGGTACAGGAACCCACCAGAAATGATGCTATGCTGGACCTTGTCCTCACCAACGAGGAGGGGCTGATGAGTAGTGTGAAGCTCAAGGGTAGCCTTGACTGCAGACAACACAAAGTGCTGGAGTTCAAGATCAAAGAAGACAAAGAGGGTGTGTGGCAGGCTTGCTACTCTGAAGTTCAGGAGGGAAGACTTTGACCTTTTCAGGGAGCGGCTGGGTAGGGTGGTGTGGGATAAAGCCCTGAAGAGAAGCCCCATGAGAGCTAACGGGTATTCAAGGACTATCTCCTCCAATTGCATTACATCCTGAAAAAAAGGAAGGAGGCATTAACAGACTGCTCCTGGACTTACAGTGGTGCAAAAAGGTCTATAGGGAGTGGAAGCAGAAACAGGCTACATGAGAAGAATACAAAGAAGTTGTTCAAGCAGCTAGGGAGCTGGTTAGGAAATTTAAAACCCAGATAGAACTAAATCTAGCCAAAGACATAAAGGGGAACAAGACGAATTTCTACGCATAGATCAGTGAAAAAAGGCAGGTCAGGGAAAATGTGGACGCTCTCCAAAAGGAATCTAGAGATCTGGTCATGAGGAATACAGAGAAAGCTGAGATGCTTACTGACTTCTTTAACTCAGTCTTCACTGGCAGCACTCTAGCACTCAAGTTGCTGAAAGCAAAGGTAAGAACTCAGAGAAGGAAGATCTGCCCATTGTAAGTGAACATTAGGTTCAAGATCATCTAAAGAACATGAATGTGTACAAGTTCATGGGACCCAATGAGATCCACCTATGGGCTTTGAGGGAAGTGACAGACTAATTGCCAAGTCACTATCCATCATAGTTGAAAAGTCATGGAAATTTGGTGAGGTTCCCTCTGACTAGAAAAGCAAAAATATAACCCCCATTTTCAAGAAGAGAAAAAAATAAAATCCAAGGAACTACAGAAGAGTCCAGTCCTACCTCTGAGCCTGACAAGACCATGGAGCAGATTCTCCTGATGGCCCTGCTAAGGCATGTGGAAAATAAAGATGAGGTGATTGGTGGTAGCCAACATGGCTTCAACAAAGGCAAATTGTGCCTGACAGGCATGTTGGTCTTTTATGGTGGAGTTAAAGAATCAGTGGATAAAGGAAGAGCAACTGATGTCATAATCCTGGACTTGTGTATAGCACTTGACACTGTCCTGCATGACATTCTAGAGAAAAATGGATTAGTTAGATGGACTACTCTCTGGATAAGGAATTGGCTAGATGGTCACACTCAGATTGTTGCAGTCAATGGGTCAAAGTCCAAGTGGAGACCAGTGACGAGTGGCATTCCTCAGGGATCAGTGCCGCTGTTTAACATCTTTGTAAGCAACATGGACAGTGGGATCAAATGTACCCTAAGCAAGTTTGCATATGACACCAAACTGAGTGGTGCTGTTGACAAGCTAGAGGGAAAGGATGCCATCCAGAGGGACCTGTACGAACCTGGGAGGTGGGCCCATGAAATTCAACATGGCCAAGTACAAGGTCCCGCATCTGGGTCAAGGTAACCCCAAGCACAGATACAGGCTGGGCGGAGGGCAGCTCTGAGAAAAAAGATTTAGGGATGTTGGTAGATGAAAGACTCAACATGAGCCAACAATGTGTGCTTACAGCCCAGAAGGCCAGCTGGTTCTTCTTGATTGCACCAAAAGTGTGGCCATCAGGTCTAGGGAGGTGATTCTATCTACTCCACTCTAATAGGCTCCCACATGGAGTACTGCATCTAATTCTGGGGTCCTCAACACAAGAAGGATATCAAACTGTTGGAGAGGGTCCAGAGGAGGGCATGAAGATGATCAGAGGGCTGGAGCACTTCCTTTATGGGAACAAGCTGAGAGAGCTGGGGCTTTTCAGTTTGAAGAAGAGAAAGCTCTGGGAGAGCCTTGTAGTGGCATTCCAGTACCTGAAGGGGCCTACAGGAAAGCTGGGGAGGGAATTTTTGTAAGGGCATGCAGTGACAGTATGAGGGGAAATGGCTTTAAACAGGAAGAGAGTATATTTAGACTAGATATTAGGAAGAAATTCTTTCCTGTGAGGGTGGTGAGAAACTGGAACATGTTGCCCAAAGAAGCTTTGTATGCCCCCTCTATGGAGACATTTAAGGCCAGGTTGGATGGGGCTTTGAGTAACCTTGTCTAGTGTGGCATGTCCCTTCCTATAGCAGGAGGGTTGGAACTAGATATTAAAGGTGTCTTCCAATCCAAACCATTCTATGATTCTGAACCATAAGTCAAAGAGGTAGAAACAGAAGCATATAGGATATACAGAACATTCTGGTTTATCTGTAAACTTGCTACCATACTGGTGTTCCCCAACTAAATGCATTAAGCCAATAGATCTTGACACCTACTGAATCTTCAGAAACATGTAATGATTTTTAAAGCTTATCTTATGCGCTTACTCATGTCTTAATTTTAGGAGTAAAAGGGGTATTAGAAACAAATCTGGGCAGATTTGCAAAAAAGCAAAGACATGCTCACATACGTGGTACAACAAGAGAAGATCCAACTGAAAAATCATTTTTTTTTTTCCCAGGTAATTATATTCTTGAAATATTTATAACTTTTTTTTTCTTTTCCAACCATATATTCCATTTAGTAGTTACAACAAAATAGTTCCTATCTCAGAAGATGAATGTTTTGCAGAACTGTTGAGTATGAAGAAATTTTCAAAACTTATATGTGATATAAGTTTCATAGTTATTTAAAATAACTACTGGAATAAAAACCTAACTGAGGAATTGCTAACCAGTGACATTACTCATTATTGGTTAACGTTTGACATACATAACCAAAATATTCCAAGAACTCTGCATTTCCAAGTCATAATGCAAAGTTAAAAAGTAAAAGCTACTATGCAGGCTAAGCCCAAGTACTAACTCAACAAACTCAACATTCTGTCACTGGTACCAGGGAACAAATTTCTTTCTCAATGGACAGTATTGCTAATTTTACTGCAGGAAGAAAAGTCTTCAGTAATTTACAAAAAGATACATATCATGACGTCAAGGAGAAAAAAAAAAAGCAATTATATAAGCACTACTGTAGTATACATTTCCACTGTCATAGGATGATAAACTGTAAAAGCATTGAACTGTTTTCTGGGAGAGGACCAATAAGCTTTGGTGTTGCAACCAACTGCATGATATCCACCTAAATAATGGAGATTGAGTAAAGACAGAATTGAAAAGTAGGATACGTATGGCTGGCATTCACTTAATTCTGCTTCCAGAGGCATTCTTGTTACGTGAAGTTATAAATGAGAGCTCAATTTTTTGTTTAGAGTATCATTGTCTATGAATCTTCAAAGCAGAACACAAATTTATTTAGAATTAGAATAAGATTATTTTTAAATTTGTCCCACTCTTGGTATCATTATCCTCTTTGTAGTGCAAGATAGAAACTACATTGGTAGCTGTGTCTTGAAGAAGTGCTTAACTTTCCAAAATTAAAAACTGTTGACAGAGATGGCATTGGAGAAAAATCAACCAATGTCTTCAAAAAAAATCTGAGTCTGATGATCAGAAATGTGCCATCAGCCAGAAAAACTGCTACTGACAAAACAGAAAATATACTTCTGCCATATCAAATTGCTGGGTTTTTTTCCCTCACTTCATTTCTTTCTGTGCTTCTGCTTTATAAAGAAAGATTGCAGACAGAATGCAAAAGTCTGTCTACAGCATTTCCTGTGAGTCAAATGGGATTAAGAATACATCAAAAGTCTATTTTGATTGCTTTATGATTATAATGTTCTACTAAGTCTGCACTGTTCACACATCTATTGGAATAATTATCCAGTAACACTGAGTTAAATGACAAGAAATTTGTATTCAAGAAGGAATGCTGGTATTAGGTAATATTTGCTATAGTAAAGTTACTTAAAACAATGGATGTGATTAATTAGGCATAACTAATTCTACAGTTATTCCCTTTATTCCATATACATTGAGACTGATGAATTCCTTTCAGATGGACTTCTTAATAGCCAGGAAGCTTGTGTGGTCACCTCCAAAGTTCCCCAGCCATTCACAGTATCTTTACATCTTTCTGTATCATGGAAAACCTGACGGACCTAATGGATGTCATAGGCTTTTATCATGGAGTATGGTTTTTAAATTTTATTTGGGATTTTTGTCATTATGATGGGAATATTTTTACCTCATCTTCATAGGTGCAATCCACCTGCTCTGTAAATATAATTTTAGGGATCCATTGTAGTAACCAAGATTAGCTTAAAAGTTTCTTTCTTATAAAGCTGTTTGCTGTATTCTTTCTTGCAATGTGATAAATCAAACAAGCCAGATTCTGATTTTACCCAACGTATAATGATCAGCAACTGTTAATAGCAGGGATTTCACAGTAGATTCAAATCTAACACACCTTTCCACTCCCTCATTCCCAGATTAATGTATGTAAAGCACCAGTTTAAATAACTATTTTTAATCACTGACAGTCACACTCAAGCATATACAAGCTTTGTTCCAAACATCACAGGATCAAAAACTTGTTCCTTTCTAAAATGAGTAAAAAATAGACAGAATACATACAAGTAATAAATTACAGTTACAACTAAAGTTCATTTTTTTCCATATTTTCCTAAGTTAGATTGATGGTGATACTATTTTTTTCCCACATATTTGGAAGGTTACATTTTAGAAGCAAGTTTAATGTTCAAACTGGCATCTGAAACAAAGTGGAAAAGTTGTGAATAATATCATTATCAAGCCTTTTGTGAATGGACTACAACCAGGGAAAATAAACTGAGACTTTCTAGTTCTTAGTATTGACACATATATGATAACAATTTATAGAAATAATACTTCAGTTGTAGACATTAATTTCATTCGAACATAATTCATTGATCAATTAAATATACCATACAAATCCAAGATGCAATTGCAGAAAGAACAAAATGAAAGGCATAAGAAAACCCAGCTACTGGCCACTTGTTTCTAATGTCTCTGAAGGTCTGGAATCCCAGAAAATGCTACTTGAAATAGAATGCTCCCGTGATTAAGGAATATTTATTTATTCATTTATATAGTTATGTGCACCAGTTAGAAACTTGTATTCCTATTATGCATTCAAATATATTCAACAACTACTTTAGCAGAAAAGGCATTACACAGCAAACTGCTTAGAAAACACACTGTTATAGACCTCAAGGCATTTCAAGCTTATAAGACAAATCAGGACCACAGATAAAGGAAAACAGTAAACATACCTTATTTTATGAAAAGCTATACCAAAAGAATCATATTCACTTCAGGCAGATGGTAGACGCAGGTGTTAATGTACGTGGGAAGAGAATGTATTAAAGTATTCCGTTCAATATACTATGCTGATGCAGTGGCTGGAGGATTTGAGACTGCAAATGGCAGAGACAAAAATGAATAGATTTTTTCAAGTAGATTACATATTCTATATTATCAACAAATATGTGGAAAATACAAGTATGAACAGTTGACATAAGGGCATAAAATAATAGATTCATGAACTGTACGTTCCCTTCCAAATAAATGAAGTGGCAATAAAAAATAGAGTGGAGCAGAAGTTTTCCAGTCTTCAATTCTCATAATAAGGAATAATACCACTTGGAAGGAAAGAAAGAAGACACATTTCTGTGCTTTTTAAAAAGGTGTTGCAATTTAAATAATGAAAGTCATTTAAATAATCAGATTAGTCACTTTCTGTGGAGATATAGTTAGAGAGCAGGACTGGAAGTACTGCTCAGCTTGTAACAACCAATATAGATGTGTAAGCTATAGTAGGCCACAAGCGTTGGCAAGAGAAAGTGGGATCCTGAAGAAGGAATGCAAGAGATAAGAGAGTGCTTGGTACGATGTGCTTAGTATGCTATTCTGTGGGGAATCATGTGAATACTGTACATACCTGGTTTGGTTTTAACGAGGTGCTGATTAAGTAATGTTACTTAGCAATGATTAAATAATATAGCCTAGTTACACAAATATTATTGGTGTGCTATTTTTAACTATAGCTAAAAATATTATTCTATATATAAATATATATATATTTATATATATATAAATATATTATCTATATATATGGATAGATAATATATATATA
>VXAB01008631.1:0-10674 GCA_013399175.1 Odontophorus gujanensis | reverse complement strand
TGTCAAAGGCCTTGCTGAAGTCCAGGTAGACTACATCAACAGCCTTTCCCTCATCTACCAGTCTGGTCACCCACTCATAGAAGGAGATGAGGTTGGACAAGCACGACCTGCCCTTTGTGAACCGATGCTGGCTGGGTCTGATCCCCTGGTTGCCATGCACATGTCGTGTGATCTCCCTCAAGATCATCTGCTCCATAACTTTCCCTGATACTGAGGTCAGGCTGACAGGCCTGTAGTTCCCCAGATCTTCCTTACGGCCTTTCTTGTAGATGGGAGTCACATTGGCAAGCCTCCAATCTTGTGGGACCTCTCCGGATAACCAGGAATGCTGATAGATGGTAGAAAGTGACTTGGCAATCACCTCTGCCAGCTCCAAGCTAATCCATTCTAAACCTCCCTGGTGCAACTTGAGGTTATTTCCCCTTGTCCTGTTACCTATCACCAGTGTGAAGGGACCAACCCTATACTCATTGCAATCACCTTTCATCAAAAAATACATATCATGTTTTACATGTCCTGTACCCTGAATATTTTAATTCCGTTTGTATCTATGAACTTTGATTATGAACAAGAACACTAATTTGTAAGTTACTGGAAGATGTAATTAATGATTTTTGAACATTTAATTGAATACATGAAATTTCAGACTATTCTGTATATATTCATGTAGAATTATTCTTTGAGCAGTAGTCCGTGAGCTAATATTTGTCCTCTGCTCTTAATTACACTATATCTTAATTACGCTATGTCATCATTTTGACAGTTCTCAAAGCAGCTCAGACACTAATTCATCCATTCTCTTTAGACACTCAGTTGACTACTTGCTACTCATTTTCTTTCGTTCAGATGTAAATACTATTTTTGACAATGATTTCCATGACGGTGATTTTATAGCTAATGTCATTTTTTACTTTCTGTTCATTACTTTTGTCAAAAATCTCATTAAATTTTAAGTATTTAATTTTTTATTATTTTCAATATTACTTAACATCAGTCCTTCTAATTCAGGTCATTGCAGTGCTGTTCTCTTCTGTCTGCTGTCCGAATTCACATGAAACTAATGGCATTAATGTTAAGGTCTGCATCAGTCATGAACTCATTTTATATTTTTTTCATATTTAATTTCACTTTGTTAAAATAATAAATTCTAGTCTTATCTGTGAAAAAAACTCATGCAATTTTAAATATATTTAATACAAGATTTTGCCTAACAATTGCACTTGCATTTGAATTGCATGTGGACTAGCTTATGTTTCCTTTATCTCCTTTTTAAGCCCCAGTTTCTCATTCCTTATTTACATTACAATCTCCCAGATTCAAGAATACTTAACTGCAGCGTCTCAGGCACAGACTCAAATGTGAACGACCTAAATCATTTATCACAGGCTTTAACACCCCTTACATACTTTCACAAGTTTTCTCCTGTAACTTTCCCACCCGCCTTTACATATCAACAATATAACTTCCCAAAACAGTCCTTAACTGTGCATACAGGTGTTCACACAATCAGGGTCATGAATCATTCCAAGCCACGCCCTCCAATTGGGGTCTGCCATCACACAGATTACTTGAACTTGTTTTCTTTTTCTTCTGGAGTGTCCTTGGTTCTCAACACTCCTATCTCATGCTGTATATCCTGTTCCACAGCTGCAGCTCTAAATATACTTTCTTGTATTCCCAAAATTTACAATATGTAAGGAAAACAGAACTGGTTCCAAATTTCCAAATAACATCCTACAAGTGATCTCTATGTAGGCTAACTTCAAATAAGTTAAGAGAGGACAGTTATCACAACAGTAGTTTGCATATTTTCCATCCTGACAAGGCAATAAAATTGTAGGAGATATTTCTCTTGGATAAATAATAGATCTGATTACATCAGCAGAAGAGCTTTAAATGCAGGAAATGCCTAGAGAGCTCCATGATTTAATAATAGAAAATCCAAAATGCTACATCACTTCTTGCATGATTTATTAAATGGACCAATTGAAGTGTGGTCAGTGGAAATAAATCCAGTTGGCAGCCAGTCATGAGTGGTGTCCCCCAGGGCTCCATACCAGGGCCACTCATATTCAACATCTTTATCAATGATCTTGATGAGGGGATTGAATGCACCCTCAGTAAGCTTGCAATGACACCAAACTGGGAGGTAGTGTCGATTTGCCAGAGAATAGAAAGGCACTACAGTGGGACCTGGACAGGCTGGATCAATGGGCCAAAGTAAATTGTACGAGTTTCAATAGGTACAAGTATCAGGTCCTGTATTTTGGTCACAACAACCCCAGGCAACATACAGGTTTGAAGAGGAGTGACTGAAAAGCTGCATGATGGAAAGGAACGTTGGGGTACTGATGGACAGTCAGCTCAAAATGTGCCAGCACTGTGCTCAGGTGGCCAAGAAGGCCAATGGCATCCTGGTTTGTAATAGGAATGATGTGGTGAGCAGCACTAGGGAAGTAATCCTGCTCCTGTACTCAGCATTGGTGAGGTCCCACTTTGAGTACTGTGTTCAGTTTTGGGCACCTCAATACAGAAATGAGATTGAGGTGCTGGAGCAGGTGCAAAGAAGAGCGAAAAGGCTTGTGAAGGACCTGGAGAACATGCTCTATGAGTAATGACTGAAGGAACTGGGGCTGTTTAGTCTGGGGAAGAGGAGGTTGAGAGGAGACCTTACTGTTATCTTCAAATATCTGAAAGGTGATTGCAGTGAGTATGGGATTTGTCTCTTCTCACTGGTGAGAAGGGGAAAATGGCCTCAAATTGCACCAGGGGAGGATTAGGTTGGACATCAGAATCACAGAATTGTAAGGGTTGGAAGGGACCTCTAGAGTTCATCTAAGTCTAATCCCCCTGCCAAAGCAGGCTCCCTAGACTAGGTTGCACAGGTGGGTCTTAAATGTCTCCAGAAAAGGAGACTCCACAACCTCTCAGGGCAGCCGGTTTCAGTGCTCCATCACCTGCACTGTGAAGAAGTTCTCACACACATTTGTGTGGAACTTCCTATGCTTCAGTTTGTGGCCATTTCCCCTCGTCCTATCACCACACACTGCTGAGAAGAGTCCAGTCTCATCCCTTTGCCTCCTGCTCCTTAGATTTTTATAAACATGGATCAGATCCCTTCTGAGTCTTCTTTTCCCAGGGCTGAACAGACGCAGGTCTCTCAGCCTTCCCTCATATGGGAGATGCCCTTTATCATCTTTGTAGCCCTCCACTGGACTCTTTCCAGGGGATCACTGTCTTTTTTGTACTGGGGAGCCCAGAACTGGACACAATACTCCAGGTGAGACCTCCCTAGGGGAGAGTAGAGGGAGAGGATCACCTCCCTTGACCTGCTGGTCACACTCCTTTGAATGCACCCCAGGATCCCATTGGCCTTCTTGGCCACCAGGGCACACTGCTGGCTAGTGGCCAACCTATCATCCACCAGCACAACAAGGTCCCTCTCCTCAGAGCTCCTCTCCAGCAGGTCATCCCCCAACCTGTATTGGTGCATGTGGTTATTCTTCCCTAGGTGCAAGATTCTATACTCACCCTTGTTAAATCTTTCTGCCCAACTCTCCAGACTGTCCAGGTCTCACTGAATGGCAGCACAGCCTTCTGGTGTGTCAGCCATTCCTCCCAGCTTTGTATCATTGGTGTACTAACTGAGGGTGGACACTATCCTCTCATCAAGGTAGTCGTTTAAGATACTGAACAAGACCAGTCTCAGCTCTGATCCCTTGAGAACACTGCTGGTCACAGGTCTCCACTGATCACTACCCTCTGAGCCAGTTCTCAGCCCATCTCACTGTCCACTTATCTATCCCACACTTTCTCAGCTTTATTATCAGGATGTAATTGGGGACAGTGTCAAAAGCCTTGCAGAAGTCAAGGTAGACCACATCCACTGCTTTCCTCCCATCTACCCAGCTGGAGATGCCATCATAGAAGGCTAAGAGGTTGGTCAAGCATGAATAATATTATATCAGATTTATTAAGAGATATTACAGGAGAGAACTAATCTTCTGCATTTTAAATATGTTAAATATTCACTCTCTGTAAACACTGAGTATCTAATTACTGTTAAAAATTAGTGCATACATGCCTTTGACTAAGCCAGTGAGAGGAAAAATACAGTGATAAAACTAAATGGAATCTGAAGTTTAAGGTTACAAACTGTCAGGAATTACTACGACTACCTGTCTACTTCTTCTGTCTCTGACGGTGCTGAATTTTTAAAAATAAATCTATTTCAGACATTCTTCTTTCACATCTAATTAAAATATGGCAAGGACGGTATGTCTTTATTACACACACCAAGTTATTCAGATGCAAAAACTCTTTGTAACATAAAGCATAAGTGACTTGAAGTAAAATCCCTGAATTTTACAACAAACATAAAACACGCTGAATTTTCTTCTTGTCTTAATCACTCACTTTCATTGTGCAATCCATAGATGTAGAAGTAAAATAAAATGGAACAGTTTATTTGCTCTTCAGCATCAACTTGTTCTAACACTCAGTCACTACCTGACTTGAGATGTCCATTTCTTTTAAAAAGCCTTCAATCTCTCCAGATACAGTCACCTGCAACATAAGAAAATGTGTGGAATCACCTCCCACAACCTGCTGGCCACACTTCTCTTGATGCAACCCAGGATACGTTTTGCCTTCTGGAATGTAACTGCACACTGCTGGCTCATGTTGAGTCTTTCATTACCTGACACCCTCAATTCCTCCTTCTCAGGGCTGCTCTCAAGCCATATTGCCTCCATTGCCTTTTTATTCCTTTATATCTCTGCTGAAGATACCTCACATTTCAACTTCTATGACATACTGCAGAATGGATGAATATTTGCTCAATATTAAGTTGAATACATTCTATTGCTCAACATTATAAGAAAGATTTAAGAACTGTTCACAGTATGTTCTTGACTTGCATCTCCCTTGTTCTTTCCTGGTCCAGGCCTGACTTCTAGAATTCTCCATTTTCTGTTGTATTTATTCATTAAAGATTTCCCAATGCGTGCATTATAGCAAATGTTCTACTACTTAGTTATTTTTTGTTAAAAACTAGTAAGAAAAAATACTGGATTTAAAAATAAAATACAAAAAACAGACAGAATGAAATATCAAATAAAGCATTTTATTTCTAAGTTCATAAAATGAGTTTGTGTAATGGCAACAAAGCAGAGGCTAGTATGAAAAAACATACGTGTAACAGATGATTTTGAAACCTAAGATAGTTTGACTATAACATATAGATGTTAAATATAACTATATCAAAATACATATGATTCCATTATATTCCATCATATTCCATCAAATGTGAGATATCTTCTAAACTACACATTTTATATTATGAGAGTTGGTTAATTTTTCCCTGTGGATTAGCTTACAAGAAGGCACAGAACTATCCTGCTGTAACATTTCAAGCCCCCATAGAAGACACAGGCTTAATTTAATTTGTTTTCTCTGAAGAAAATAAAACTCCTGTATTGGGGAAAAAAAAAGTTCTGAATTTTTACCTAGGGGCTTTGCTCACAATTGCTGGTAGACTTGATAGTAATTATATAGGACACACGATGGTGTCAGGTTGGATTAGTTTTAGTAAGCTGCAGCATTAATGAAGAAGTTCTGTTAATGGCAACTCTTTGTACTTTGATTATATAACACCAAGTTTTAATATCTATGAGCTTGAAATTAACCCCATACTTAATGTGTTATATAATTGTGTTATATCAGGCATGATTTCACCCTTCCACATTAAGCAATTATCCATATATTAACATTTACACAGTATTCTCCCTAGCTCTAGATCTCCTCCCAACTTTTTGAGTGATTATTTTCTTGAAATGCTTAATAAGACTGAATTTTCTTACCGCAAGTATTTCTTCTCACTTTCAGTGAAATTACTGAAGACAAGGAACTATAGCATTTTAACAACTGCAGATGTCATAATACCCTGCAAAATCTGCTCACAAGCCTACCCATCTGTTTTGAAAATGCTAAAAACTCCATGCTCTATTCTTGAGTAAATATTCCAACAAATTAAGTCATTTTGAATTTCAAACTAAATAAAATAAAATTTGAAGTTTACAGTACAACAGCCAGCAATTGTAATTTACTTGAAACTCCAAATTGTACTATTTTGTTTTCAGCATTGTATAGAACTTTCCATTTTATTTCTTTGAAATCATGAATGCATGAATTAATTACTCAGAAGAAGAAATAGTTTATACACTACTTCAACCTAGAACTCGGCTTTTCTATTGTTCAGATTTGGTGTTCACACTAAAAATAGATAGAAGCAGCTTCACAGACAACAAGAATATGCATAATATGCTAAAATATACTGATGTACTAAAAATCCATCTGGCATGGAATGATAAGGTAGTAGTAAATAACAGTAGATCCGGAGTAAATAGTTACATGGTTCTTGACAGTCACCTCTGCTTCACTCCCTCCTACTCATGTTCTACATTTGAGGGCAAAGAAAGACTAGATATAGCTCCATATGTACACATAATTCTGATCCAATCTTCTTACAATACCTTTTAAAATATAATAATTGGTACAACTATGAATACTGAAAAAGAGACAGATGATCTAACTCAAACAAGACAACAGATACAGACAAATAAACAGTTATACAAGATAATTTGTGATCAAGGATCAAGGATCAAGAACTTGTAGCTTCAAGATCTGCAAAATCTCAATCTGCAAAAAAAACCCAAGCCTCAAACATTTTCGACACAATTTTAGGTAAAGCAAAAGGAAAGGATCTTGCTCATATCACGTAGCAAGATAGGGGCAAAGAGCTTCTAAGACTGAAATCTTAGCAGATCTGTGATGGAAATGGTAAGTTACAGCCTGAAACAGTGACTGAGTGTAAGAGACTAATATTTTATACCATTGCCTCAAAGTTTGCTGATGAACGTGTCTGAACATGTCCAAGCTAGTCCTGGGCAAAGGTTGTGAAATCCTTTGTCTAAGGGACAAGCAGATGGGCATGTCCTGGGGCAACGAAAGAGCGATAAGCTGCAGCTCAATGGCTGCTGAACACTCTTTTGTGTGGTACTCATCTCCGTGGGGAGATAGCCATCTCAGGAGACGCTTGCCTGGCACGCTAGCACGGGATTTGCCACATAGGCAAGAGAAATGGAGGATAAAAGAGGGATCGACCACCATGAGAGTGTTGGTGTTCTTCTATCGGAAACCTCATGAGCTGATTCCCTGCTGCTGAACTCCTTCCTGGGCCTGCGGCCCGAGACATGCTGCTTTCTCCTGGACCTCGCCGCTCCTTTGATGTGTTCTACCATCTGAACCCTCACAAGCTGATCACTGTTTGCTGCTTCTCCGGTGCTGACCCCTTGCTGCTTCTCCGGTGCTGGCTGACGCTGCTCCTGGACTTTCCCCACGCCGCTTCTCCTGTGCTGACCCGGTGCCGCTTCTCCAGGACAGCTGCTTGCTGCTCAAGGCCGCCCATTGCTGCTGCTGTTCTCCCCACTTCTGCCACCCCTGCGCTTCTGCCTCGGACCGTCGGAGCCGCTTGCAACCGGACCGCCCCTAGGATCCTGGCTGGTGACTTTCCCTGCGTTGTACAAATCCTTGCTTCTTTCCTATCTTTCCTATCGCTCGCCTTCTCTTCCCCATCACCTTTAACAGTGTCCGATTTCCCCATCTCCCTGGTTAATATTGGTAATAAACTGGTCAGACCAACATTCGAACTGTTGCTTCTTAATCTCACGCCAGGTATACACATGATCTAAGAACCTTCATCTCCTTTATATTGGGGCGTGACATTTTTAATGGCGTAGTCGGTAGGATTTGAACCTGCGTGGGGAAACCCCAATGGCGTGACACTGAGTAACTGGTAGGAAGGCACGACCAAACAGGGGAGTTCAGGTGCATGCAACATACCTGATTGGATCACCCTTTCCCAGACCTCATTTAAGAATTGGCAGTGGAGGTAATGGCATCTCCTGCTGGAGATCCCTGCCTACTTGAGGCCTTCTAAAGGTAAGCAGCTCCTCTCTGTCATTTCTGTGGCTGCTGCATTTGGGCTCATTCTCATTTGCTGCAGCCAATGATTTTGCCACCTTGCTATTATTACAGTACTTTCCATCCCATTATAGCATTACACATATCTAAAGTATTTTATTAATTCATTACAAGTCTAGGGGGGTATTTTTAGCAGATACTGCATGTACAAGAACAGCTCCAAGAGTAATGTCTCCAACTGAATTTTGTTGGTCCACAACTTTAGAGGCAGATGTTGCAGTCGCTGTTGAATCTTCCTGGCAATATTCTGTTCCATTTTGTTGCTATAAGAGAGATGGCAGCAAAGGGGCAATCTGATGGAGTCATGTCTGACATAGAAATTGGGATTGAATTCAGGTTTGTCAGGACCTACTGATACAAGGATGAAGGTGATGGTTTCATCAATTATATCATTACCAGTGATGAGATGGGGTATGATCACTATGAGCTAGAGTCAAGACAGTGGCCCATGAGTAGCAACATGTGAATTCTCCATTGGAGAAAATGTTCAAGATGCAGCCACCAACAGGTTAGGTGATATGCACTTTCTTTTGGTTTCCTGGACCCTGGACAAACCATCAACTCTTACTACAACATCACAACACTGAATAAGTTGAAGGCTCAAACTTCCAGAGTCAGGCCAGAGAAGATGTACCTTTCTCTTGTAACTTGATAATTACAGGCCTCATAACATTTTGTAGACTGTGGAGCATATTGCTGGTCTTGGTTGGACTGTCCTACCACACCTGCCTTATAGTCTGAATTTGGCATCTTCTGACTTCTGTTTGTCTGGCCAGTGAAACGGTCTCCACGGGCAACACTTTTCTAACAGTGATGCAGTGATAGCAGTTGTGAAACAGTGAATCGCCTCCATTGGTGCTGATTTTGATGAACACAGGATGTAGGCCGTTGTTCCTCACTTGCGAAAATGTAGCATTGAAAATTGTGGTCACTATGTTGAAAAACAGCATTTTGAAGCTGAGAGTTTGTTCTACCAAATAGTGCTATTGTGCCCTTTGTATCTGATGTAGTTAGCATGGAAATAAATTCTTGATGGAGTCAGGAGGGAGAACAGCAAAACTGCTACCAGTTGGACTTCCAGAGGGTGGACTTTGAATTGTTCAGATGACTAGTAGGGGGACTCCCCTGTAAAGTAAACAAAGGTGGTGACAGAGCCTTTATTTGAGATACAGGCACTATAAAGGAAGATACTAGAGAAAAGCAAAATTAACTCACCCCTCCCGGCAACCATTTGGGTTAAGGAATGCAGCCGCCTCTTGTTTGAACTCTGGTGCACCGGAAGGAAGAGAGCAAGGGGGGGGAGGGGGGGGAGGGTCAACCCATGCACGCTCTGAGCATATATGCGCCCCTGGAAGCACAGCCAGAAGCACCACTGAGAAGGGGAGAGAGAGAGAGAGAGAGAGAGGACGGGTGGATCTGGGCTCCTTCACTCTGGTCACTCAGGTGCTCATTTACTGGTTCAGGCTGTGACCATTGCACCTGGGATTCAGTCTTAGAGACTAAAGGGGTCCAAAACGGCCGGTCGCTTTTCAAGAAGGAAGTCTTAAAGGTGCAGGAGCAGGTTGTCCCCCTGAGCCACAAAATGACCCAGCGGCGAAGAAGACCAGCATGGATGAATAGGGAGCTGTTCTTGAGGCTCCAGGAGAAAAAGAGAATCTACATTCTGTGGAAGAAGGGACAGGCAACTCAGAAAGAACACAGAGAAATTGTTATGATGTGTAGAGAAAAAATCAGAAAGGCAAAAGTCCAGCTTGAACTCAACCTGGCCGCTGGGGTAAAAAGGAACAAGAAACTCTTTTACAAATATATCAACTGTAAGAGGAGGACCAAGGAGAATCTCCATTCTTTACTGGATGAGGCTGGGAACATGACCACTGAGGACAAGGAAAAGGTAGATATTCCAAATGTCTTCTTTACATCTGTCTTTAAAAGTCAGACCAGTTATCCTCAGAGTACTCTACTCTCTGACCTCGAAGTATCAGTTGGGGAGCAGAATAAAGACCCCATGAATCAGGAGGACACAATCAGAGACATACTACTCCAACTGGACTCCCACAAGTCCATGGGGTCGGATGAGATTTACCTGAGAGTGCTGAGGAAACCGGCGGAGGTGATAGCCAAGCTGTTTTCCATCATCTATCAGTGCTCCTTGTTGACTGGTGTGGTCCCAGAAGACTGGAGGCTTGCCAGTGAGACTCCTATCTACAAGAAGAGTTGTAAGGAGGATCCAGGGAACTACAGGCCTGTCAGTCTGGCCTCTGTGCCAGGGAAGATTATGGAACAGATTGTCTTGAGGGAGATCATGCAGCATGTGTGGGACAACCAGGGGATTAGGTCTAGCCAGCATGGGTTCATGAAGGGCCGTTCCTGCTTGANTCATGAAGGGCAGTTCCTGCTTGATCAATCTGATCTCCTTCTATGATCTACTGACCCATCTGGTGGATGAGGGAAAGGTTGTTGATGTAGTCTACCTAGACTTCAACAAAGTCTTTGACACTGTCACCCACAGTACTCTCCTCCAGAAGCTGTCAGCCCGTTGCTTGGACCAGTACACCCTCAGCTGGTAAGGAGATGGATGGAGGGCCAGGTCCAGAGTGTGGTGGTGAAAGGAGCTAAATCCAGCTGGCAGCC
>VXAB01008630.1:0-107793 GCA_013399175.1 Odontophorus gujanensis | reverse complement strand
ACTGGAGCAGTCACCTTTTTGGAAAAGTTCACCCCAGTGGTTGGTCTATCTCGTAACTCTCTTACCCATGCTGGAAGTGCAGGAGTGGTTTTTTTATGCCACTTCATATCTTCTCCATGACCACGTCTGTAATGCCACAAGGCAATACGTGACATAGTCTTACTGTTTTCACTTGCTCGAGCAGGAGAACATCCTCTTTTGATAGCTGAGATGTTGCTGTTTTGGGAATCCTGGTTCACATCAGATCCATCAGTTTCATCAGAATTAAGCATGGTGGACAGTTTGTCTATTATATTCCTCTCCATTCTGTCCAGTCTTTCAGTTACCTTTACAGTGGCTGAAACACAAGCTCGTAGAGGGGCTAAATGTAACTCAGTGTCTTGAAGTTTGTTAATCAGTTCATTTATAAGGGGTCTTCTTTCCCCTCTGGCATACACTGCTGCTAATATACTGGCATACCTGTCTGGTGCAGTCCTTGTGAATATACGCCACATAACTGGTGTACACCTGATTCTCTCAGGATCTTGCTCTTGGTCTGGTTTGTCATGAATAAATGCAGGGTCATATAACATTTCCACCACAGCATATTCTCTCAAATAATGGATGCCCTTTTCCATAGCAGACCATTTCTTTTCCTCAGTCATCAGATAATCTCTGAAGGGGTATTTTTCTTTCATGGCTATCAGTATCGGCTTCCAGAGAGTGAAGGGCCTATTTTGGCATGTACTAATGCCTCTGTCAATGGCAGAGTCCCTGGCAATGCTACCCAATTGGCGAGCTTCGTTACCATCTAGCCACACACTGTTGGCCCCATTGTCCCAACAGTGTAGTAACCAGGTGACAGTAGGTTCATTTGAGTGGCATGTAAAGTCTTTTCTCAAACCTCAAATTTCACTCATTTTCAGAAGTCGAGTAATATCAGTAACAATCTCTCTCTCACCTCCTACTCTGTCAGGACTCATTGCCCTCCTAGGCGTTGGTGACCGTGATCTTGCCGGGGATCTCAGCCCTCCTACTGGAAACACTAGAGCTTTGAAGCACTCATCTGGACCTCTTCTCCCCTCTTCTCTTACAGTGTCTGATTCCTCTACTTCATCCTTCTCCTCCTTCTTCTCTTCTGAGGGAGTCAAGACTCTTTTCATTTTCCATCCTCTTTCAGGGGCAACTGACATTGATTCTGGTGTCGCCTGAGGTTGATCAGGTTGGTCAGTTTCAATGATCATTCTCTCTAGCTCAGCTCAGAGTCTGTCTCGTTCAGCTATGACGAAATTAATTCAGCTTGGAGCCTGACTTGTTGAGCCCGAACGTGGATTTGTTTGTTTTATAAATGGAGTATTGTGAACTGATAGGCATCTTGCTCAGTTCTAAGGGAGTCTTACTCAGATTGGAGGGCATCTCACTCGGACTGGAGGGTGTCCATGTTGGATTGGATGGCGTCCTGCTCAGTTTGGAAGGCATCTCAATCAGGCTGGAGACTGTCTTGNGTTTTATAAATGGAGTATTGTGAACTGATAGGCATCTTGCTCAGTTCTAAGGGAGTCTTACTCAGATTGGAGGGCATCTCACTCGGACTGGAGGGTGTCCATGTTGGATTGGATGGTGTCCTGCTCAGTTTGGAGGGCATCTCAATCGGTCTGGAGACTGTCTTGTTGAGACTGACGGCTATTGAGTTTGGATTGGAGCACATCCTGCTCAGTTTGGAGGGCATCTCGCTCAGACTGGAGGGCATCCATGTTGGATTGGAGAGCATCTTGTTGAGACCAGAGGGCATCTCGCTTGGACCGGAGGGCATCTAAATTGGACTGGAGAGTCTGTTTGTCAGCTAAAAGACTGTCCCTTTCGGCTCGGAAACTCTCTCGCTCTATTTCAGAGACTCTGTGCTTCTCTGGGATAGTATCGAATAAAGGCTTGGTAAGCATAAGCCAGACCCCAAATAATTTGGGCCTCCTCACATCCATCTGAGCCGCAACATCCCTGTCTCAAATATCTGCTTAAGTTCTCAGGATCTTGCAGGTGCCCAGGAGAGAAGTTCCATGACACCGGTGATGCCCATTTCTCTAACGTCTCTCCTAAGTCCCTCCAAACTCCCTGCCAGTCACTATTCTCTGGTTTTGGGGAAGGCTTTTTCAACATATTATAAATACAGTTACTGATGAGTACATTCAGGGACACTGACACCACGATCATTAGATGAGCATTCAGAAAGCGCATAATGAATTCAAAGGAGAGACCAGGAGACTGTTTAAAAATCACAAGTTCTGTAGAATTAGCAACTCTGTCTGGAGTTGCTCCCTCCTGAACTGAATGCCACATCGTATACAAAAGCCAGGTAGGTATTTCCATCAGTGTTTTTAGTTTATCATATAGACACCAAGCTCCGTGGATCAGACTGGCAGACTTAATTAAGTCCCAGTACGTTTTGAGCATTAGAAGGGAGAAAACAATGAAATGCAGTCCCTATGAGAGCAGTTTAAAAAGAGAAAGCATTTTTTTCCTTTTTTTTTTTTTTTTCCTCTTTACTAAAACAGGCTGGCAGCACCCAAAAAAGTTTACAAATATCCCAGAAAAATTGGCAGTATGCCTGGACTTCAAGGTCATGTTTTGCAGTAGAGCACCTGCAGTTCAGATAAGCTTCCTAACAAGAGAGAGATTCACTCTAAAAGTACATCTCTACCCGACTAAGGCAGCTAAACTGCCCTACGTTGGGTGCCAAAAGATGTCAATGGTTTATGGGCAGGTTCAGCCCAGTTCTGTGACAACTGGTGTGAGGGACCCACAGACCCACGCCCCAGGAAAGAGGAAGGGGAAAGGGAAAAGGGAGATGGGCCTAGAAACAAAACAGCAGCAACGATCTGAGGAGGAAAGCTAATTTACTAAATAAGATATCGGAATGCAAAACAACACAATATAGTACAATATAATTGGAATTAAAGCTAATAAATAAAATAAAATGAGCAAGAGAGAGTGGCTAATAAACCGAAGGCCTTAATGCTAAATGCTGAAGGTGAGACGGCAGCGAGCACCCACTGCTGAGTCGATCCGAAAGGAAAGAGAGTGCCTCATGACACGCAAACAGTTTATATCTTTCCTTCTGAGAAGAAAAACGTAAAAATGCAAAGCAACGCAAAGTCCTCTGGGGAACGTAGTTCTTCTCTTCTGAGACAGGTATACCCATAACTATCAATGATCCACAGAGCTGGAGCATTAACTCTTTAATTCTCAGCGCACTACATGATGTTATGATGTGGAATACCAATACCAAAAATCATAAAACCATGACAGTGTCCTGGTGGATGACAGGCTGGCCATGAGCCAGCAGTGTGCCCTCAGGGCCAAGAAGGCCAATGGCATCCTGGAGTGCATTAAAAAGAGCGTGGCCAGCAGGTTGAGGGAGGTGATCCTCCCCCTCTACTCTGCCCTCGTGAGGCCTCACCTGGAGTACTGTGTCCAGTTCTGGGCTCCCCAGTACAAAAAAGACAGAGATCTCCTGGAAAGAGTCCAGCAGAGGGCTACAGAGATGATAAAGAGAGTGGTACACCTCCCTTATGAGGAAGGGCTGAGAGACCTGGGGCTGTTCAGCCATGAAAAAAGAAGACTCAGAGGGGATCTGATCCACATCTATAAATGTCTAAGGAGCGGGAGGCAAAGGGACGAGGCTGGACTCTTCTCTGCAGTGTGTGGTGATAGGACATGGGGAAATGGCCTCAAAACAATGCATAGGAAGTTCCACACAAATGTGCGTGGGAACTTCTTCACAGTGCAGGTGACAGAGCACTGGCACAGGCTGCACAGAGAGGTGGTGGAGTCTCCTTCTCTGGAGACATTCAAGACCCGCCTGGACGCCTACCTGTGCAACCTGGGCTAGGGAGCTGCTTTGGCAGGGGGTTGGACTCGATGATCTACGGAGGTCCCTTCCAACCCCTACAATTCTGTGAAGAACATTTTTTTAGTCACCATCCAGTTGCAAGCTGTCTATAGAAGCACACACTTGTCTTCCATAGAGCTAGAGAAAGCTTTTCTACAGTATAATATCTACTAGTTAATTTTTAGAAGGCTCCTGGCAAAAGAGAATCAGTAAATCTCACACTTTTCTCCTGCTCTATGTGCATTCACATTAAAAGGGCATATTATATGCACACTATCCTAAGATTCTTTCTGCTGGAGAATACCTCCAGAAACTGTCTGAACTTGTTTCAGATCTGCTTTTAGCAGAAGTGAGCAATTTCAGTGCTTAATAAGGCTCACACTAGCTACAAATTAACCAGTTTATAGGGTTATTTCCTCCTCAGAAAATATCATTGACCATCTTATACCTATAATGTCTCCTATTGCAAAAAGTTCAGAATATAAAAAAATTGCTTTCATCTCTTACTGGAAGTCATCCTTTGTAAATGAACAAGACTGGATACAAGGAAAAAGTTTTTCATGAAGAGCACAGAGAGGAATTGTTGTCCAGAGATGCGGTGGTTGTCCATACCTGGAGACATTCAAGGCAGGCTGGATGGGGCTGTGTGGAGCCTGACTGAGCTATAGGTATCCTTGCTCGTTTCAGGAGTGTTGGAGTTCTCTTCATACTCCAATGATTCTGTGATTCTATGAAGATCCATAGGGACCATGCCTAAGAGTGTCAGTGCGTTTGTTAACAGTCCTGTGACTGTCTTCTAGCAGGCAGGAATGCGCAGATCTGGAAGAACAACCAGACCCTACATTTGCCCTACTGCAAGCAAAGCCCACAGGAAGTATACTAGGTCTGTGTACAAGCTATTATGAAACAACTTTTTAGTTTCTGTTGAACAACTGTTAGTCAATTAATTCAGTCATTAAATATTTTGCTGTGTAAAATTATACAAGCAGCCCATCATTTCTTACATTTCTTACTTCATTAATCATCTCTATGAGTTGTTTATCTTCAAACATGACTGGTATGCTATATCTGAAGAGGAGGAAAACAAAAAGCATAACATGCTAAGTAAGTGCTGTATCACAAATAAAATAGTGGAATTTCATGAGGGGTAGAGACATAAATACCCAGCTACTCTTTTTCTTTTCCAAGTCTGAATTGTTTTCCAAAAGTTCTGCCTTCAATCCTGGTTAAACCACTAGCAACCCAGATCAAGTCTGGAGTACCAGAAGAAGCATAGGGAGGTGCTTCTTGTCTTCCCTTAGCTGCGACCAGTACCTTGTAAAATTGGATGTGATCAGCATCTTACTTGTGTATTTTTTTTTTCCCAAGAAGTGGCAATAAAGAGCAGGTTTATTTGAAAACTTCCAACTCTTATACTTAAGTCATAAGATTTGTTTGCCTGCAGCAATGAATTCAACTAGTTGATTATGCACTACACAATGTGGAAGCTCCCTGTCTAAATAAATTTATCCTCAGGCAAGGCTATGGTATTACAGCTTCACATTCTGCAGTCACGTTGCCCCATTACCCCAACCCAGAGCAGGACATGATTTAAAGTACACTGTAAAAACATTGACAAAATAGTTCAGCAAGTTCTGTGCAAGGTTGTTTGCCATTGCATTCAACTTTAGCATGGGAAGCTACTTTCTGCATCACTAATTTCAGCAAGTTGCCTGAAAAAAAATCGAAAGATATGAAATAGAACATAAAAGGTACATTCACAATGAACAAAACCCTTGATATTAGCAGCACTGTTGTCTGCATTTACACACTTCAGAGTTTGAAACACACTGGATTATTACTCTGGGGTGTGCAAGGAGGCAAAGCATTCATAAATAATAGATGCTTCTTGAACCACAGGGAGTGTAGTGATGCTGACCGGGACATGACTGTACATGGTAGAGTCATTGATCCACAGCACAGTTAATCTGAGTAGGCACAGGTCAGTGCTGCATCCTTAGGCTGTGCAGTGGTGCACAAATTCCTTATCCTTAGGATAAACTGCACCAGCCCGTTACAAAAGAGGAGCCTGCAGGCAGCACCCGCTTTGTATTGGTGATTACAACACTAGTGTGGCCTTGCTTTTATCTGTCAGTACAGCAAGTTCTCATGCAAGTATCTGTTGTGAATAGCTGTTTCTTTGTAAGAGAATTATATAATAACTCAAATAGCTAAAGAACAAGTATCATTCCACAGATGCTGTATGAACAGGGAAGCAGCTGAACAGGGAGTATCTGAAAGGTCTTAAGATATACTCACTATCTGTTTTACTTCTCTTACTCTGCCTTATTAAAACATTTATATTTTATTAACCTGTTTTTAGCTAGGTCTTTCTTATCAAGATCCAAAAGAACCCCCTGTTGTCTCCCAATTCATTGCCATTACCTCCCAGTGCAGGATGGAGCTACACCATAATTAACTCACTAAAGGGTACAATAAACACCACACAAAAAACACAATAAATATAAGAAAATATGTAAACATTTAATGCTTGTGTATGTATAATATAATTAAAGAGGAAGAGAGGCTTGGTTTAACTGTGATGCTGCTCGAGGCAGTTATGGCATTGCAAAGGGTGGCTGAATGCCAGAAATAAAAAAAAAGAAATTCAGACAGATAGGAGCAAGTGCAACACAAGATAGGAACGTGGGCACAGGGCAGCAAGCGCTCTGTAAGCAGGAAAAGCAACCCAAAGAGCTGCTCCTGAGAGAAAGACAATGGCAACCTTCACTTAAGTCTCTCAGGTATCACATACTGAATCAAGGAATTGAATTGGATTGAATCTAAACTAGGCATCATAGCTTGAGCAAACAGGTAACTTTAGGAAGAAACTCAGGGACCATACAAATGCACCTATTACTGAAGAGAGCTGCTGTTTGCAACTCAGTACAAGGGTGGCCCCATGAAGATAAGGACAGCACTATGGTGGGTAGGGTGGTTGTTTACAACACAATGGAGGGTCCAGAGAAGATAAGTGGAATTGCTGTTTGCAACTCAGTGGGGGAGTCTGTGAAGCAACATAATGTAATCCCCTTCATATCTGGAAATTTACTTTTAGCTTTAATCCTATGGCCGCCAGAGATGTCACTCACTTAGGAATTTCTGTCCATATCTTTGGAATGTGATGAATATTAATGTGTTATGCCTTTAAATGTGTAGTCGTTTCTCTCTTCAGTATGCATGTTTGGTGGAGAGATTCCCCATGCACCCAGTGCTGTAATAAAGGGAATACCTGCTTGGCATATTTCATTGGTGTGTCAAGTTACTTTGTCAGATTTCTTGGCATCAATACTTACTGCTGAAGCAGGTCTTGAACTAATAAAAAGCAGAAGTCCAAGCACAGCGTACATGTAGTATCTCACAGGTGTGGAACCGGTGTTCTTTTGGTTTATTCACTCTCAGAGCGTTAATGACACACACAGTTGCAGGCACTGAAGAAAAAAAGAAAATGCAGCGTGCCTCATAATTTATGTCCTAAGAATTTCACAACAACTCTCAGGTAGGAACTTGCCACTTTTGGAACAGTAGCTTCATCCTAATCCTTTGAGATCCTTTCTCATGGCACCCACGGCTTTTCCATCACGTGACACAGCCAGGCCGCGCCTCGGCCCCGCACAACTTCCCTGCCGAGTTCCTACGGGAACAAGATGAAAGGTGATTACACAGGATGAAAGCGACTCCCCAGACCAAGCTTTTTCACTCGGAGACCTCTCCCGCAGCCCCACGCCTGCCCGAAGCCGCAGCACTCCCCCCTCCCTCGCAGGGGAGGGCGGTCGCTGCCGACTTTCAGACACAACCAGAGGCCGCCCAAGCCCGCCTCGCCCTTCCCGGCCCCTCACGTGGGTTGCAGGCGGAGCGCTGAGGGGGGGGTCGGCCCGCACGGCGCGACTGCGTGTTTTCTACCGCGCCGCTCTCCAGCTGGGCTCGGTTCGGTGCCTCGGCGAGAGCGTGGAGCAGGTATGTGTATGCGTCCGTGCTCGTCTCTGCTAGGCGGGCAGCCGCTGTCCTTTGGCACACCGTGGGGCTCCGTCTGTCGGTGCATTTCGCCCCCTCCGTGGCGGCGTCGCTCCGTGTTGCGCCTGCTGGGATGTGCGAGGATTTTCCTGCGGGGGTGTGGTTTTTATTGCTTGAGGGAGAACTGAAACAGCAGCCAGTGCTGTACCCACTGCCGGCCTTACTGCTTGTCCTAGGATCAGCTCAGCTGCCCAGGGCCCCATCCAACCTGGCCTCAAGTGCCTCCAGGGATGAGGCACCACAGCTTCTCTGGGCAGCTGTGCCTCACCACCCTGCGGAATAAATAGAATGATAGAAAAATAGTAGAATAATGGTAGGATAATGCATTGAGCAGTTACTGTACTGCTGTGCTGACTCAGAGCCTTAAATTGGGCAGCTGGTCCTGTTTCTGCTGCTTGTAATTTCTTCTTTGTTGTTTTTGCTTGGGTTCTTTGAGCAGCTGACTAGCTGTGTTTTCTATACCAGCAGCTGCCAGGTGGTTTTTCATGGTTAGGTATCTCAAGGAACTTCTTACTAAGCAAGCATGCAGGCAAGCTGATAGCTTGTGCTCTTGTGTGAAGTGGGGACTAACAGCTCCTCTGTGAAGGCAGATGCTATAATCAGTGGAGAGGATTGCTCTGGCATAAGATTCATAGAGAAAGATAAAACAGAACATCTTAAATGCTATCCTTTATAACTTGTTAAAGAATAAGTTTGAATTAGTGATCAAGTCCTGCTGGGTTAGTAGTAATGAGTTCAACAGAAGTGTCTCACAGTCATATCTCAGTTACACAGGAAGCACTCAATATTGTGTTGTTCTGTGTTATTTTCTTAGGAGGTAGCAGCAACTGTAGATACTAGTGTACAGGCCTTTCAACAGTACCAGGCATAAAGATTGAGCCCTGAGAGGCAGTGTAACTTGAATCTGCTGATGAGCGAAATGAGCTAATGATGACAACAAAGCTGAGCCTGAGCAGATGTCAGCTCTCTGAAGTGGCTGGTAGCTTTGCATACAGGCAGCACAATGCATGTAGATTAACCTGTGGGTAGCACTGTATGACTGATAGATCCGACTTAAACCCTCAAGTTTTGCCTTGGTGCTGGTGATCTATCGCTCTACTTTGAAGCTTGTAGGTGAGGATTTTGGAGCTGTTCTGATGTAGGCTGTGTGACCAAACAATAAACACCTTTCTGCAATGGGACGCAGACACAACAAATAAAATAGTAAACACGCAGTTTGAGTGCCTCTGTATTGATTTCTTTCAGTACTCTCAGCTTACCACTCAGAATTCCCCTGGCAGTTGCTCATCTCCATTAAGCAGGAAATCATACTGCTTTTAACAGTGTTGTGAAGATGGCACTAAGTTTTGAAAGGAGTCCCTTTGCTGCCAGCTTCATTTAGGCACTTAATTTGGCTTGTTAGCTAAAACTTTTGGTTCTGTAACACTGATCTGGTAAGTAGCTGCACGCAGATTCACTTTCCAGCCCCAGTAGTAGGAACAGTTTCCTATGAATGATCCTTCTAACTATGACTAATATCCAGACAGTCATTCTTCTGCATCATTGCATACTTCGGACTTACAAAATGTATTTGAAATATTTGACCTGAGCAGTGAAACAGCAAAGCAGACAGACCTTTCTTAGCTGGCGTACCATGCCTGTCTCTTTTCTGGTAATATTTGCAGTAAGAGTGCAAACAAGTCATAGCAACTTAAATCCAGTGACTATTTGTGGGGGGAAATCACATAAGTAGTTTTAGCAAGTGATTCAGCTTTCTGTGTATCTTAAGCTGCTTAACATTCTGCTATACACATAACTGGCCTTTACTGCATGCAGGAGTTATGCATTTGGATCAGTTTCTTGGTTCTCTTCCCAAGCAGTCTTTTCCTCCTTCCTTCTCATTGATACTAAATGGAAGCCCGGGTTCTTAATGTGTTGGAAGTGTATTGCTGTTCCTTCCTGCCACGTGCGTGGGATGCTGACAAATGGGAGAAATATAATCCTGTCATTACTCCGTTATCTGATATGTTTGATAGATTGCTGAAGTGATATTGAGGAGGAGGGGGGAAATGAAGGATGAGCTTTGCTTTGCTTCTCTCCCCCTGTCCTTCCTCTTTCCCAGAGCCAGCAGTATGGGCGATGAGCTGTGTCTCTGTGTCCCACTGATGTGATATAACACAGCTTAAGAAAAGGCATTGCTATGTATGCGCAATATAATTATATATAATGCATTATGTGGCTGATAATGCATTAACGTATTTAATTTTGTTCTTTCTCTAGACAGTGGTAGAACTGATGCACTGGAGAAAACGATGCTGTCCCAGTAACAGCAGACTGCTGTGCTGCCTCAGCAAGTGGCTAGGCTCCTCTTTGAAGGAGACGAATGCTTTAGGGCTTGAAGGATTTCTAGAAGGACTAATGCTGTTTTTGCTGGCAGAACTGATAAGCAGTCACCAAGAGGATTGTTTGATCAGTGTTGGAGGAGGTGGTTGTCTGTATTAGTTTGCAGGAGATCAGTCCAGTCTGCTCTGAAATGTGCCAGAAAGGTCTTGCTTAGTCTTTGGCAAATCCTTCCATCTGAAAACTGATTCCCCCCACCCCCTTTGCTGATTGAGCAGAAGATAGAGGAAGACTCTTCTCTACTTTGCTGGCTTTTTGGCAGTCTGTCCTGCTCTAGATTTCTCTTTTTCTGTCTTTGATATTAACAAGATCTGTTGCTGTTAGAGGCTTTGTATTGCTTACTCAGTGTTCTCACTGTCTTTTCTTGCAGAGTGCTTTCTCATCTAATCGTAGTGCAGGAGCTCCCTGAATGTGTTTTAGTTCTGAGTGCACATGGTGCAGTTGAGCTGCCTCTCCAAATGCAGCTGAGCATAAATAAGCTGTGGGGCTGATCAAAACCTCTGCTGCTATAGAAAAGCTGACTGTGTTAGACTAGTCATGTTCTTTGCAATCATTAACTGACTAGGCATTTTGATTCTGCAGACTGTGGTAACCTGTGTGTGTCAGCTGAAGGTACTAAACTGGAGACACTTAATGTGAGCAAACTTTTCTTTTACTGCTGTTTTTAAGAGCAATAAATTGCATATTACATCAGCGTCTTCCAAAGCTGCTTTGAAAACTTGAGTTCTTTTATTGTACTTCTAAAAGAAGATCAAATCTACAAAGTTGAGTATCTGTCTCCCCTTCTAGTCAGTTTTGAGGGTCAGATTTCTGAGTTCCAAGAGATGATGGTAACCAGTCCCTGATGGGTATTTGGAGTGTTAGCAATCAAAATAAGTTTCTTTTAATTCTGAAGACATACTTGGGCTAAAATCCGTACGTTTCTCCTTCTTCCACATTGCCTATGAGAAGCTTAAGTGCTTTGCTAATATGAAAAATTTTAATGCTTCTTAGTGGCATAACTGGGTGCTGGACAATTAACAACAGTTTGTGCATTAAATGTGCTTCACAAAGGAAATAATAGTTTTTCTCATGCTAATTAAGGGAGAAAAGAGAAATAATATTAAGCAATATCTTACAGCAGCAGAAGACATTACAAAATTGATTCTTTTTTTTTTTTTTTATTAGAGATGAGTACTGAAGCAGAACAGCAGCTTCTCCATGATGCTAGGAATGGAAATGCTGAAGAAGTTAAACAGCTGTTGGATACCATGAGCAAAGGAGAAATAATCTTCGACATCAACTGTAAAGGTTAGTAGCCCTCCTCAAATGTTTGTGAACTCACTGTTGAAGCTATGAATAGGGGAACTGTCACTAACTGTATAACCCTGCCTTCTTTAGAGTGCTCACTAGGGTAATGTAAAACTCTGATACAACTGTTTTTACCCCATGACTCTTAAGGGTGTGCTTACATAGGGTAGAGAAAAATGTACATAAACTCTCTAAGTAATTCACAGGAGATAGAAATGTCAACAAGACAAAAGAATCAGTATCTCCTTCTGCCTGTATTTAAACTTATACCAACTTTGAAGCTTTGTGATTGTAAATAAAAAGACCCTGGTGCCAGAGTATGGTTCAGGAAGGTGTAAAGTGTCCATCAAGGCTGCAGAGATTGAGTACTGTGTTTTCTAGATAAGATTTTTAGTCTCGCATTTCATTCCTGTGTAGTAACAGCAGTAACATTTCTTGCTGTGTGAGAGAATGTTTTAGATAAACGTACAGATTTTTGCTGTTAGCAGCACACTAAGTCACTTGTGAAAATGAAGTAAAACTGCCAGTTGTCTGTGTCTAGGTCTTTGGCCAGTGTTCAAGTCCTGCATGTGCGTAGCTAACAGTTGTAGCTGAGCAATTTGCTTACTGAGTGTTAAAATTTCAAAGAAGGTCTAGATTAGCAAGCTCATCAGCAGTAGCAGACTGCTCTATTACTTTATTCATTTAGTTGTTTTATGTTTCTTTACACAGCAGGGGGCTGGAACTGGGTGGGCTTTAAGATCCCTCCCAGCCCAAGCCATTCTGTGATTCTATAATAGAAAGTGCTTAGTTCTTTATCCTTCAGTTCAGCCACGCATGGCTAGCCAACTAATGCAAACTTGCTAATGGAAGGTCTAGGAAGCTAGAGGGAGTGAGCTGGAGATAGCTTGAGTTAAACAAAAAAAAAATTCTGAATATGGAATCTGTATGCAGTGAAACATTATGTTCTGGTTCTTTTAAACGTTAGAAGGTGTAATTGCCACTAAAATGCTCTTTGTAGGAACTGTTCTGGTTGTATAATACCTCAGAGTTGAATCTCTGTTCTCCTATAGTCATGCTTTGGAGATCCTCTTTCAATTCACTCTCTTACACTAGAGAACCATGTTGGAAATAGACTAAGACAAATTCAGTCCTAACTGCCTGTACTGTCTTCTCATTACCAAAACCACTGTGTATTGCTATAAATTCCATTCTGTTGTGTGTTACCGGATAGTAATTAGACAGCCACATGGTAATCACATGAACATGAGCCAACAATGTGCCCAGGTGGCTAAGAGGGCCAACGGCATGCTGGCCCACGAAATAGTGTGGCCAGCAGGAGCAGGGAGGTAATCATCCCCCTGTACTCAGCTCTGGTGAGGCTGCACCTTGAGTTATGTGCTCAGTTTTGGTCCCCTCACTACAAGAAAGACATTGAGGCCATGGAGTGTGTCCAGAGAAAGGCAATGAAACTGGTGAGGGGTCTGGAGCACAAGCCTTACGGGGAGTGGCTGAAGGAACTAGGATTGTTCAGGCTGGAGAAAAGGAGGCTCAGGGGAGACCTCCCTGCACTCCACAGCTTCCTGAAGGGAGGCTGTAATGAGGAGGGATTTGGCCTCTTCTCTCAGGTAACAAACAGGACCCGAGGAAATGGCCACAAGTTGTACTAGAGGAGGTTTAGATTGGATATAAGGAAAGTGTTTTTCCCTCAGAGAGTGGTCAGGCACTGGAATGGCCTTCCCAGAGAGGTGGTGGAGTCGCCGTCCCTGGCAGCGTTAAAGAGGCATCTGAGTGAGGAGCTATGAAATACATGGTTCAGTAGCTTGTGGTAACAATGGTAATGGGTGGATGGTTAGACTAGAAGATCTTGTAGGTCCTTTCCAACCTTGTGATTCTATGATTCTTATCAACTAAAATGCAGCCCTCAATCTTTCTTCTCCTTCGTGTCTTGCCCTTCTGTCAGTGCCTTGTGGATAATCACAGTTCTCCCTAGAAAGTCAGGATATGGAGGTTGTGTTCAGTGCTGAAGCAGTTCCTTCAGGAACTAATGTGGCAATTACGCTTGGCTAACAAAAATGAAGTTCGTCTGGAGCAGGTGGGTGACTGTGTTGGAGACAGTGTAAAGTTCTTCTGAGCGTGCCTTGAGAGTCTCAAGTCAGAGATTTCTGTGCCTGGATGTCAAAACCTACCTTCAGTTATCTCAGAGAAAGCTGTCTGGTGTTCTGAAGTGTGAGCTTATTTCTGAAGCTGTGCTCTAGATACTCAGCATGAAGTCTAACAACATTGTTGCCAAACACCCTTTGGTTTCAGGTAAGAATAAAATAACAGGAAGTACGAACTCAGACTTTGCATTCTAGTTGTGCTATGGCTGGGTTCTGGGCAGTCAGTGCTTGCAGATAAGCAAGATGTGCTAAATGATGATCTAGCTAAGTGATGTGAACTCCCATTTCCAATTTTCTCAGTTCACCAGCATTAAAGAGACATACCCCCATAAAAACAACACCAAGCCACAGTTTTACCCAAAATGGCTGTGCTTTCAAAGGTTAGATAATATGAATGTCTGTGTTATTCATTTTCCTTAAATACAAGTAAATAGAATATTTGATTTGTTATCATTCTGTAAATAAATAGTACCATTTGAGACTTAGAACTGTCTGACATTAAAGCAAGGAATTGGGTAGAGGAGTTGCCTTTCTTCTGTTGTGTCTACTTTGCTATCCCTGTGTTCTCCCCAGTACAATGGTATCCTGTTTTTAAATGAGTAAATCGAAGGTGTCAAAATACAGACATTTGTGGTCACTTGAACAGGAGTAATGAATGCCTTGAGCTTGAGAAGTCACTTGTTAGCTAACAGCAGAAGTGCAAACGTGGGATGAGTGCAGAACAAGCGCTTCTGGCACATTATTGGATGAGAACTGCAGATCTGGACAGGTTCCTGAATTGTTAATGGCTACATTCCTTGGCAGCACCATTGTCCTGTTGGTGCTGTAACTGAGGGTGATCTTGGACTGACTGTGTGACCCCTTTCTGTTGTTTTTGGAAGAACTTTCTGTTCCATCAGACTGAGGGATGAATGATGTGCATTTATTGTGTCATTCAGTATTTGTACCCTCAGAGTTGGGTATTTGTACCCCCACTATTTATCTTCCCTGATACTTGAGCCCATTGGTTGAACAGGACAGGAACAACTGTAGGCTGGAAGGAATGAGGGAGTAGTGGAAGGAGCTGAGAAAAAAGGAAACAAATAATGAAAGAAACAGCTAATGAAGGGTAGAAATGTTAGCTGGAGACAACTATAAGAAATAGAAAAATATTTCAGCTATGCACCACATTCTAATGTTATTTTGTAAAATGAGAGCAGAAAGAGAACAATGAACCTCAAAGGCCAGCAGTTTTTCCTTTGTGCTAGTGGCTTATCTCCATGTGGTAAACTTAAGCTGTGCTTCTTCCCAACTTCAGTGCTTGAGGGTACATGAGAATGAAAAACATGGAGGTCACAATAACTTAAAATATTATCTAATGCCTCATTTTAATTTTGCTTCCAAGAAGAGTGATAGCTCTTAGGTGGCTCTCAGAATGCTGTACGTCTGGTACTTAGTAAACACAAAGCACAGTCCAACTTTTCATAACACAACTGAGTGTTGTAAATGGAAATTAACAGGGCTTTGACAACTTAGTAGTAATTTCTAATGCTTCAATATCCTAATTTTAAAGGAGTGATTGTAGCATTCTGGTCATACAGCCAATGCTCCAGAACATACTTTACTTTAAGTACTCCTTAAGACTTTGTGGACTGAAATTTGTTGCTTTTTCAAACCTCGGAGTAGTTTAGCTCACATGTATAGAACTGATGCTTCCAGCTTCCTTGTTCCTCTGTTACTTGAATATGTGCAATGCTCCATGCACATGGCATCATCTTTCTTTGTGCTGTGTATGATCAAAACTTAATTTGCTGACTCAGTTTTTTGTCTTTTAGGAAGAAGTAAGTCTAATATGAGTTGGACACCTCTTCACCTTGCATGCTACTTTGGGCATGCTGTTGTGGTAGAGGATTTGCTGAAGGTATAGTTCTATTTATCTCTTCTAGTACGGCTGAAAACTGTTATTCTGGATGCATTTTGTGTTTATTCTTTTATTTGTATCTGCTATAAGCTAGCGTCTCATAATACAAATACTTCAAGGGCCTAATCTATTTTACTGAAATGTGTAAGTATTTAATTTAAGCAATTTCACTTAAACACTGATGTTATAGAAAAAAAAATGTTTCAAGTGCAGCAATCTGTTACCTAATATAATTTTTGCATAGAAGTGTATGCAGAGTTCTGTGTGAGTAACTTGTAGGCATTTTTTTTATATAGATGTATATTAATGTAGTTTGACTCCTTTCTTGAAATGACAGAAGAACTGTTAATCTTGCCTTCCAATATTTAAAAGGGGATTATAAACAGGAGGGGAATCAACTTTTTACAAAGGTGGACAGTAATAGGACAAGGGAGAATGGCTTTAAACTCAAGGCAGGAAGATTTAGATTGGATATCAGGGGGAAGTTCTTCACAGAGAGAGTGGTGAAGTGCTGGAAAAGGCTACCCAGAGAGGTTGTGGATGCTTCATCCCTGGAGGTGTTCAAGGCCAGGTTGGATGGGGCCTTGGGCAGTCTGCTCTAATACCAGGTCGGGAGGTTGGTGGCCCTGCCTATGGCAGGGATATTGGAACTTGATCATTGGGGTCCCTTCCAACCCAAGCCATTCTATGATTTGTGATCAAAACTGACCTATTGGTTTGTTCGTAGCCATGTCTGCACTTTGTTTTGAGCTATTTCTGACTGAGTATGGTGTTTCCTTTATTTTCTTTTTTTCTTTTTGTCTCAGCTCTAACTTCAACCCAACCTTACCTGTATTATACCATATTCCTGTTTGAAAGATTTTGCTGTTAGTGGTAGGAACTTGCTGAATGGTCTGAAATACAAAAGTAGCTGATCTAAACTTGAGTTTTGTTCGGAATGAAGGCTACCAACCATAATTATGACTCTAAAACAGGAAACAAAGTTTATATTTATTTGAGAATTTCTTTGCTAGCCTGCACACCTGCTCAGCATATTATGCTGTTCTCAGTCCAGGAGGGCTACTTGAAGCGGAAGGTAAAGCTGCATTTATTGGTATTCTCAGGGCTGAAAGGGTATATATTCTTCATCACTTGTAGGGCTCTTGGAAGGGTATTATTTCAAGAATGAATAGAATAATAAAGGAGGCTGTGCACTTCTGAAAGCTAAATGTATGCAGTGTTTTCTGCGTACTGGGTTTTGTGCTGAACAAGTGAGTGAGTAATTGTCAGGAACAGAGGCCTGGAACCAGAGTCGGGCAGCAGTGGACTGGTTAAATTATTTACCTTCCTGTCTAGGTCACATATGTTCCACCCCTTTTCTGACCTTCTGTGAGGTTAGATAATGTGGTATAAGAAAAATGATTATAGAAAGACAAATAAGATTTGTATTTGTATTTTTATTTTTGGAGGTTCCTATGCAGTGTGCCAAGCAGTCTCCCCTTTCAGGGAAGCAATACAGGAAGGGGAAAGTGTGTGGTAAGAAAAAGCTGAGGAAAGTTTCAGATAGGTGCTGTCTTAATGCTGATGTGGAAGTTTTCAAGTGAGAGAGCCACAATAGGTGCCTAGAAAGACTGCCACTTGTTAAACTGGCAGCACCAGGAGGCAGGTGCTACTGTGTATATACACCTATAATAATATGCATATGTGTGTTTTCCATTACTATTCCAGTACTTTCAGTAAGTTTTAAAACAACACAAAGAAGCAAAAAACACCAAAAAAAATCCCTGTAGATTATTAAACTTGTTTGTTAAACTTATTTTCTGTTTACTACCTTCTCAAAAGAGACAGAGGTGGCTGGGGAAAAAAAAAAAAAGAATCTTGTATATGTACTTTGTTTCCAGCATGGTTGTATTAGAGTTCTGATCTGATTTGCCACAGGGCCTGTATTGGCATCCTGTCCTTTCTCACTGCATGTCATCAGAGATAATAGCTGTGCAGTTCCTGTTTGAGGGATGTTTAGGCATCTTTTGCTTTTGCCATTTAGGCTGGTGCAGATGTGAATGTGCTGAATGACATGGGAGACACTCCACTCCATCGTGCAGCTTTCACAGGACGTAAGGTAAAGCACATTTCTTTTTGAAGCCTCACACATAGGTTTATTAAAGGAAATCCTACCGGTAAGACTTACTTCAAAATGTTGTTTTACAGCATGTCTCTAAAAATGATTTATCTGTTTTGGTTCAGAGTGCTCAAAAGAATGAGGTATATTGCTTAGCTGCTGTAGCTGTTCAAAACAAAAACATGGCAGAAATGTCTTCTTCTGAGGGCAGGAAAAGTCTGGTCTGTGTTGTTTTTGTTGTTGTTGTTGTTGTTTGTTTGTTTTTTTGTGTGCTTGTTTTTTGTTTTTCTTTTGGTGGTATACTTTGTTATATCTTTTTTAGCTTTTTGTTGGAGACCATGTTGCTGTCAGAGAAAGCAGTAGTAGTATTTGTCTTCTCTGTGCCCTGTGTGTTAGCTGTGTAACTAAACTAACTGATGCCTGTGCTCTGCTTTTGCTGTGTGCCAGAGAAAACATGTAAGCATGGCCCTATCTGTGGCTACAGGTGCTAATTGCCACGTGGAAAACTGTAATGAAAGCGTCTCATCTACTACTGAAGTTCTACAGGTTAATCTTTGTTCGTGCCTGGTATGCTTGACGCAATAAGAAGAGTAGGAATTGCTCCTCTTAACTGAATGCATATTTACGTAGAGAGAAACCACATTATTTTAATCTTAGTGGCTTTTGAAGGGATGAAAATGTAAATTAGGACACACTGCTCCGCTTGATGTCTGCAAGTATAATTTCTTCATAGAAAACTAGAACTAGAGAGCTGCTTACAGGCCTGTAAGCAGCACCTTGATTTGTTCCCTGGTTCCTACCATTATTCCCAATCTGGCAGTACCTCTGTGGATATTCTCTTGGCTCTACTGAAAGTGTGTCTGTTCAGTCACAAGATTTCTCAAGAGCCAATTATACTGTTTTTCTCTATCAAGTACAAGATTTATACTGGGCATACAGACATGTTTTTAAATCAGAGCAGGTCTATTCAGCCATACTCCTGTCAGCTTCCTCAGCCTGGTTGATGTGAAAATGAAAGTTACAGTTAATCCCTCTCCCCAGTCTCTCTACAGCATTCCTTCCTGTTTTCATAAGTGATGATGGATGGTTATGCAGCTGTTCTTACAGGACGTCAAAAGCTGGATTCTGGCCTTACCATAACTGGAATAGATAAGCAGTGTTTTTTTCAAATTCCTTTCCAGGAGGTGGTGATGTTACTCTTGCAGTATAATGCTGATACTTCTATTGTCAATGGGAGTGGAGAAACAGCAAAAGAAGTTACTCATGATAAAGACATAAGGACTATGTTGGAAGGTAACCTTAATAGACTTTTTAACACAGTTGTACCTTATAAGAGCTGTTATTTTCTTGCAAGTTACAGAAGCTCAATTGAATTTTCTTTAAATTTTGTCATTGGAAGGAAATAACTGCTTTTTTTCCTGATGGATCATTTCTTATGATACTTCTGCAAATGATTTGGAGAATATAGTATTATAAATGCCAGTTGCATTATTCAAGTAAATATTTCAGTCCTATTGAATCCTTGCTACAGCTCTGAATGGGTAAATAGCAGTCAAAGCTGTAGCACCCTGGCAAAGGAAAAACTCAAGTCAAGAATACTAAGTGGCTTCATCAGTGAGATTGCAAACTGTTCAGAATTTTGCTCTTTAACAAAGATGACCTTGTATTAGATCAAGTTTAGATCTTGCTGTTGTAGTATTGAAAGTTACCCCAAATAGAGAAAGGAAGGAAAGCAAAATGAAAAACAGTTTTCCTCCCATTTCTTCTACAATTTTCCTGATGTTGAAAGTGAGGGAAATAATGTCCAATTACTTGCACAGGCTCACAATTTATAGTTTTGGGGAGCTGAAAAAACACACTGCTGCCTCCTGATATTACTTTGCACTGCTCCTAAATACTGTTGAAGGGCTGTATCCTATGCAACAGATCGTGTAGGTAAAAAGTGACCTCTTCTGATTTGCCATTCAAATGCACAATTAACAGTCCTTTCCAGGGCTGATCTGCTGGATTGTTAGAGAAGAATAAAACTTCTGACTAAGGAGAGGAATTGAAGAGAAACAGAGGAGCACAAGGAGGATCTGACAGGGCTGGCATGCTGTTTTCCTGTTTTCTCTTTTACTAGAGGGTGGAGTTGGGCTCTAAGTGTATAAAAATAATGAAAATATGTGTATGTTTGTATATACATTTGCACATCTTTTCAGCTGTCACGATTTTTGACATCAGATTCTTGCTCTGACTCTGGCTTTTCTGGGTAAATATTCCTCTTTTATCTATCCCGAATTAATAATGCTAGAAATGCTTCTTTCTTCCTTCTCAAGGCTTTGAAGCTGTACGGCTTTATTTAGGTAACATTTTATGCTATGTTTTTTTGTTGGTTTTTTTTTTTTTTTGTAACAGCAGTTGAAAGGACACAAGAAAGGAAACTGGAAGAAGAACTCTTAGGGGCGGCAAGAGATGGGGAAACAGGGAAGCTGTCTGCTTTGGTAAGATTTCAAGTTACTGTAATACTTCAGTGTCAAGTGGTTGAAGCTATGATGCTAATGTATAAATAACATGATATTTGACCTTACATTTTGAGATGCTGTGATCTCAGAATGTGAGTGCTCTGCACCGTATTGTATGGGTAAGATGTTGAGGCCGTTTTGTTGAAAACCATTGTTTTGCAACCTTCAAAGTCTTTGATGTTAGTTTCCTATATAGTCTGCTTATAGTCATAAATCGCAGTGTAATGGTTCTGGGTCTCCTGACACAAGCTTGTGGCATTAAGGAATCCACAATAACTTTTACAAGTATATGTTTTCACTGCAGTATGGCCTATTTTCAGTCTTGGAAGTAGGCTTACAATCATCTGCACAACACAGTTCCATGATACGAAACACTTTAACTTCTTGTGTACTATACTGTGTGCTCATAGTAATTTAAACTGATGGTACTGTAAGTCTTCCATGGTATAGCAGGGTTAGAGGAGAAGAATTAGAGAATTGAGATGGGAAAGTGCCTCTGCAAAGCATCTAGTCAAACTCCTGTTTGAAGGGAATCAGATTTGGACTGTCAAGAATCATATCAATTCAGATTTTGAAACAGTGTCTCAGTGCTTGAGATCAAGTTATTTTTGAGAGTGCTGATGTTCTCTTGGAAGTAAGATGTATAGTGTGAAATACTTTCCACCTGATTGGCATCTTTAGTCTTAAAAGATGAACATTCAGACTGATCTGATATATTTATTTACTTTTATGGAAAGTGCACAAATGTGAGATTCTGAAAGAGGGAAAACCTACATGTGCTCAGGAACTCAGGTATTTAAGACCTTGATGTTAAAGAGGTTGTACTTCTACAAGCTGTCTTTTCCTGACTTTTCTAGTTAAACTGTAAGTAACCACTGTAGCAGCTTCTATTTTGTGGGTCTATTTCTCAAGCACATTTAAGGTGGTTAAAATCAATGCTAACTTAACAGGATTTCTGTGACAGCAATTTATTACGGAGTAATTTCTCTAATACAGCATTTGACTGATGTAGAAGGCTTAAACAGAATTTCTCTAAAATTGCCACGCACTTGTAATTCTAGTCTCCTAGACTGCTCAAAACCAAGTTATTAAGGCAGTCCATTTAATTTGGAAGTTTAACTACAATGGCATGCGCAGATCAAATAGCTAAGTTTTTGAGTTTACGTATAGTGGTATTTTATATCTAGGTTAGTAGCATCATGCTTAATGACCTATTTCTTTGAGAAAAGGAGCAGTTTCTCAAAACAACTACCTGATGTCCAAATGAAACTTTTTTCTTTTTATTTTTCTATCAGTTACATAGTTACTCTAATCTCCATTTCCCCTAGTAGTTAGACTTCAGAGTGCAGTAGAACTGTTTGTATAGCAGAGTGCCTGTAGTAGAAACTTCTAAGTGGCCCAGAACAGCTCTGTCACTGTGACTGGCAGGCCTTCCACTCTGCTGTATGAAATTCTTGTTCTCTGAAACTGGGTGGCCACACAGACTTGTTTTGGACTTAACCACTGGTTCGTGCTGACTTTCAAACTATACCTGTGAGTCTTCCAGTAATAGCAGTAAATCTTGGCTCAGGCCAAAAATCTAAAAGGGCTATTCTAGCAGTGTAGGTGACTGAACTGCAGTCCTGAGGCACTGTGCTGGTTAGCAGGGTAACAGTTTCTGAGCAGAGCTGTAGAGGTGAGAAGGATATAGCATGTAGAAAACTAAGGAGGTTTCCTACTATAGCTGAATGCTTTCCTTGATTGCTGTAGTCCTTGTACTTCTCACAACATGCTACGTGCCTGCTTCATTTCCAGTCCCATGCTGAAGTATTCCAGTTAGGAATAGATAACTTTCAAAAGGATGAGGGTGGCATCTGGAAAGGGAGGAAAACTGATCTGCAAACCCATCTTCCTTTTATTCATTTTATTTTATTTTTTATTATTTTTTAATTTTTTTTTATTTTTTTTACAGTTGAACAAGCCAAAGCCACCTGATATCAACTGTGTGGATCAGATGGGGAACACGCCATTGCATTGTGCAGCGTACCGTGCCCACAAGCACTGTGCATTGAAACTTCTGAAAAACGGAGCAGATCCTAAAATAAGATTAATAAACGGTGTGTACCAAGTGAAAGTATATAAAATGTAAAGAGTAGACAGACATTTAACAGCTCCTGTAAGGTATGTTACCACTTAATGTTCGAAGAAAATATAAGAGTGCCTTACAAGCAGTTTATCACTAGTACAGGAAGCCCAGCACTGGCTAAATTGCACACTTACAAACTGCAGCAAAATACTTACCATACAAGCTTCTATTTTCCTAACTTGTCTTTTTCTATAAAGTTTACATGTTGTCTGTCTTAATCATGGAAAAAACTCATAGTGCTTGGCTTTTGCTTTCTTAATGCTGAACACCAAACACTGGGGCGGTGATAATAAAAGTGATACGATAGAAGGCGAGGCCCAGAAAAAGTGACCCTTTAGAAAAGTGCTTCTAATGAAAGTATGTCCAGGAAGTCTTTACACAGATGTTACTCAGACTTTGTCATCTGATTAAAGATGCCTCGGTTTTGATATTTGTGAATGTTTAAAACTATTGTGCATGGCTGAAATGTTAAAAACAAACAAATGGCTAAGAGCAGAGGTCCCCTCTGTGGCCAGTAGAACTCTGTGGGGCAGTTCATTGCACTAATGTACAGAGTACTTCTGAATCTTCTGCTCCTGAGGAGCTTATGCTCCCCAGCTTAAATGTTTGTGGGACTAATGGGGAATACTCAGGGTGGTTATTTTGAGATGATTGCACATAGGTTTATTTGCATCAAATTTTCATGCCTCTTCTTGGTTACTGAACAGATCAGACACCGCTTGATCTAGCCCAAGGTGCAGAAATGAAACTAATACTGGGAGGTAAAACTGGAAAGGTAAGAACTTTTGTACCCATTTAAAATGCCACTTGGTGAGGTTGTCAGTTTGGAGCTATTCCTAAATAAGCTATATTTTCTCTGCAGGTTATCAACAAACCGCTGAGACGATATGAAGGTCTCCTATGGAAGGTATATCTTATTTCCTTTCCTAAAATAGCTTATAAGATATCCAAGTGTGTCATTTTCTATGCTTAAGTAAGAGTTGTTGAATGAGGGAGCCTTTCAATAATACATTTGTTAAATGACATAACTTTTTACTTCAGTGTACTGAATAAGTTATAAATGGACTGGCTGAGTGTATCTATACTTATGGCAGTTTAGTCTTAACTTTTAATCTTTGCAGACTTTTTAAAGTTTTCTTCTGTGTATGTTTTCCTATATATTCACAGACAAATATAATGTAAGTAACTGTTGTTTAAACTACAGCTGTGTTGCGCAGCTTGTGATGTGTAAAAGTTTGCAGTTCAATATCTTAATATGTTTTACTCATTTGATATTATAAAATAGAATTGTATGGTAATTAACAATCCTTGTAGTATGTAAAAAATAAATTAGTATTTCAGTTCTTACTGAATAGCAGGCTCAGAAAAATTTTAATCTTTAGATATTTCTAAAAAAGAAAAATAAAACATGTAAAGTATTCTCAGACTGTTGTGACCGCTATGATATGTAGCACGTAAAATTGTCAGTTGTGGGGAAAACATTAATTGCTTTTAAGTAACTCTTCAGCTGTTAATCTTACCTGTTCCTGTGTTTGGGTTTCTTTAGAACTCACGATTTTTTGGTTGGAGGCTCTACTGGATAGTACTAGAGCATGGAGTCCTTTCCTGGTATCGAAGACAGTAAGTTTTGTGCTTGAATTTCTGACAAGTAAGTTTAAATAATTTCCATCTTCATGTTATTAAATATCTTTTTCTTTCGAAGAGCTGATGCAGTAAATAATGAGCATCGCCAGGGATGCAAGCATCTAACACAAGCTGTGTGCACGGTAGGAAGTGAAATAAGACCTGTAACTCCTGCTTTTTTTTGTTGTTGCTATTTTGTTTGGATTTTTTCTGTGGTGGTGGTGTTCTGTACTTAAGCAATGAAAACTTCAGTTAGGTTGCTAAGCATGTCTTATTATTTTTAATAATTATTAAGAAAAAAGGCTTTTGCTGTTGCAGGAAACTGATTCTTGTCAAAACAAACAATGCCTTTTCAGCTCTTTCACTTCTTCCCAAAGTCCTGAGGAGTTAAAAAAGTGTAAGACATCTTGATAGCATGCCTCCTTGGGCATTGCTTTGTACAGCAGTGATTTGGAGCATGTGATAGAGAATGGCAATACCTAGTTCCTTCCGTAGCTCTCACAAACCATTTGAAACTGAATGTGTAACTTAAATTCTTCCTCAGTTGAGGAACTGTTGAGTTCTTAAGAATTTTTTTTCAAATCACCTTCAGTTCAGATATGCTTGTGGGCATCCCTTTTGGAATGACAATCCACTTCTTGGGAGGAAATATTTCAGAACTTCATACCACTGGAATGTTTGAGAGGGAAGGAAAGGTGTAATGCACAGAAGGATGAAGTGCTCAAGAGGAATGCATTTAGGATAATCTCAGTGCTTCTCTGTCTAGAGCTAACATGTCCTTGTTATATAAACTGCTGCTACATGTTCTGTTACATATACTCTTGTTGTATAAAAAGTGATTCTTGCCTTTCTATATCTACAAGTTCCTTAACTTTGAAAGCTTTGCACCGTTGCTGAGATCTCTGAATCAAGTGGTACTAGGCAAGTATATCTTGACGTAAAGAACCTGTCTTTCCATTCATGAGGTGAAATGCAAGTCTCTGCACTTTTTATACTCTGCAAAATTATTCTGAAGCTTTTTGTAAAACTCTAGCTAGTTTGCCTCAAAACTCAGGCAAAAACTGTTGAGTTACAGTAATTCCTCAATTTTGCTTTCTCTTACAAACAGTTTTCTAACTGATCTATTATACTCATTTTTGTCTCTTTTCTCCATTGCTTTAGGTAAAATCTACAGACAGTTGCTTCTTTTCCGTCAGGTGTTTTGATGACACAGTTCATCGTTTCAAGATCCCTAAAAACAACCTTCCATCTCATACTAGAGAGGTAATAATGAGTCTTTATTAAAAGCTTTAAGATGTGATAATTTCTATCATGAAAACAATTTGCATACAGCTAGCTATGGGTGCATTAGTGACAGATTCAGTGTCTTCGTTTTCAGGACTGTGTAGGGTGAATAAGTATGTTGAATCTTTTAGCATGACTAAGAACTACACTGCAGAAGTTGGCAGATTGTCATCTTTAAAATTAGTGCTGCATTGTTTTCCAACCTTGTACCTGTAGTCTAACTTTTTCTAACTTCTCCATGTAGTAGATTTCTAGTGTAACTTTCTTATGTTGCACTTTCTGTCATAGTTTGTTAATCCCAAGTAAAAGAAAGTTTGATACGTTCTACTCTAGCCAGTCTCCTAGCTGACCTTATGAATGATACTAAAAAAATATTAAAAAAATTTAAAAGTGGGTCTGAAACAGTGAGAACAATAACTTCTTGTTCTTAGGGATTTTTGTAGTGAAGTTACTGCTGCACTTCTGTAGGTGTACTAACTGGAGTTAGTGAAGGGTGAAGGCATCTGGAATCCTGTGCCCTGTTCTGGGCTCCTCACTTGAAGGGGCATAGGGATACTGGAGAGAGTCCAGTGAAGGGCCACTGCAATGACTGAAGGGACTGGAGTAGCCCTTCTGGGGGTAGAAGCTGAGAGAGCTGGGACTGTTCAGCCTGGGAGAATCTGAGTGGGGAGAGAGTTCTTATCAGTGTCTATAAATACCTGAAGTACACAGAGAACAGAGAGAGGTTCTTTTCAGTGCCGGGACAAGAAGCAATGAGCAAAAACTGAAATACAACTGAACGTGTTTAAAAAAATAAAACATGAGAATGATGGAGCACTGGCACTGATTGCCTGGAGTAATTGTGGAGTCTTGACACTTGGAGATATTTAAAAGCTCCCTGAATGTGGTCGTGGGCCAGCCAGCTATAGGTGACCCTGCTTGAGCAGGGGGCTTGGACCATGCAACTTCCAGAAGTCCTTTCTAACTTCAGTCACTGTGTGATTCTATGAACAAGAAAAGATTCTACCTCTTAGTTATGATAGCACCTGAAGTTTTGCACGAAGCTAGTCAGCCACCTTCTGCATAACAGTCACAGGGACCTTGCTGTCTGAACAGAAAACTGAAGGTTCAAAATACATTCTCTATGTTCTTTTATTAGTTTACATAACATGTTTGTGTGAGTTTGGATAGACTTTGGAGGTGGTTGGCGCTTGTACTCTGATCAGTTAAATCCTAGTAGCAGTCTGGCCATGCTGTGGTCAGAATTTATCTTGAATTATTTGTAACTTTTTATAGTCTTTATTCAACTTGTTATTGTCTCATTTTACTAATGAATGTATTTGTTACATCAACAGAACATTTGGGTTTTTTTTAATTTTTTGTTAAATTTTTTTTTACATTTATGCTGCTGCCTTCCAGGAATGACCTTTGAAATGTTCTTAACTTTGTTTTTCTGATCAGAGCTGGCTAGAAGCAATAGAAGACCACTCTGCATACAGCACTCACTACTGCACACAGGAGCAGCTGAGTAGTGATGATGAGGAAGATGATACAGTATCTGTTACAGACCTACAAGAAACATTGAAAGTATGTATTGAATACTTCCTTGTCTCATGCATCTAGGCAGTGGTAACTAGTGCTGTTCCATGCTGGGATGTTCTTGGTCAAAATTCATTGATGTGTTCTTCCCATGGGTGCAGAAATGTTGCCTTTGTTTCCTGCACTTCTTACTGTCATATATTTCCATTTAGACTGTATGTGTAAAATGTTATGTTTATTGTAGCTGTATAGTAAGGTTTTGCAAGTTTTACCGATGCTTTCAGCCAGGAGAGGGCGTCTTGTGTACTGAACCTGACATGCAGCTTCCGTGTTACCAAAGCTGACCTTCAGCTGTATGTGACTCTAAAAAGCATGCAGTGAAATGGTTTAAAAATGAGCGTTTAAAATCATAGGTCACATCAGGTACATTGTACAGTGATTCTTTAGACCTCTGGTGTAAGTGAGCTGTCTTCCATTGTTCTAGCGTCCAGGCTGTGATTCTTGCTTTTTGCCATACTTAAAAGAAAAAACAAAACAACCCCAACCTTTTACTTTAAGGGGAAAAAGACAGAAATTCTGACACTGCAATGCAAAAAAAAATCTTCATGTGACTGAGCACCAAATGACCTGTATCTTTCCTTTTGGAACAGCAAGAACTCAAAGCATTCCGTGGCAGACAGGAGATGAGAGGATAACTGGTACTGATAGTTTCCAGCAACCCACTGAAGAAGGTGTTGTTATCAATAGTTAGACGTCTGCAAGTTCACATGCAGGCTTGAGATTTGATCTTGGGATGGATTCCTGTGTATCTCTGTGCTTGCCATATGCCAGTTAAATTATGTTTTACTTACTCTTGTGTTCCTGATCAAAGGGCAAGCAATGGCTTTTCCTAGGTTTTCAAGCTGTTTATTGAGAAAGTGGGTGGGGGAAGAATTGGAAAAGCAGAACACACATAGTAACCTCTAGGTTTGGTTTGTTATGCTAATTAAAACAAAAGCTGGTTATAATACAACGTGCATAAGTCTTCTGATTGCTTTTGTCGTTTAATGTACTTCAAATAACTTTCAGTTTTAACTTAGCAATCTGTCTGGGAATCTTTGTTAATATTTAATGCTTTTCTAGTTTAATAATGTCAGTGTACTTAAGAGAATATATGTATACTTTCCTTAGAACAGACACCTCTGAAATTGCTGTCCATTCTCTTTCAGAAAGCACAAGCATGCCAACAAAGGCTCAGTAAAGAGATTTCAGACTTTCTTGCAATGGTTAAATCTTTGGATGCTACAAAAGGTAAAACTTGCTCTTATAAAAGCCAGTTTGTTACTAAGCAACTTGTTTTTTCTTCTAAGGAGCACATGTTTTAAATTTCACTGAAATTACGTATTCAAGCTCCTAAAAGTTGGACTGTTTTCCTCACTTAAACAGAATCAAATGAAGTAATGTGATTATAACTGCAAGTCACTAAGAATTCAGATCTGGAGAATCAAATAATGGTGTTGATTTGGAACAAAATGTACTTGGGTCTGTAAATGTAGTAAAATTATCCTTAGATATAATGGTTACTTTTATAAACATAGTTTGTAGTTTATTGCAGAGCGATAGATTCCCCTGCAAGGTACAAACAGCTTGCTCTCTTCATGTAGCTTTCCCCTCAAAGAATTTGTGTTTGAGTAGAAGCACAGTGGAAGCTGGGGCATAGTAAACAGGATGTGAAATGAAATTAAGAAAACTATACAGGGAAATGGAGGCATGGTGTGATGGGATGTATTCCATAGACCTCTGCCATAAGTTTCTTGCCAGCTTTGAAGTTCTCAGGCTTCCTTTTAAATAATAAATCTTAAAATGACACCTACCTGGGACTTTCACACTATAGGTGGCTGAAAATAGCAGGTTAAGCTGTTAAAGGTTAGAATGCCTTGAATGTGTACAGAAGTTGCTCGCGTATTAAACACACAAGGGTATCCATTAAGAACATTTAACTGTTGCTTCTTTGTAACTCAGTCTTTATTACACATGGTGACTAAAATTTATGAAGCACAAACTACAGAGCAACTTGTTTATCTGTACAAATCCATAGACCATAATAGAATAGAAGTTCTGGGAGGGAAAAATTTTCTTATTCTGTCCCTGTTCTGCCTCAAAAGGAGTTGGAACAGTTACTGGGTGTGATGTTAACCTGTCTTGCTCTAACTGAATACACTGAGCTTTTACTTCACAAAGAAAATTAAAGTTTTATAAAACATATGAATCTTTTATTGGGGAGACTATGTAACTCTTAATACAAGAAGACAACTATCATAGAATCACAGAATGGTTTGGGTTGGAAAGAACCTTAAAGAGCATCTGCTTCCAGCCCCCTGCTGTGGATAGGATTGCCGCCTACTGATCAGACTGTCTGGGGCCCCATCCAACCTGGCCTTGAACACCTCCAGGGGTGAGGCACAGCTTCTTTGGGTGACCTGTTCCAGCTCCTAACCGCCTTCTGAATAAAGAATTTTCTCCTAACATTTAACCTAAATTTATCCTCTTATAGTTCACAGCTGTTAGCCCTCATCTTGTTACTATGCTCCCTAATGAAATTCTCTCCTCGTAATTCTTGTAGGCTTCCTTTAAGTATTGGAAAACCATTATAAGGCCTTCCCAGAGCCTTCTCTTCTCTAGGCTAAACAATCCCAACTCTCTTCTTCCTTCATAGAAAAGGTGTGTCAGTATTCCAGCCATCTTTATGGCCTTCCACTGGACCCACTTAACAAGTCCACATCCTTTTTATGTTGGGAGCTGCAGAGCTGAATGCAATATTCCACATGAGGTCTCACAAGAGCGGAGAACCACCTCCTTTGGCCTGCTAGCTGTACTTCCTTTGATGCAACCCAGGATACAGTTGGCCCTCTGGGCTGCAGTCATGTATTGCCGATGTTTAGTGTCCTTTGTGTTTGAATTCTGGTTCCTGGCAACTCTGAAGCTCTTAAATCTAGAGAAAGATTAAAAGGAGATTGTTGCTAGACCATCCACCAGTGTCTTGCTGCCTTAGTTTGCCACCTCAGCTTTCCAAGTCGTACTGAAAGAGAAACTTGATCCATTGTTGTGCTACTTATACCAATACTGTGTACAGGTTGCAAAAGAAATAGCTTATATTCACTCAGCGCTACTTTTGCCTGTTCTTTCCTCATGGAGAACTAACTTTGCCTTCCTGTAGAATATGCATGTTATGTCTGTGTTATTTAGGAAAATAAATAGTTAAAAGGGATCCGTAGTTCATAATGCTCCATTAAAGCTACTAATTCTTTGATGCTTTCAGGAATGTCTTCTCCCCTCCTGCAGAAAGTTGATGTGGTCTCTGAAGTATCCCAGGAAACTTGTGAGGCTCTGGCTGACTGCCTCAATCTATTCACAAAGCAGGAAGGGGTATGTATTTGTGTATGGGGGGGGTTTGTAAAGGGTCTGAATAGCTTAGTATATTTTGCTCTCTACCTTCTTAAAATAGTTTAAAAAATAAGAAAACCTAATTTTGTACACAAGCTGTCCTTTCTCATGCTGAGTGTCTAATAAAAACTCAATATTCTTAATAGCTAAGTTCCTCTACAAAGGGATATCTTAGTATTGAGCATAAAGAAGAAGCCCAGATTTGGCTTGCAAATGGCTGTTTATAATGTTCAAACTGAATGTTTGAATTCAAGAAAGCAGTTGCCTTGCTAATTCAAAGGTTAAAATATTGAGAAAAATCTTTTTTTATGTGTGCTGGATAACTGGAGTGTTGAACAGTATTGCTTCTGAATTTGTTGTTCAGACCATGTGCTTAGTGGGTGTACAAATGCTATCTGTTGAACTTCTGGCTTTTCCAGTGACAAATACCTTGTATGGTGTTAAACAAATGCTTCAGTTTGGGAATATGTGGTACACTGATTAAATCCTGAGGTGAGATGTTTGGTATTTTCACCACTCTACAAGACGCCATGGTATTGGAATAAATTTGTCTTGCTGTATTGCAGTAAAGGTAATGCTTCTTTTTTTGGCACTTGTAGTCAGCTGCGTGTCAAAATAGGGTTGGGTGGTTGCTGTTGGTCCTTCTAGTCATTTAACAGCAAGCTGCTTTAAGGTTGGTTGGGTTTTTTTCATTCCTTTCCAAGCCTTTTTGTCCCCAGTCATGAGTCTTCTATACTTGCTTGAGTCAATCTCTAGCAAAGCGGAACAAGCATTGCTTTTATACATATATAGATATATATACATATTTTTCTTTAAGAAAATCTAATCCTGAAGTTGCCAGTTCCATTTGTGGATGAGGGGGAATTGTTACAATGGTGGGTGTAGTGTTAGCTAGTATTCCTTAATTGTGTTGGCATCTTGCTTCAGGCAAGACTAAAATAGGTTTTCAGAGTGAGTGTGGCAAAACATATGGTGAAATGTAGTTTCACCTTACTTGAACTTGAGCAGTCTCCGTAGGTGGTGGAGGCCTTGTTTCGGCCTGGGAGCACAGGATTTGGGCACAGGGAGACAGGCTGAGGTGTGAGCTTGGATTTCCACCATAGTTGGTGATTCAAAAAGATGTGAAGAGTTCTGTGTCTCAGTATTTTTAAACTTTCAGCTGTTGCAATTTCAGAATAGAATCCGGGACTTTAAAGACACTATCAACTCATAAGAAATTGGAATTACAGCAGCAATCTCTCCCTAAGGCTTTGAAACTCTCCAAAAATTATGTTCCCTGAGCATTATTCTTAAATCTACAGCTTATTTTTTTTCCTTTTATTCCTTTATCTCCTGCTATTTGCTGTTCAGCGTTGATTTCTTGTCTGCAGTTCTGTTGGCATTGCAAAAGGGATTATTTTGTGTTCTTGACTTAGCAAATGACTGCTTGTAAATGCTATATTATTTTCTTCAAGTATATGGAATAGTAAAGCATTTCTCTGATGAAGTATCAAACTGTAATATAAGAACACTTCTGACCATGATGTCAGTAGAGGGTGTTGTGACTATGAACAGTAGCTGGGCATGCTGTGCTTTAGCAAGCATTGAGTGTTAATGTGAAGCTGCCCAGCCAGATTTAAGAAGGGCAACTATAGCAGTTGGAAAGCTTATTTTGTGCCCGCCCTGTTGTTCGGGGCCCTTTGGTTGCCTGGCTTGTCTTATGGTAATGAATGGAGTTAAATCCAGCTAGTAACTGGTCATGAGTGGTCTGTATTGGGACTGGCCCTGTTCAGTGTCTTTGTTGATGATCTGGATGAGGGGATTGAATCTGTAAGTTTGCAGGTGACAACCAGCTGGGATGAAGTGTTGATCTGCCCAGGGGTAGGCACGCCCTACAGAGGGATCTGACCAGGCTGGGTCGCTAGGCTGAGGCCAATTGGGTGATGTTCAGCAAGACCAAGTGTTGAGTCCTGCACTTTGTTCACAACTACCTCAAGCATCACTACTGGCCTAGGGCAGAGTGTCTGGAAAGCTGTGTGGGGGAAAAAATGGGTCTGGGAGTGTACACTCAGCTGAACATGAGCCAGCAGTGTGCACAGGTGGCCAAAAAGGCCAGTGGCATCCTGTCTTGTATCAGAAATAGAGTTGCTAGCAGGAGCAAGGAGGTGATCATCATTTTGTATTTGGCTTGTGTGAGGCTGTGTCTCGAGTATGGTGTTCAGTTTTGGGCCCCTTGGTACAAGAAAGACACTGAGGCTCTGGAGTGTGCCCAGAGAAGGGCAGTGAAGCTGTGAAGGAGCACAGGTCTGATGGGGAGCAGCTGAGGGAGCTGGGATTGTTCAACCTGGAGAAGAGAAGTCTCAGGGGAGACCTTATCATTCTCTACAACTGCCTGAAAGGAGGTTGTGGCGAGGTGTGTGTGGGGGAGTCTTCTCCCACATAAGTAGCGATAGAACGAATGGGAATGGCCTCAAGTTGTACCAGGGGAGGTTCAAATTGGATATTAGCAGAAATTTCTTCTTCAGAAGAGTGGTGAGGTATTGGAACAGGTTGCCCAGGGAGGTGATGGTTCCCAGAGGTGTTTCAAGAGCTGTGTACATGTGGCACTGAGGGAGATGTGTTAGTGGGCATGGAACCTGTCTCTGGAGCAAACGTGGTGGCAGGCTCTGCACCTTTTATCTTGCCCCTTTAAGGAGAATTCTTTTGTCTCTGGGATTGCTGGCATGCCAGGAGCTGTCGCTCCGCCGGTGCTGAGAGGCTGCTCGCTTCAGCAGGTGTATAACCAACACAACCCCTTTACTTAGGACGATCCCCATCGTTAAGGTGTGTCAGCCGCGGGCTAATCTTCCGATAAGCAAATACGCTGCTGATAGAGCACCAAGAGGCGCGGGGCCGGAACGGGCGTGACGTCACCGCCGCGCACAGCGGGGCCGCCGTGACGTCACGGACAGAGAGTGGCACGGTGCCCGCGCGCCAAAAATAGCGCTGCGGAGGGGCCCCGTGCGGGGAATGGGACGCGGCGGCACGCGGCCTCACGCACCGCCCGAGCCCGGGGGGAGGCGGCGCGGAGTCCCGCCGGCCCGGAGGGGCTCCCTCGGTTCGTTCCCGCAGCGCTAACACGCGGGGCAAGGTGAGGGCCGGAGGCTGCTGCAGGGCGGGGCGGGGCGGGGCGCTCCGGCTGCCGTCCCCCGGGCGCTGCCGCGGTGCGTAGCGAGCGCCGGGCCGCCGCCTGCTGCCATCGGCGGAGCCCCGCGGTGCCGTGCGGGGATGGGCGCGGGGACGGCTCGGCGAGAGATCAAAGCGGGAGAAGACAGGGGGAACTACAGGGCGGCTGCGGGAGGAGCGCAGTGAGGCGCTGGTGGAGAGGGAGCGTAACTCGGAGCGCTTCTGCAGTGACTTTGGCACAAGGTTAGTAAGTGCTGCTTCGGAGCAGGGCTGTCCCCGCGCTGCTACTAGCAGAGCTCGGCGTTTCGTTCTAAAAGCAGCCCGTTTCCAGCGCTGTTATGTTCCGCGGGAGCTTTGTGTAGCGGTAGCAGAAGTTTAACTGAAGGTTAACGATTTGAATCGCCCATTGCACGCTGTTATTTTTGGGTGAGTTTAAAGCCTGTCCCCGGTTTGTGCGTTCCATGCACTGACGCTCTCAGAAACTGAAAGGAAAGGGATTTTTTGGTACTGTTTTTTTTCTTTCAAAAAAACAATCAATTTCTTGTTTTCGTTTAAACACGTCTAGATTAAGCGTGCCAATAAGTGCCGTGAGTTTCACTTTTACCATCAGGGGTTATACTGAGCAGCAACTGCTGGGTCTCACAGCTCAAAACAGTGACCGCCTTCATTTGCAGTCTGTCAGCGTCTGAGCTCTTCCTTTGTTTATAGGTGGTGTTTTTTCGGGCTATGGTTTTTTTCCTTTTTTTTTTTTTTTTTTGTAAAAGGGGCTTTGTTTACAGGCTGATGGCCAACGAGATTGAGGATTCAGGAAAGAAAAGTTCTTCTCCCAGTTTAAAAGAGCTGTGCACTCGCATAGAATCCATCACGGCAAAGTCGATTTGTCGTTTTCGCAGGAACTTTAAGGTCAAAAAATTGTAGGTCATAGTCCTTGAAGTTAGTTACCTTTATCACAGTGTAATATGTTATCTGCTGCATGGATCACTGATGTTCTGCAAATAAATACAGAAGTTCATGTTGTTCAACTAGCAAATGCTAATTTTGGTTTAGAAGTTCAGCGTACTGCCTCAGTTTATTTCATGTTTCTTGTATATCTTAGAAACATAACTGGATGTCCAAGGACGAGATATGTTGGTTCATGTTTTTGTGAATGAATGTGTGCATCTCCTTAGGATACAAATAGCTGTCTTAGAGCCTCTGCTGTGAGATCTGAGAGACATGCATGAGCACGGCTGTTAGCACACTGTGGCTGCCTTACTGGGTTGTGAATGAAGGTGCTTGTAAGCTGCAACCAGGTGGCTTGGAAGCAACTTCTCCTTACCAATTCCTTTGTGCAGGTGGAGGTGAGGGAGCAGTACACTCAGCAGTCAGGGGAAAATGTCTGGGCACCTGGAGTGTGTCTACAAGGAACCCCTGGGGTTGCTCAGCTGTCCTGCCCTGCCTGGCCCAGCATGGCTGCGCTGAACTCTGTTGTGTCTTAGGGGCCATTGGGGAGGGAGAGATGAGGGACCCAGCTGAAGCTACCGAAGTAAAGAAGGCAGTTCTGACTTCCAAGTTAGGGATGGGGATGGAGGTTGTGTCTTGTCTGGCTTCCATACTATACTTAACCATGTCAGTCTTTAACCCCTGAAGTCATGACATCAGTGCCTTGTGCTCAGGTCCAGGCAGCAGCCCTATATTTTGTTGTTCTCTTTCAGTCACTGGAGTATACCAGAGTCCTTACACTGTCCTTTGAGCTATGAAGCCCTTGCTGAAAGTAGCTGAGGTCAAGGTGAGACCTTAGTGTGGTATGAGGCCTGTGGGCACTATTGCAAACAGCCAAAACACTGTTCAGCTTTGGAGCTCAGGGAAGGGAGGAGGGCAGGTTTCAGGCAGTACGTGGTTGCACCAGGCATGGCAAAGGCTGTCTGGTGTTGAGAGACTGGAGGTGTGTCTCTGACAAGGAAATTTTTATTGGTTGCGGATGTCTCTGACATGACCCTATTTCTTCTCCTCCATATGAGTAGCAGTGTACTAGAGATGCCTCACTGAATGAATTAATCTAAATAAGCCTGAGTCTCGTTCAAAAGTAACCAGTTAATTGGAAGATTCTGTGTGCTAAAACAAATGCTGAGATAAAGGCTGACTATATTCATCCCTGAAACAGGAGGACATGGGATGTAATATGCTACAGAATGGCGTGTGTAGGCATGGAATACAAGAGAACAAAGCTGCTGACAGAAGTCATTTGGCAGATTGTTTCTCTCCTTACTTGAATGTCAGTAGTTCTAGTCATGCCTTGATGATTCTTGCTGTGCTAATTTTTGGGTACTTTATATATGTATGTCTTGCCTGTACTGAAGCTCTAAAGATGAGAGATTCAAATCAGAGCAACTTGATAGTGAAATATTTGCAGATGGCATCATGTTGTTCCTCTGGAAGCATTTTCTGTACTATACTGCAGCCTCGCAGATAGAAAGCAAAGTAAAGGTCTGTGAAGACAGTGTCCTCGTCAGTGTTATATAAGGAGAGGAGGTTAGCCAGTCCAAAGTATCCAAGAGATAGGGGAATTCAAGAATGCAACTTTATTTCAGAGACTTTCCTACAGCAGCCAAGACTGAATAGGTCACCAGTGGGGGAAGAGAAGTGAGCAGCAGCCCAGATGGAAACTTGTCAAAGTAACAAATACCAGGGCTTCAGTCAGGGAGAAGATAAGTAAATATCTTTTTTTTTTTTTTTTTTTTTTTTTTTTTTTTTTTTTTTTTNTTTTTGCTTTTTTATTTTTTTTTGAGGATACTATATATACTGATGAGATACATATGTTCTAAAGCAGGTGATAGTATCTGTGACCAAATGCTTATATGGAAGCTTTCTGGGCACCAGACAGCCCCAGCTTGACAGCAGCTTGCCTGGGTGTTACAAGAGGACAAAAAATGCAGGCTACTGGGCTTTGAAGTGCAACAGGCTCCCAGTGTTGTTTCCTTAAGCATGGAATCATAGAATGGTTTGGGTTGGAAGGGACCCTAAAGCCACCCAGTCCCACCCCGTGGCATGGGTAGGGCTGCCACCCAGCAGCTCAACTGCCCAGGGCTCCATCCAACCTGACCTTGAGTACCTTCAGGGATGGGGCACCACAGCTTCTCTCGGCAGCTGTGCCAGTGCCTCACTGCCCTCTAGGTGAAGAATTGCTCACTAACATCTAACCTAAGTTTCCCCTCTTAGTTTAAAGCCTTTCCAACAATGTAGACTTCAAAAGTTAATGTTTTTTGGTTTGTTTTTTTGAAGGCAGTGGTGTATTTCAATATAATCTATTGGCAAATCTTATCTAATTTTTAGTGGCAGGGAAACTTGTTGACTTCTATGCTATTAGCAGTTTGTGTGAAAGCCGGTCACAAACTTGTCTGAAGGCATTCTCTATTACCATATTACCCAACTCAAAGCAGTGCTACCCTGTTCTTGCACTCTCTAGCACGGACTAATTTTTTTTTTTTTTTTTCTTCAAAGCTTGGCTTGCAATTTTTTTTTTTTTCTTGGCGGTTGTTAAGCAGCCCTGTGTAAACTAACATGGAATGAGTTCATGGGCCTCTGGGGAAGTGTGGTGTAAAAGCATAATTAGCTTGAAATTAAACCTCTTCTCTCTGCTTCTGTAGCCCCAAATCTGGGGTTTGCTTCTGAGGTCTAGTCTACAAATTATTAAGGGATTTTTTTTTATTTTTTTTTTCAAAAATTCAAAAACAGACAGAAAAGGGACTAATCTGGGTCTGCAAAGGAGATAAAGGAGCAGTCATGTTTAATGGAATGATATTTTATGTAGCAAGATTTTTAAATAGAAGGCATAACTGTATAGTTTCTGTGAATATATTTGAAAGAGGTGTTTTTGTCTGTGTGTAAGCTGATAGAGAGGAATGAAAAGAAATACACAGAATGGAAACTTTTTTGTGTGTGTCCTCACTCCTTATTGCAATGAAGATACTGTTTGTTTTACTCTTTACCATGCTTGGAAAACAAACTGGAATGAGGAGGGTGCACATTCTTATTCTTGTACTGTCATTGTGATTTCGTAATGGCATGTAAGGCTGATCAGCTTGTTCTTAGTTTTCTGGCTTATTGTGTACCTGATGTGTTTTAGAAGAACAGATGAGAAACAGAGAGCTAAAACTTGACGGCTCGCGGATAGCTGGTGTGTTGACAGTTAAGGACTGGTAGCATTTCAGAAGAAAATGAAGCAGCAAAAAACACCCAGGATTTATTATATAACTTCTGCATGTAGCAGCATATCTGTTGACTTTGGTTACTGGGGTTTTGTCCTCCAGTGTGAGAGATACTTGACTGCAGTGGCGGTCCATCTGTGTGGTCTGTTTTGTCTCAGCTGCATAAAATATTAGGATGCCAAACTGGGTGACTACAGTCACGCATGTTTACTAATTGTCTGGAAATGTATTCTCCATCTTGACCTTTGTTTCTTTGAAATTAAGGTTTTAATAATGCCTTCTTCTTTGTAAAACTGATAAAAGCTAGTTCCATAGAATAATAAAATCTATTTTTCCACATATGAAAAAAAAAATCCCTTATTGCTTTGAATGTTAGAAATTAACATGTTTTTGAGGGGGAGATTATATTTAACCTTTATTACTCTCCTTTTTAATGTGAAGTTGTTATAAAAGCGTTCTCTTGAAGCCTTGAGTTACTTATGCTTATGTTGTCAAATCCTCTTAGGTTTGCCATGTGGTAGTATATTTCATTTGGTCTCCTTAAATGTCAATGATGTAAAAGCTAAGATCTCTTGCCTTATGACCTAGTAGGCTGTTCAAGTACAGTTATTTTGCCTTTCCTTGAACCAAGGAAATTGAGTCTAAATTTGCTTTTTCCCCTCTTCTTTGCTCTACTTCAGTTATGTAGTCAGTCACTTCTGATCTTCAGCTGCTAAGAATAATAGGCTGTTGACATAGTCTGCCTAGACTTCAGCAGACCCTTTGACACTGTCTCCCACAGTATTCTCCTAGAGAAGCTGGCAGCCAGCAACTTGGACTGGTGTACTCTTTGCTCGGTATAGAACTGGTTGGATGACCGGGCCTAGAGAGTGGTGGTAAATGAAGTTAAATCCAGCTGGCAATTGATCATGAGTGGTGTTCCTCAGGGATCTGTATTGGAACTGGCCCTGCTCAATATCTTCATTGATGATCTGGATGGGGAGATTGGGCATACCTTCTGTAAGTATGCAAATGACACCAAGTTGAGAGGAAGTGTTGAGCTGCCTGGGTGTAGGAGGGCCCTAGTGAGGGATGTGGACAGGCTAGATAGCTTGACTGAGGCCAGTCAGATAAAGTTCAACAAGACCAAGTGCTAGGTCCTGCACTTTGTTCGCAGCTATCCCAAGCATCACTACAGGCCTGGGGAGAGTGGCTGGAAAGCTGCATGGAAAAAAAGAATCTGAAAGTGTTGGTCAGCGTTTGGCTGAATGTGAGCCAGCAGTGTGCACAACTGATCAAAGAGGCCAATGGTGTCCTGGCATCTATCAGAAATAGTGTTGTCAGCAAGAGCAGGGAAATGATTGTCCCTCTGTTCTCCATACTGATGAGATCACACCAAGTACTGCTTCTAGTTAGAGGCCTCTCGCTACAAGAAAGACATTTAGGCCCTGTAGTGTGTCCAGAGAAGGGCAGTGAAGCTGTGAAGGGCTTGGAGCACAAGTCTTATGGGGAGTGGGATTATTCAGTCTGGTGAATAGGAGGCTCAGAGGAGACTCTATAGTACCCTACAGCTGCCTGAAAGTAGGTCATGGTGAGGTGGGGGTCAGCATCTTCTCCCATGTGAGTGGCAATTAGAATGAAAGGGAATGGCCTCAAGTTGCACCAAGGGAGATTTAGACTGGACCTTAAGAAAAATTTCTCTTCCAAAAGTGTGATGAGACACTGAAATGGGCTGCCCAGGGAGGTGGTTGAGTCGCTGTCCCCAGAGATATTCAAGAAACATTTAGATATTGTACTGAAGAGAAAAATTTAGAGAGGAAATATTGGTGGTAGGTGGATGGTTGGACTGGATGATCTTGAAGGTTTTTTCCAATCTCAGTGATTCTATGAAAATGGATGGCCCCCCTTTTAGGTAGTGTTAGTGGTGTGCATGTGCATGTCTTTTTTTTTGTTTGTTTGTTTTTTAAACTAGATTTCACCTGACTGACTTCCCAACCAAAGTTACCAGTGTCACTGTCTTATTTAATAATACCTCAGAGTTGATAGCGTTTTTATAAATAGAGATGAGCCACTGTGGAATTTCACTTCTGTGATTGTCTTAATCACATGTCCTTGTTGGCCAGTGAGTCCCTACCAAACTGCCAGTGACTTTGAAAGGGTATTTTAAAATAAATATTAATATTCAGAATTGTGTTGGTCCTGTGCTGTCTGGTGAAGAAATCTGTTTGTATAATGCTGTCTGCTGAGTCACTGAGGTTATCACTAGAATTGGTAAATGGGCTATCTTTGAGAAATGTTTACTCATTGAAAATAAATCATTGGTTTTATACTTTTCCTTGAACGTACGTGCAAGGCATAGTCATTAGTGAGTGTTACTAGTAGTAGAAACAAGATACTGCTTTTCCAAGTGTAGTAAACCTTTTAAACGCATCAGTAAGAGACTTAAAACAACAAAAAAACAAAAGTGTTCCATGTTACTGGAACGCAATTTGGAAATGCTGGTCTGTGCTTATGTGAGGATAGCTGATAAGCACACACAAAGCAAGTGATATTTCTTTCATAATAAAGAGCTAAGCTGAATGTTGTTGCAAAGGAATAATAAGATATAACGGACCTTTGAATAAAGCGTGTGCATTTGTTGTGAATACCCTGAAGAGTGCAGTGTAGGAGGACATCTAGCTTTGGTGTCCTAATCTGCATATCTCCTGTCTTTATAGAATGCATTTGGGAGTGATGCCTATGATGTGTGTTCTCAGGAGGCTCTATGCTAAGCTACTTGTAAGGTAGATATGGACTCAGTCAGTGGTACTGAACAGGAATGATTTTCTTTTCTCTTGTACTTGTTACCATTACACTGTTAATATTAAAACCAGGTTATCAATGCAGTAACTTTTAGATCTAGAGATGTACTACAAGACTCTATGAAATGGCTTTCAAGTATGTGTCTCTGAAGGAAGTTCACAGTGTACATTACAAGGGTATTCCTTAGCTTAGAACTTCAGTCCCAGAAGAGACTATAAACTTTTTCATCTACTTCAGAGAGGTTTTTGTAGTCACAGCTTCTCTGCTTTCGCAAAATAAGCTAGTTTAGATATGTTGGTTGACCCTTGAATAGAAGAAATGCAGCTCCTCATTAATCTTGAAATTTAATAGTGTTGCTTATTAGTTCCTATCCTCTTGCCCTTTCTGCCTTTCTCACAAACGATTGTGAGAGAAAGGTTAGGGAGAATAAAACTACTCTCACCTTTCTGGAAAGCAAAAAAAGCACATGCAGGAGCTTGAAGAATTTGAATTGATAGACATAACGCAATGGCGAAAAGTCATCCATGGTGATTTCATCATTTTGATGGGGAATATGTCAAGATAATAGTTTAACTCCTGTAGGTAATGTGGTAATCCATATACGTCAGTAGCTTATACCTTACTGGAAATGCCAGTGCAACTATTAATTATGGAAGCATTCTGCGCTACGCATGCAGATTGAATTGCCTGCTGTTCCAGTGAAACACCTTGCTGCAAGGTCAGAGAAAACAAATTCAAGAGAAAATGAGCCTTTAGGAGAGCTTGAAACTTTAGGCAGTTGCATCTGTCCCTATGATTAGTGAAAATCTCTTCTGTATCTCCTCCACCTCTGAACCCACGCTTTTTGCTAAGTTTTAACCTCTACTCTCACAGAAGCACAGAATGGCTGAGGTTGGGAGGCACCTTTGGAGGCCATTTTGTCCACTCCTACTGTTTACACCGATCATCCTATAGAGCTGGTTCCCTACAGCCATGTCCAGATGATTTATGAGCATTTCCAACAATGGAGACTCCACAGCCATTCTGGGCAACCTGTGCCAGTGTTTGGTCATCCTGCTTGATGAAAAAGTGTCTGTTGCTTCTTGTCCTGGCGCTGGGTACCACTGGCTCCATCTTCTTTGTGCCAGTCTTTCAGGCATTTATGCATTTATGAGACCCACCCAGACCTCCTTATCCCCAGACCCTCACAGCTCTATCAGCTTCTCCTCAAAGGAGAAGTACTTCAGTCCTTTGATCGTCTTGCTGTCCCTACATTGAACTTTATTGCATCCGTGTCTGTCTTGAACTGAGGAGCCCAGAACTGGATCCAGAACTCCAGGTTTGGCCTTCTGGTGGTACATTTCCTAATGCAGCCAAGAATACCATTATTCTTCCTTGCTACAAGGTTATGCTGTTGGCTCACTTTGAACTTGATATCTACCAGGTCCTTTTCTACATAGTGGCTTTTCAGCCGGGTGGCCCTCAGCATATACTGGCGTGTAGCTCTCAGTTATAGGCTTTTTCTGGAGGCTGAGTACTTCACTGAGAGAATTTATACATAGGCGAGGCAACTAGTTACATATAAAAAGTCATCTTGATGCTGTTTCCTTTGATGGAATGTCCACATGGTAGTGAAGAAGCAGCAGAATATAGTCACTGGAGAAAATCTGAGGGAACCGTGTGTCGTAAGTCAGCTGATAACGTACAGTCTGTGTTTTTTAACTCTTTGCACCCACATACTATTTAAAGAATCTTAACAGCAACCTGTCACTCTAAGCTATCAGATCCTGTTTCACTTTGGGAGGGGTGAAGGGAAGAGTTTGACATTCCTCAGGCTCACACTTTCATCAAATCTACCCTCTAGTTTTCTTCTGCTAATTGATGGTTTTTTATTGGAGGATGTCGTAAAAGAGCTTACGAGAAATTTAAGCTGGGGCCACTTCTTACTCAGAGCTGCAAATGCTGCTACATTGCACATTGAGAAATGATAAAAGATTTATCGTTTAAAAACATTTGCTGCAGATTTAAGTCTAGATGAGCTTAAAGTCCATAGATAGACATAGATAGTACATACGTAACTCAGAATTAGGTTTGTTTGATCTGCTCTGATCCTTAGTTATCGACAAAGAAAGACCCAAGCAGCAATGAATAGCACAGAAAAATTATTAATTTGAGATTATTATTTGAGTAGTGATTTGAGATTATTCAAAAGGAGAGAAGAACTGTTTCACTAAGTCCAAATGTTTGTTTGCACTCTCTAGCTGTTCTGTGTCATTGGAGTGATGTTACATAGCATCTTATTGTAATGTAACAGTAGATGTCATATTTTAGGCTAACTGTGGTGTTTGTTTTCTAGCAAAAATGCAAACTGGGAAATGATGTTTCACATTCTTGGTATGCAAATGTCTTTTTGCTAATTTGACCTAATGTTGGATTTCCATAGCCCCGAGGGCAGTTAGCTGTCTGCCCTAAATGCAGAATGAACTTCTGTACGAGATACTCAAATTCTAGGAAGTGTGTTAACAGCCTACTGCAGGCCTAGCTTCTGTCTGCCTGCTGTTCTCTGCTTTGGCATAAGGTCAGAACAAGTTCTGAGAGGAAAAAAAATCACTACAGAGACACACATTTCTTAACGCTGCAAGTCACCCAAAAATCTCAAGGAACACTGAGATTTCTGTGTTTGTCTCTATCTATGAAGTCTGATTCTTTCATACTGGTAAGATGAAAAGTGTCTATTCTCCGATACAGGAAGTGACCAAGGTAGATTTCATTTAGAGAACCGAACTCTAGCGCTGCGTTGTGAAGCCCTCTGTTGACTTCTAGCCTAGCCAGGAGTTCAGATTTTTTTTCATATTTAACTATCTTGGTTGGCATCCATACTTGGTTGAGCATTCTATTCTAAATAAGAACAAGTGAATAAAGCATCTGAGTGTTTTATAATTGTGAAATATCCATATGGCATGTGTGTTTGTTGGGTTTCAAAAACAACTTCTAAGTCATCTATATGATTAACTAGATAGCAACTAATATGATTAGGATTCCAAAACTGTAGATGGCAGAACAAACAACCAGCTACAGGTGTGTTAATTTTTATTAAAAGGAAACTGATTTTATGCCCAGTTGTGTAGTAACACTAGAAAACCAGTGAAAGACAAAGAGAAATAGAGCAAAAATGTGGCAATCACTTCAAAAAGGAAAGCATTAATACAAGTGTTTGCTGTGATCCAGCTTGGAAGAAGTGTGGAAGAAGGGGGTGCGAACAGGTTGATCAAAGTAGTTAGTGGTGTGTACTGAGAAATACTTAAGGGAAGTAGTTAGATCAAAACTGCCTTAAAACCCATTTTCAAAACGAAACAGTCTTTAAGAATAAAAAGGAAATGTTTCCTGTGTGCGTTCTGAAGAACTCTTACATCTTAGTTTCACAGAGACCGGGCTAACCAACTTCAAAGGTGTCCAGAGCTCCTCTGAAGATGCCAAAAAAAAAAAAGTCCTTGTCAGATCTGAAAACATGTAACAACATGCTGCTCTCATGCTGTTGGCATCAATATTTATGTATTGGATTGAAGGAGGCACTTTGTTGGGTAAGGTTACTTGTGGCATCTGCCTCTGAGGAGATAGATGCTTAATCTCACTAGGGCAGTGGAGTACCTTGGGGTGTGGAGTTTTTTTGTTTTTACAGTCTTGCTGCTCTGCAACTTGAAATAAACTTCCCGAACATCACTGATGTCATTCAGCTCCAGCTTATTTTGGCTTAACCTGTTGGCAGATATGAATAACAGCCATAGTTAATTTCAGCTTGCCTCGAAATAGAAACAATGCTTAAGAGAAAAAGACAAAATCAGAAGGCTGTTTCTTTGGACTCCTTATATTTGAGTAACCGTTATTGTAGCAATACTGGAGCACAAATAGGGACTGAATCTGCTCTGGAAGCTGGCAAATTCTGCAGCAATCAAACCTAACTAGATTTCTGATGAGGTTTATCAGCTTACATTGAGTCATCTAAGTAAAATGCAACTGCAAAAGATAAAAACTTATGAGAAGAAGACCTGGATGCCAAAAATGTTTATGTTAGAAATGGAACAGAAAAGCCTCTGCTAACAGTTGACCAGTGCAGAATCTCTTGGAAGAAACAAGTTTCTCTAACAGAAAAGCTGGAACTTGGCTCAGGACTGCAGTGTTCTTGATTGGTTAAAACTTCAGTGCTTTGTTGGCCTCTGGATAAACTTTGTTACAACCAAATGTGGAAACAGGAAATGGGAGGCGAGGCTGCAAGCACCACATTGAGGAAGAAGCCTCCTAGGAGGGAAAGGTGGGAGACGAGAAGTATTTGTCTCTAGCATGTGTATAGTTGTTGGTTGTCTTACATTAAGAATTTTGATAATGCATTTGTATGTTGGAAGAGGATCTCCAGCTCTTCTCTTGAATAACAGCGCTTCTGCTGCTTCAGTGTCTGTGTGTTGGCATGATCTTGCTGAGGTGGACATTAGCTTGTAACAGTGGTTCCTATATCTCTGTTTTATGATTGTATTTTGTCATTTAGTAGAATGTTACTGTTTTAATTAATCAGAGATAGGGAAATATTCTAACTCTGTACCCAGGACATAGAAATGTAGCCTTTCCAAATGAGCTCCGCTAAACTCCTCCTCTTGAACTTTGAGGTGAATGCTGGTAGTTGACTAACAATGAATCCTTATGTTCATCTGAGGAATAATTGAGGCAGAGTCTTGTGACTCAATTCACAAAGTCTTTGGTTTATTCTATGGGCCTTTGAGTTGGAATTTAAGTGAATAGATGACTCGGACTTCAAGTTGGTATGTATGGGGTTTGCTTGCATGTTTGGAAGCCTTTCAGCCTTTAAACAAAAAGGAAATTTGATGGTGACACTGCCTGTATATGAGTCCAAAAGAAAGCAAAATGTTGTTATCATCCAGAGTTTTCTCTTTTGAATTTGATAAGATATGGTACTCCCATGCTGTAGCTGCAGACTCAGCTGGCCAGACTTCTGTGGTAGACTGATGTTGTCTTGTGATACAGTAAGTAACTCTCTAGCGATCGTCAGAGAGCTCAGTTTGTCCTTGTTTAACTGTTCACATCTCGTTTTGCATTTCAGTAATTGCACTAGCAGTAGTTCAAGTCACTGGCAAGTGCTACCTGAGTATTCTATATTTAACTAAAGATCTAATAGATCTTCAAAGCCAGGTAACTGGTAAGCTTATAGCACAGAGGGCAAGAACCTAAGCAATAATCAGTGGGTGAAGTAAAGTAATGATTTTCTTGGTACAGTCCTCTGTACCCCAGGGGGGAGCATGGGCTGAGTTTACAGGAGCTACTTAATTGCTGAAGAAGTTGTGATACAAGACCTTAACATAGGTAATGTGGTAAATGTTGCTTGTGGCTGGTAGTGATAAGGAGTGGTGAGTCAGCAGAGAAGCTCAGTGGAAAGGCTCATGTGCAAACAGATAAAACTCAGTTTTGTATGACATTTACATGTTTTAGGGCCTTAGGAATCTAGTGATGTATTCATGAAACTGACTGTATCTACTAGTTTAAAGCAAAAAAAAAACCAGTGTTCTCAGTGTGAGCTGTCACCTTTGCAGTTTAATTATCTGTCATGAGAGTATTTATAAAGAATTTGTTCTTTTCTCTGGCAAGTCAAATGCTGTACTTGGGCATGTTTACATTTCCCTGGTCGGATTTTTGAGTGAGTGGGAGAGGGTGGGGAGCAGGGTGAAAGCAGAACTAGACAAGTTCATACCATATTAGTATTTGTGCTTAGTGAGAGTTATGTCCCGTAAACAGAGGTTAAAAACTGAGCCTTTTTTTTGTTTGTTTTTTCTGGAAAGCTTCCTGTGAAGCTCAAGCGTATTTAAAACAATGAGGACTCCAAATGAAAGGAACTGGTTTCAGTTTCATTTCAGTAGCTGCCTGGGCAACGGTTAAGTATTACTGTAGGTAGCAGAAAATTTAAAAGCACTTTTTCATAGAGTCAGATCCTGTGAAATTACAGTGCTCTAACAGCGTGGTTCTAATCTAGCCAATAAAATAAACAGAACTCTTCCATTTTCAAATAGATATGCCTTGGAGATTATTCTGTGTCTTTAAATTTCTTCCTTGATGAAATTTAAATGGTTTTGTCCAAGCCACAGAGGCAGACTGGACTCCTCTTAAAACTACATAGTTCTTCTTCTACATTAAATGTAAAAGAATAACAGATTTACTCAGCACTAGCTTAAACTAGTCATCACAAAGAATTGGCTCATGCCTGGAGGCACTAGAAATAGGGTTGTGCTAACAGCAAAATCGCGACTGAGCTTGTCTGTTAGAATAGACAGTGTATGTATCTCAGGCTCTCTGCTTTGAGGTGGCTAACTGCAAGATCTTTGGTTCAGTTTGGTATGAAGATCACTGAATAAGGGAAAGAATCCTGTGTTTAATTCCCAGTGCTTCTTCTGAATAGATTTCCATAGCGTAATGAGTTTCAAGGCATAACTTTGCCCGTCAGGTTACGTCTTTCAGTATACTGAAAGAGTAGCTGACTCCAAAAGATTGACAGTTCCATAGAATTGCATGAAACAAATTGCAGATTTGATTGACATTTACTTCGTTACAGGAAGGTCTGCATTTAATGTCAGAAGATATCCACTGAAAACTGGCAGTTCTGCTGTAGAAGCATTTTTTCTAATTGTTTGCTGAAGTATTAATTTTAAGCTAAATATTAGACTAGCTCTTAGCTTACTGCTGAAAACATGAATCCTTGCACCTGTGCTTCATGGCAAATGTTTCATATGCAGTGATCTTTTTAGGAGGAAGGAATTTCTTTAGTAGTTGGATAAAGCCATTCATTCTGCAGATCAGAGCTCCACTTCTGAGCCATCAGAGGCATTAGTAAGATAGTGTAAGAGCACCTTTCCTGCCATCAGCTTATTGCAGAGCAGATGTGGTATGTGGTGTACCGACACTGCACGGAGACTGCCTTCAGATCCTCTGGTGGTTGCTATGTAAAAGAAGTGGTTCTTCCTTCCTACACAACTTGAAAGTCTGCGTATTTTGGATATTCTTATTCCTAGCACTGAAGTTGAGTGCTTTTTGAAAGAAAGAATTGAACTAAACTGTACTGAGGTGTTATGAGGTCTGTCTTTTCTCTCTCTCTCTCAGTCCAGGGAAACTTTAGAACTAGGGTTTGATGCATCTTAATTTTCTGTTTTGATGTTAAAGGCAGGTAGCTTTACACATTGTTGAGATTTGTGCTATGCTTTGCTTGCTGTGTGTTGTCTTTAGATGATATACTTGCAGCTGCAACAGCATGTTGCTGAGATAATCATTTATTAGCTGGGTGTACAGTGGTGTGACCCTTTCCTACCCTACAAAAGTGCTACTGTTGTTGGGCCTCAGTTTAAATTAAAAGCATCCAGCACCACACAAAGCAAGTATTCTGTGTATTGTACTGAGATGTCTTCAGGATGGACAGAGAAGCCTTGGTTATAGCTTCACAGATATACTTCAAGACTTCAGCCTTTAAATAAAGAAAAAGAGGAGAAGTAGTGGTCTGGTGCACATTACTGGTCTTCCACCTACCTCATGTAAGCTAAAGATGTGGAGAGGAATGGGACTGGTGTTTGTGACACAGAGAAGCTATTTGCTGTTTTGGAAGTGGCACATGAACTTTCCTGGTGTTAATTTGCAGTGAAGCAGTTAACTTTTAAATAATGCTCTTGGGTTTAGCAGGATTTCTAGTGGCATGGGAAGACTATAGCAGTGTGTGCAAACAGCTTGGTGCTTTCCTTTAAATAAAAATGATAGATAGCTGATTGCTAAAATAACTAGATTCTACTACTTGAATTCACTGTTTAGTACTTACAGCCTGAAGTCTTTAATGTCTACAGGGACTTCCCTTCAGCTAAACCAGAAGTGAAGCCACCTACCAGAATGTGGGTATCAAATCATTCCGGTTGAGGTGTTTAAAAAACATAAATTGCTGCTGACCTAGATACTGAAGTCATCTCTTGGTGGTTCTGTGTCAGTGTATCAGGTGAAAGTTGTGTCTGTAGCAGCAATGATTGAGTGCGTGCTTATTTCTTTGAGACAAAGCTAGTTAGTTTCCATTAGCAATTATAAATCTGATATTTCACTGTAACGGCATTCCATTTAGAGCTGAAAACAAGGCTGATGTTAACTGTCACTGTTTAACGGGACAAGCATAAGCCAAAGATCCTTGATCAACTCTAATTGCTTTTGTACAAAATAGCTTCTGACAAGGGTCAGGTAGGGAGCCTGACCAGCTGAACAAAGATTTTAACTGGTTTCACGCTGGGCTCACTGGAGTGCCCTGTACTGCTGTCTCTACAAAGCTCTGAGAGCTTACAGTGCAGACATTGGCGTTGCAGAGACCAGCAGCAGGCACCAAACGACAACACCCATTCTCTAGCTGGAAGAAGAAGAGCTGAACCCAGTGTGATGAGAATTGCCATCTGTCACTTTCTCAGCTTTCTGTGCCTTACACAGACTGTCCGTAGTGTGTCTTTTCTAGTATTTTCCTGGATGTGATTGGACTGAGTTTTCAGAGCTTGTGTATACGCTGACACCTGCAGCATCCTTATTTATATTTAAGTATTTGTGTCAGTGTGTGTAAAATGCACTCAAAAGACAGGATGGGCAAGAAAAAAACTGTGATAGAGCTGAAGTGTCACTTCCAAAAATACGACAGAATAGCTAGGAGGACAGGATACTTCATCTCAGAATTTAAGCATTTGAGTCTTGTGAATCAAAAGTAGAGTATGGGAAAAATTATGCATAAAAGCTATTACTTAAGCTATGGAAACACCTGTAGTCCAGCTAGTCCTTTATGCTGTTGTATAAACTTGTGCTTTGAAAACATTTCAAACCTGTCCATACCTTTCCTAAGCATAGGAGAATGGAAAGTGTAGTTCTGAGGAAAAAAAATAATGTATTCATTAGAAGTCTTTATTTCATTGTCAAATTACCACAGGAAGATTTTAGGACACGTAGCTGGTCAATAATAAATGACAAGATGACAAAATGGTGATATCGCTTAAAATGGGTTTGTGTTTAAAAAAAAAAAAGAGAAGAAAAGAAAAAGCAAAAAAGTAATAGTATGTGTATTTCAAAGAAGATTGTTTCTCCAGAGATACCTGTATTTTTATGACTATTGATCCACTTTGGTGCCTGATGCCCTGGTATAAGTGTGAACAGTATTTCCAAACCACTGCCCTCAGGGCTGGGAGAGCTCTGCGCTGAACTTTAGGCTGTAGAAGTTAGTGTGGCCATATCTGGGCTCTCTGTGTGTGCAGGCCATCCTTCAGATTTAGTGCTGCCAGCAAAGGTTTCAAGTTGGATTTTCCTACTTCCCAAGTACTGAATTCAGGTTGCTTTAAAAACAGATAATTTGTTTATGAATGAACATCCATAAATTGCAAGCATGTTTTGGTTAGCTTCTGGCATTGTGGTGCTTACATAACAGATAAAAAGGGTTTTTTGTTACCTACCACTGGTGTATAATGGCTATGTAAGAAATGTTTGGCAAATAGGCATTCTGGAAGTACACAGAAGAGTGAACCTTACCATTAACCTGACTAATCATTTTCTAAAAGGGTATCTGGCTTTCAGCACAGCTGCTGCAGCTCTGAATAGCTGTATATTATGATAGGGCAGAGGGACCATAAAGTCAGTATGGGACTTTTTTGTTTTGAGCTTGTATCTGTTGTTGCTTGTGTAGTCAGACTACCATGCTTTTTGTGGAAGCAGAAAGAAGATCTGAGGTATTTTAGTATACCTCAATTTTCTTTGATTTTAAGTAGCATTGAGTCTGAAGTTTTAGATAAATATTCAAGTCATATATCAGAACATTAGAGGATCATAGAATCATAAAATCACCAAGGCTGGAAAAGACCTACAAGATGATCCAATCCAACTCACCATCTATCACCAGTAGTTCTGTCTAAGCCATGTTCCTCAACACAACATCTGAACGTTCCTTGAATTATCTCCAGGGTTGGTGACTCTGCCACATCCCTGAGCAGCCCATTGCAGAGCCTGGAGAAGAATTATTTCCTGACGTCCAGTCTGAATTTCCCCTGGTGCAACTTGGAGCCATTCCCTGTAGTCCACCTAACTTAAAACAGCAAAATAATTTGTAAAGACCATTTTAATAACTAGTTCCCTTTGGTTGCTGTTAAATAATAATGAAAAGCAGCACTTTAGTTGCACTTCTTCATCCTTTCCTTTTTAAGAGCACAGTAGTAATCTAATTTCTCTAACTGGCCAGTTCCTTTGCTGTTTGTTAGCACACAGAATGTAACCCCTGCAAAACCTCCTCACCAAGAGATCTTTTCTGGTGGCATGTCTGACTTCTGTGAAACATTGTAGTAATTGGCTTTGTTGGGACCTCTACAACAAAACTCAAATGAAAGTGGCCTTAACTAGTCCAGCTTTTTTTCATCTTGTTCAAGGTAAAGCTGTTGGACAGTAAGTGACTTACTGATTTTTATTGCTTTCATTTAGCAACCTAATTTTGTACTCTTTAATTATCATTTTATTGGATTGCTCCTCTACATTCAAAGCATGACACAGCTCATCTATTTTATATAGTATACTATAGCATTTGACACAAACTGAGGGGGTGGGAATTTCTTCCATCATTCTTTCTCCAGTGGTTATATTACTGCCAGAATAGAAAAGCCTCTCTGGAAGTGGTAAAATCTGTTCTGGTATTTCCTACCTAGCCCCTGAATTCTCATCCCGTCATTTGTGCCTGATTCTGAAAGCACTGTTGGAGTGGTTGTTACAGCAGAGGATGGTAAAGCTTTTGTAAGTGAGCTCTGCTCTGTGTGACAGCAACAGGGCCCGAGGGAACGGCATGGAGCTGTGTCAGGGGAGGGGCAGCTGGGGGTTAGGGACAGTGCTGCACCACAGGGCGGGGGGCATGGGATGGGCTGCACAGGGCTGTGGGCATGGCACCAAGCTGCTAGAGTTCAAGGAGCATCTGGACCGTGCTCTCAGATCTAGGGCTTGGATTTTTGTGTGGTCCTGTGTGAAGCCAGGAGTTGGATTTGATGATCCCTGCCAGTCTCTTCCAGCTTGGGATACTCTGTGATTCTGAGCTGGCTCCTCTTCCCCAAAAGGAGGAGGTGGGAAAGCACCAATGACAAAAAAAGAAAAAAAAGGGTGGAAGGAAGGGAAGAGGAAGGACATGTTGCACTTCTGTTACTAGTACTGGACTCAAGATGCAGATATCAGCTTCCTCTCTGGTGCTTATTGCATGTGTGGGCTTTAAAAACAGAAAAACCTTCCTTCCATCTGGTGGCTGGTCTTCTTCCCTTGTCAACTTCTGGCTCCTCTGTAAACTGTTTTGGGAGTGCAGAGAGGGAACTATTTACATTGAAGTTAAATTAGTTAGTAAAAGAATCTCTTTTTTTACCTCCTTCTCTAATCCTCAGGGTTAAATATTTTCAGCTCATAGTTCATTTGCAGTTATTTGTAGCTGGCTGTGCCATTTGCTCTGTAATTCAATTCAGATGATGCTTCTTGGCCCAAATTAGAGCAGACTTGTACAAGGAGCTTGGTGCATGTGGAAACTGATCACTGTAACTTCATATTTAAGGTCGTCCAAGTAGAGCTGTAAATGTTTCCCCTCAGTTTTAAGATGCAGTTATCTGATTTGAATTTACTCGTGGAATTTCGATCTATAGTATTAAATGTTACCTGACAGATTTCTCAGCTGCTGAAAAACGCTGAGTAGCAACCATAGTGTGGTCGTGTTAATATTGTACTATTCTCATTAATCTGTGTGGCTTCAGTTCCAGCTGTTTGCCTTTGAACCAGTTACTTATTTATCAGTCTATTTTCTGTATAGCTTTCAACTACACATTCTCCGGAGAGACGAGATCTTATTCATACATGTATCTACTTATAGGTGAGGAATTTGAAACTGGAGCATGAGCAGGAGAAAAACAAGATCTTGTCAGAAGCATTAGAGACACTAGCTACTGAGCACCATGAACTAGAGCAGTCTCTGGTTAAGGGATCTCCTCCTCTCAGCATCATCAGTGAGGAACAGTTCTATGATGCTGTTTCAGGTAAGCAGTGATGTCCAGTGTGTAGCCAGCATGTGCATGGTGATTGCCTCGGAGGGGTGGGGGGAGCAGTCTTATTCTAAGTGAAATATTTGTCTTTCTACTGTGGAACTGTTTTAAGGAGAGTGCTTCACGTGCTTTGAGTGTGCCTCTAAAATCTTTCCCAGGTTCACCTGTAGAATTGTATCATTTCATCTGAGCATGACAGAAAGCTACAAAATTTGGGACAGTCATAAATGATCTGATTGCTTGGGTGTCTACGCCCTTTTTTTAAATAGCAAAATGTGTGACTCCTATTTTAGGATATGTAACTGTATCTGGAAGCTTGTGACTTGTTTTCTCCATGATGGTGTTTCTCTTTTGTTCTTAAGGTCTGTGTGGAAAAAACACTGTATTTGAGGGATAATGAAATTAAGAAAGGCTTATTTTATTTCCCTTCTGTATACCTTAAGTGTCACAGGTGGAAGATTATGAATCAAAACCTTTTGTGCATTCAGCAATATCTTCTGTCGATTCTCTGATGTGTAGTATCTTTTGTATTTCGTGTGCAGAACGTGCAAATAAGGATTTTGGGAAGCTCTGAATTGCATGAAGATAATTACAACATGCATTGGTATAGAGAGGCTGTACATAGTGCAGCTCAGTAACAGCTGTAATTGGTTAATCGCACAATGCACGACTAAATTACTGCTCTGAAGGATCCCGAAGACCTTGAGGGTGAACTCAGTCTAAACATAGTAGATAATTGTATTGGGGTGGCATACTTCACAAGGAAGTGTGATTGGGGGTTACTTCTGTCCAAGTTCAACTGTATGATGCTTCTGACAGATAAGAAAAGAAACCTTTCCAGTTTCTTCAATGGATTTTCTGCAGTGCACAGCTTAACTAAGCAGAGAACAAGACCAGGCAAAATATGGAGTCTATGCTTAGTGTGTCTCAAGTATAGCACAGAAACTCAGTGAATTAACAATAGACTGCTCCTTGGCACAGTAAGAAATTTATCAAACCTTCCACAAGAAGACACTGAAGAACGCTAGAATCAGGTTCTTCAACAAGAAGCTAAAGAACCGTTCTGCTGAAAGGCCTCAGGCTCTTTGCTTGTTGCAACAAAGCAGAGAATATTTGTTTATATGGTGCTGCTGGAATGTGATCTCTCCAGCCGGGCTTGCTTTTCTGTATGTGAGAGGAGCTCAGCTTTTAGAGGTCTGTTACTCTGTACCTGTCCTAAATAACCCAGCATTGTCCTCTTGAATGTAAGTGTCCAAAACTCCCTCTCTGGTTGAGAGAGGGGGTGTTCTTACTGCTTGAAGGTGCTGTGAAACCTTTATTTATACATATATATACACATACATGCTCAGTATAACATATATATATATATGTATGTATGTATGTCAATTCTCGCTCTTCTGGGAGAAGTTATTTGACGTAATTTATCTTGATTGCAATTTAAATAATTTTACAGGACAGCTCACTTTCTTGTCTGTCTGTCAACTTCATCAGACTTAACATTAGTCTCTCTTCTCTGGGCTGCTCACATTCATTGCTTTGCGGTGATTTGGGTCCTCTGTCTCTGAGGGCACATGTTTGGGGGAGGTGTACTCTGATTTTTATAGGCTAGGGAAGGGGGAACGTGACATGGTTTGCTGGCTGCTGGATGTATCTTAGGTCTTTGGCTGTAAGCACAAAAGGAATTAGATTTTTGTGGGTGTGATGTGGGGCACGTTGTGCTCTGTTTTCTTGTTTGTTTTCGCTGGGATTCTGATAATACTCTTCTAACCCTCTTACTTTTCTGCCATGTCTGTGGAGGCTCAGCCAGAAAGACTGTGAGGACAGCAATACAGTGAGAACAGAATGGTCAGGGGACATACTGCACTGCCTCAGAGTTCCGGGGCGTGGGTCTCCTTGTTTGGGCTAATGGCATGGGTTATGACAAAATTTTCCTAGCTGAGAACAATGGACCCAATTGTTGGAAGCAATATGTATATATATATATTTATATAAAAGTTTAAGGTATTTGGACTAAAAAAATACATAACTAGAAAAAGATGGTGTCCTAACAAAAGACATTTAGATGGTGTCCTAACATTTGGACTTTGAGTCTTCAAAAATTTTGCAAAATAATGACTTATAATGTCTGTCTTGTTAGGACCCATCTTTAGCTGGTTATGTATTTTTCTAGTTCTCTGAATTTTTGAATCTCTACTGTAGGATTGAATTTATAGAAATGAGAGCATTGCATAATTCAGCTTGTACTTCAAACTGATGAATCCTTAGCTTTGACTTACCAGGTTGAAAGAAAGAGCCACTGCTGATTTTTTTTATAGATTTTTTTTCTATGTATTTTCTGCTTGTTTTCTCTCAACGTAAGTATCACTAGCTATGACAATTCAGAGCAAGACAACAATTTTCAAACCCGTTTTTGAATGCAGGGTGTGTTCACAGCAGCAGCAACTTGTCCCCATTTACCAAGCTCTGATTCATGCAATCTGAGTGCATGAATTGGACTCTTGAATGGAGATGAATCAGAAGGTAGAGTCCAGTTCCAATTAGATACTCCATCCATGGTAGGAGAGTAGAGCTAAACTGAGGAGAAAACCAACAGAAATGTAGCTAGTTTGAGTGCCAGGTCTTCAGCACCATCTGTTTGGTGTGCAGATCTGCTGCAGCTGATGCTTTTTATTTGCTAATGTTGGCATAGACTAAACTGGTCACTAATAAGTCTGTTTGTGGAAATTGTGGGTACTACTTCAGAAATACCCTTGTTCTTCTCCAGAACTGGGGTGAAGAAAATGTTTATCATGTGGTAAGTCTGTTTATGGCAGTAGTTTGTTTGCTGAAGTCTTCTCTTTTTTCTTTTTTTTTTTTTTTTATCTTTCACCTTTTACTGCTATGTTAATATCAGTGCTTTCTGACTGTTACGGTAACTCCTTCTCTCCCACTGTAGTGGATTTAGTAGGCACGGAACATGAAAGGAAGATCTCACAGGAAATGGGAGTTGCATTGTACTACAGAATCATAATATCTAGTATTAAAAACAGCAACATTAAGTGTGTTATTAATCCAAACTCTGAACAGGTCAGATGAACAGGTCAGTTAACAGTGCTTCCTGGTGCTGTCATCTGAGCATCCTGGGAGTGGTGGAAATATGTAGTCAGTAGCACATGGAGCACAGGAGCTCTTGGCTGCAGGTTTGAATAGTTCACATGTGCCAAACTCTCCTTCTAGGTTTATGGCAGACTGGGGAGGGGAAGAAGCACTGAACAAGCAGCAAAATTTACAAAGACTATTGGCATCTTCTAGAGACTTGGAGAAGTTTCTGGTTCACATGTACTATCTTCGGGAAGGATATGGAAGACAACATAAAAGTACTGAGTCCACCTGCAGTGCAGAACTCAGAAGGTTGTGATCAGCAGTGCAGTCTGGTTGGAGGCCTGCATCTGGGAGTGTTCCCCAGGGGTCTGTGCTGGGTCCAGTCCTGTTCAACATCTTCATCAATGACCTTGATGAGGGCACAGAGTCCACCCTCAGCAAGTTTGCTGATGATACAAAGCTGGGAGGAATGGCTGACACTCTGTAAGGCTGTGCTGCCGTTCAGCAAGACCTGGGCAGGATGGAGAGTTCGGCAGGGAGGAACCAAATACAGTTTGTACAAAAGCAAATGCAGAGTCCTGCATGNCCTGTGCAACCTGGGCTAGGGAGCTGCTTTGGCAGGGGGTTGGACTTGATGATCTCTGGAGGTCCCTTCCAGCCCCTAAAATTCTGTGGAAAAAAAAATGGCTAAACAGGACATGAACTATAGGGGGAGGGTACTTGACCTCGCCTTGTCCCTGATTCCCTGGTGATTTTACTATAAATGCAATTTTTTGTTTCAGACACGTGTAGATTATATTAAACCTAACCTTTTGTAGTACAGCATCAGCTGTTACATGCTACTTTTGGGTGCTGTGTTCTTAAATACTTCTCCTTAATGGTACAAGAAATGGTGCACTAGCTCTGTTCAAGTTAGTTTATCTCCAGTTATCATCACACTTACAGCTTGGGAACTTACAGCTCTGTGCTTCGTATTTAGGGTATATTGTCGAATATCGTTTTTGAACGTGTATCCAACTTTTTCCACAACACCTGGGAGAATATTGCTAGCTGTGGACTTTCCACCTTGAAGGTAGTTGAAAATAAACTTAGGCATCTCAGAGAGTGGGAACCATCTGGTCTGTGTTTAACTGCCTTGTCCATGGTTCAACAATGCCTTTCTTGAGTGCATTTGTTCTTCTAATACATTGTCTAAATCTTACATAGAGGAGCTGAAGGCTGAGCAGTTGTTTCAATAGAAGGTGACTCTTTGACTTAAAAGTTTCTATTTTTCTTTCCTCTTCCAATCTTGCAAAATGTTGCCAGTGCTTTTACTGTTACTGTGATGCTTCAGGTTTCCAGCTGGAGAACTTCGTTTTCAGCCTTTCCTTGAAGATCACTTAATGTTGGCTCCTGAACAGAGTCTTCTGCCTCACCACCTTCTCAGCCCACATCCCCTTCAGTTCACCAGAAAAAAATCTCGTTTTCTCCTAGTCATCTGTTTGACAGCTGCTCTGTAGCAACTTGTGAATATAAATCTTTTTTTACAGTAACGGGGGAGTATGCAAATCTTAATTCAGAAAAGAGTTAGTGGTAAGTACTCAGGGAAAAGCTCTGTTTGAGTGGCCTCTTCAGTCAGATTCAGTGCAGTACTGGCCTTTCTTTGATACCTATGAGAATTCTGAAGGCTTGGTAAGCTCGTCGGGTCGAAGGAAATAGCTGAGATTCTGGGAATGGAAATTGAGATCTTTGGTGGCAGGAGTTGCTGTAGACATACTTTCTTAATGAGACGCATTTCTGAGAAAAAGGGGAGAGGCATCTATGGAGAGAGAATTTCTTATAACTGTATCTGGTTTCATTCTTCTACTGTTATTTGTTGTATATAGCATGCTCTGCTGTTAGTAGGTAAGCCGCATGCCCTGGACAAGACTGTCTGGTCATTGTCCAGCTCTGGAGAGGTCTGCAGGTGCTGAGCTCAGTCACTTCAGCATAATTTTCTCTTGGCACCATGATGTAAAACCAGCATTTGGAGAACTGAGCACGTGTAGTGTTGAAAAATCCTTATGCTGAAGGTGTATTGTAGCATGATCAGTGATTCTGGTGATGCTTACCTATCCTTTCTGCCTCTGGAGTCCTAGATCTGCTGTAGAATTTCAAACTGATGGAATTTTTGGGAATATTGTTATGATGCTTAGCTGAAAACATCAGCACCTGATAGTACAGAAAAATAAAGGTGCCATACAGCAGGCAGGTTCCTGTTACGTTGCAGGGTTTCTTTCATGTTTCAGGGTTTCTCTGTTACAATAACTGTTGGCACGGTTAAGCAGTAATTTCAACAGGACTTGACTTCAAGACGCTTACAGATCGTCATATGTTGGCTGTACAGTGCGGGTTGGGATGCTGAGGTCCAAGTTGTCTTACACCACTAGAAGGTCTCTTCCTCTTTGATATTGAGATATGCAGCAATGTTTTTCTGATTACCTGGTCTTAGGATCTCTGAAGAAATCTCTATTTCTTCAGGTAAAAAAAATTCATCTGCTTATCCTACTTTGTACAGACAGTACCCACCATGTTATATCATAAATTGGCATATAACTAGATTGATACACTTAGGGAAACTTGTGAGATGATTTTCTGGAGTGTCAGTCCACTTTTTTAGCATATCTTCAGCACCAGCTGGCAGCTCTTTTCATTCCCTAGCAACTGGCTTAATTTCAGTACTGACTTGATGAGGAGAGGAATTGATGTTTTTATCGAAACCAAAGATCTTTATGTTTCTAGTTCTCAACCTCTCTAGGGAGAACGGAAGTGTTGTGGCACAGCCCATTCATGGATTAATATTTTGTCCTGATCTTGACTTTTCTGTGATCTGCATATTCATAAAGTCATAGAATCATTTGAGTTGGAAGGGACTGCTAAGATCATTTAGTCCAGCTCCCCTGCAGCCAACAAGTACACCTACAGCTACATCAGGTTGCTCAGAGCCCCATCCAGCCTGACCTTGAGTGTCTTCAGAGACAAGGCATCTACCACTTCTCTGCGCAGTGTTCAAGTGCCTCATCATTCTTATTGTAAAACACTTCTTCCTTATATCCAGTCTGAATCCCTCCTTTTTTGGTTTGAAACCAGTTTCCCTTGTCGTATCACAGCAGACAATGTTGAAGAGTGTGTCCCTTTCGTTTTATATCTCACTCTTCAGGTATTGAAGGCCTGCTATCATGTCTCCATGGAGCCTTCTCTTCTCCAGGCTGAGCAGCCCCAGCTCTCTCAGCCTGTCCTTGTAGGAGAGGTGTTCCATCCCTTGTATCATATTTGTGGCCCTCCTCTGGATGTGCTCCAACAGGACCACATCTCTCCTGCACTGAGAACTCCACATTTGGATGCAGTACTCCAGGTGAGGCTTCACCAGCACAGAACAGAGGGGCAGGATCACCTTCCTTGACATGCTGGCCACCCTTCTTTTGATGTAGCCAAGGAGATACTGTTGGCTTTTTGGACTGCAAGGGCACATTGCTGGTTCATGTCCAGCTTGCCCCCAACCAGTTCATTTCTGGTAGAGCTGTGCTCCATCCTTACATCCCATAGTTTGTATTGATAGTGGGGATTGCTGAAAATCCTCGTGTTGCTGCCCCTTCACCAAAACAGAGTCTAATTGACATGTTCTTGAGAAGTGGACATTTTTAAGAGAGAACAGGAAAGCATCTGTCAATGGACAGCAGTGACTCTTTTGGATGGACGACTACTGCAGTGGCTTTTGATTGCTAGGCTTGAATTAGAATCAGTGTATGAGAGAGTGACTAATTTTGCAATTATTTCTCTGGTTATTTGCAGCCAAGAGCAGTAGCATATGCTCAGAGAAGTGCATAGCAAGAGTAATGTCTACTACAATTTGGGTTTGCTTTTTTCAGAAGCAGAGAGACTTGCTGCTTCCATTCATTGTTTTACCTGGTTTCTGCTGAAGGGTTTCCCAAATGAGGTAGAAATTGGTGTATCTTACTGCTTCTGGGACTTACAATTGGATAATCCTCTGACAAACTTATGAAGTTGAGAGACTAAAACATGAAACAAAAATAAGACCTTTTGCCAGGAATGTTTTTGTTTTCAATTTGGAGCAAAACTGTCTTTTCTTGAGAGGTGGTTAAGTCCTGTCTGACCAAAACACCAGCTGAAAGGTGGTTCTGGTATCTGCACTTCTGGTTGTGATGTGGATTGTACTATTAACCTGCCTTCCAGAGTACAAAGCTTATTGATTGGTGAGCTTATCATTGTTGGGACTTGCTTGACTAGTGCAATCTTCATTGCATACAGTAACTCCTTTTGGTCTTTGTTGCTTGCTCAGTGGATTGGAAACTGAAGGTTGCTGAAAAGCACTGAGTGTCTAACTGAAATCTAATGTAGAAGGGGTCATCAGAACTTGACTGTTGAGCTGGTAAGTTACTGGCATTTGCCCTAAGCAAGTTGTAGTAGCTTTGATTTAATAAAAACATCAGGTTTTGGCTCTGTCAGATAGAAGATTTTTAATCTACTGTATTCCAGCTCATCTCTTTTGTCTATTTCCTGATACAGAGCTGTAGCAGTCTGTGACAGTACTAGTTACTTACCAAGTGGATGCAGTCATCAGGACACAGGAGCCTACTTAGGTTTCAGTTTTGTACCAGGAGGGAAGATCTGTTAGTGACTGAAGTCTAGCACTGGCAGTAGATTCATTAACATGCACCTGCTCTTTTGCAGATTCAGAATCTGAAAAATCATTAAGTGGGTTTGAAACTACAACAGCGTACTCACTGGAAGACAGCATGGATTCAAAAGATACAATAACTTCAAGCAGGTCTGAAGAAAAAGTCTGTGGCAGTGGAGAGTCAATGTCTAATGGAATCAAAAAACACAGGTAGGAATATTGCCTGTTCTTAAGCTATTGCAGCATACATTTAAGGTGAGTGAAAGACCACTAGAATCTGTGAAAACATAATTTGTGGGAAAACTTCTAAAACTTTGCTAGGGATGTTTGAAAAGTCATTGTACTAAGATTTTATGAAGAATGTCTTTCCAAGCCTCCTGTTTTTCTTTGTAGCTTGCTTTTTGATTATCTAATCTGAGTGAGTAAAAATAAAATGTAACGTGCTATGTAAAAAAATGAATAGATCTTATTGAGGTGTATGTGGATTTTAATTCCTTCATGTATCTTTAATGATCTATGCCTCTTATTGCCACTTTAATTTCCAGTCATTTGATCCTTCTGTTGGTATTAGGAATGAATGAAAAATATTTCAAGCCTGTCATCAGAAACTCAAATGCGAACAAAGGGAGTCTTATTCTAAAAGTCTCATCTATGTTTTATGTGCTTATTTTGTGTTGTCAAATGATCCATTTTTGTTTGCTTCCTTGCCTGTAAAGGAGGACAATAGGTCTAGAGTTAATGAGATGTAATAGACACCACGATTCTCAAGTTTCAGTGAAGGGCAATATAATGTTTGTGCTACAGATGAAGTCAAGCTTCAGCATGTTTCCAAAAGATTAATTTGGAAGTGTTTTGAACATACCGCATGATAATGAGGACACCAGATCTCTGTAAGAAACAGGGAATTAAGATTTAATTTTAGAGACACAAAGACGTGCTTTAATTACTTGATATCTTAAGCAGTTAAACTGCATGACTGTTGAAGCATGTGGGAATGTCAGAGACTTGACGTGTCAAGGTTCAGCCTCTGAATCTGTCCTTCCTATACCAGGCAAAGACTAAGGCAAATGAGGGCTTGGGTGGAGTAGTAGGGGTGGTTGGGAAAGATAATGTAGAGCAGCTGACTAAGCTCTATGCTGTTGTGTTGTTAGGGTGTTGTTTATGGCCTTGGTTAGTTGCCTTTCCTAGTCAGGAGAGGAATTCTGGGGAGGGGAAGCACCAGGTGAACTTGGACTTGTGTATTGCACTCACTGCTTTTGAAAGCATGAGGAGGAATGAGGCAATCCATGGTCAGTATAAAAACAATGCATGTTGACATGCGTTTTCTGAGGAGTTTAACAGCAACTGATCACTTGGTATGAAAGGAAGGAACTTAGCAAGCTTTGATAGCTGTTTTTTTTCCCAGAGCTCTGCTAATATATGTTTTCCCTCCAAGATATATCTTGTGAAAGTTGTGCAGCGTTTCTTGCCATGTTTCTGAGACTTATGGTGACTGTGGTATTTGGCCTGGTAAGGAATCTGCTCACTGTGTCTGCCTGCAGTTCTGAATTCAGAACTGTCACCTAGCTGGAGTTCCTGGCCCCAGTTTGTGCCTGTTCTGGTTTGAGAGCCAATTTACAGTACATTTGGTCTAATATGCACCATCTAAGATGTCTCCTTAGCTACTTAGTGCCATGCAGAGTGAAGAGAGCAGAATGTTTTGCCAGCACCTACTTCCAATGTCATACCTTTAACTCTTTTTATTTGACTTCCTTTTGTTAGCTGCATGAAAGTATGTTGCTTGGAGGCCTGATAAAAAAAAATCTTATCCCTGAAGTCCTTGTACTTCCCAGTAGTTCATCAGATGAATAGGGGATTGGCATCTGCATTTGTGTTGCATGTACAAGTACCTAACACTGCTTACCAGCCAGTATAAATAAGACTTTTTTTCCTACCTTCATATAGAAAACTTGAGCTGTAGTCTGCTTCTCTCTGTTTGAGCGGTGTGGGTTTTGTGCAGGAAGGTGGAAGTTGCTTTTTCTTGATTTGCTGTTGTTTTGGAGATGTAGGAATAAATATGTTGGATTTGTAAAGTTATAGAAAGGTTTGGGCTGGAAGGGACCCTAAAAGTCACCCAGTGCCACCCCGTGCTGTGGGGCAGGGCTGCCACCCAGCAGCTCAGCTGCACAGGGCCCCATCCAACCTGGCCTTGAGCACCTGCAGGGATGGGGCACCACAGCTTCTCTGGGCAGCTGTGCCAGCACCTCATCACCTCTGAGTGAAGAATTTCTTCCTAACACCTAACCTAAATTTCCCTTCTTTTAGTTTAAAGCCATTCCCCCTTGTCCTGTCGCTATGAGACCATGTAAAGGTCCCTCTCCTGCTTGTAAGCTCCCTTCAAGTACTGGAAGGAATTTCAAAGAGGTAATGGTGTTAGGATTTGCAGATGCAGGTGGATGAAGCCATCACTGTTGGATGTATTACTGAGGATGCTGTTGGTGGGAATTACAACCTGACTTTCATCAAACTATTTAGCTTTTAAGCTTTCTAGGCGAGTAGCAGCCAATGAAACTATAATGCCAAAGCCTAGCTCTGACTCACAATTTGCTATCTAGGTCAGGTCTTATCAGTATAGCTTGCATCCTACTGATTGGTCATAGGGTGTTGCAGTAATGTTGATGATGTGCTTTGTAGTTTGAGGTTGATTTGGGAATGAACATCATAATTTTTGAGAACTTCATGGGAGAGGATTTGAATGGTTCGAGATCAGTGCATTAAATAGCTTGGAATAATTTCTAAAAAAAAATTCTCTCAAAGCAATTAATCTGAGCCAAGCTTTAAAAAAATAAGAACAGCCAAGCAAAAAACACACACAGAAATGTTCTGTAATAGCCATCACTGTGTGACATCCATTTGTCACTACTATTTCCCTCTTACTGCTGGGTTTCCCTTTGGGGAGCCTTTCAGAAGGCACATGTGTTTGTGCTCAGCTCCCTGCAAGCAGTCAGGTTATGCAGTCAGGTTTGCACGAAGGCGAGCTGAACGGGCCTTGCTCACACCATAGGTCTCCTTACCAGCAAAGTTCCTGTAGCAGTGAATCTGCTGAAGGTAATGCTTTGGATATGTGTTTTTTTTAATCTCTTCTACTGCAAAGAAATTGCTGCAGCTGTTTTTGTTGCTTACAGCTCCAACTAACTTCCTGAGTTGTTTCTAAAACTGACATCTGGAAGGAAATTTTTGCATTCACAAACCTTTCCCTTAATCACAGGGACTGGGTCAAGGTTAGTAGGCCTTAAGTCTTGGCTGCCTGTCATTTTTGCACGTGTCCTTACTTGCCCCCAGATGTTGCCTTGGTGGATTAAAAGTGTTCTGTTGCTTCAGTACACGTGTGCTACAAGGAGGAAGGAGCTGAATATCACAAGCATGCGCTGTTACACTCACTCATAGAAAGAAATGTGGATGAATGGCTTAAACTGAATGCCAACTTCCAAGCAGTTAAACAAATAGAGTGAGTGACACGTTAACTTCAACAGAAATGTAAATTGTAGTAAGCCTTAATGGTATGTGAGTATCTTATGTGCAGAAGGGATTACTCAAAGAATGTCTGCTCTGTAGCCTGCTTTCTTTAGCAAATACACAGGGAAATTAAGTGAGTGCTACAAGTGAAAATAAGACTGAATGCTTGGTGGACACTGTCCTCTCCTGGACACTTGTATCAAAGCATCCACAGAAGTTTTTAATACCTTAAAGAATTCAGGCACTGAATTTTACTTTATTTTTTTTGATGGAACTGAAGGATCAGCTTTGGTAAAGATGTCGTTGTAACAGGTCAGGTTTGGTTGTAACACAGCATATAGGGCTACTGAAACAAACTGCTTAGCTTGGCAGAGTTGCTTAATCTTTGAAATTAAATAGCTCGTGCAGTTTGAGTGAGCTGTAGGTATTTCTTATCTTTTGAGGACTTTCCTCAGTACTTAATGATCTAAACACTTGATTTTAATGTTGCTGTGGCCAAAGGGATTTGATGTGTATTTCTGCCTTTCTCTAGGCAAATGGGTTAATAGCTGAGCTGATCAACAGCAGCATGAAAACCAAATAAAATCTCTACTTGATATCATGTATTGTTGATAAGTACAGGCTGTATTGCACTGGCTAAATGTTGGTTGAGTAAATGTGTAAGACTTGTTTCTGAAGCTGGTTTTTTTTGTTTTGTTTGGGTTTTTGTTGTTGGTGGTTTTGTGGCTTTTTTCTTTCTGTGGATTGTTTCTTTCTTTCCTGTGTTGTTACTGTCGTGTTTCGTTTTTGCTTTGCTCTCCCTGAGAGATTATTTTAATTATGGGCAGTAATTGCTCTTTGTGGTGACTATACAGGTGACCTGTAAAATAAATAAAATGAGTATATGAAAATACAACCACTGTATATGTCCCATATCTGTTTTCACATAGTGAATGTACCTACAGTGTATTTCATGAAGAGAAATTCGCTTCCATTGCTTTATGCAAAATGAAGGGAATGTTTTGAAAACTTTCTGGAAAAAAAAAACCAAAAAACACCTATTTCTGTGCAGGTAAAACAGTTTAAATGCTTCAGAGTAGGATTGTTGCTTCCCGTTGGTTACAATATTAAATGTATTAATTTAAAGTAATTAAAATTAAATGAAGTTTAGTTTAAATGAGCTTATGAACACAAAAATTTAAGTGAGACTGATGATGAAAGCTTTCCAGCACTTTATTTAACCCGGTAATGGTGATTTGGAAAACTCTTACTTTCCAAGAAAAGTGTTTGGGTTTGTCCATCGTTGTTAGTAATGGAAAGCTTTTGTTATTTGTTCTCTTACTTCCTCATTTCTTTCCACAGAACAAGCTTGCCATCTCCAATGTTTTCCAGAAATGACTTCAGTATTTGGAGTATCTTAAGAAAATGCATTGGAATGGTAGGTAATCAGAAAGCTGTGATAAATAATTTGATGATACAATCATAGAATGGTTTGGGTTGGAAGGGACATTTAAGATCTTATAGTTCCAGCCCCCTGCTACAGGCAGGGACAGCTCCCTCTAGACCAGGTTGCTCACAGCCCCATCCAGCCTGGCCTTGAGTGCTTCCAGGGAGGGGGCAAATGTTACTGTTGATAGAATCATAGAACTGCTGGGGTTGGAAAAAGACTTCAAGGTCATCAAGTGCAGCCTCAACCTAACTATGCTACATGTTACTCTTTCATTGGATACCCAAGTGAGAACTTGCTGGGGAGAGGGATTTCTTATTTTTTTTTAACTTGTGCATTAGGAAGGTAAGACTTGCTCAGAGCAATAGTGCTTGAGTAAAAGCATTTTCTCTTAAATTTAACCCTTAAAGCACTCTGTGGGAACAAGTTGTATTTTTTTTTAATTTGCTTTTGGTTTGTTTTCTTGCTTTTAAGGATTTTTTTATTTTTACTTCGCTCTTCTCCCTGTTCCCTTTGTATTCCAGTCTCCTCCCCTCAGCAGTGTTACAGACCAGATGGTTGGCAGATCAGAGATTGGCTGGTTGGCACATAATCTGCTTCCAGCTAACGGTGAATTGGAAAGAGGTCTTCTCTTCCTTAGATCCTCCAATAGGCTAAAAGTACTTGCTGATAAACCTACATCATCCCATAATGGAAGCCTACTGAAGGGCACGTGTGTGTAGTTGCTGTTGTCTTTTTCTTCCCCTGCTTTACTTAGAAACAGTACACAACACCAAGCAGTGAGATACGGAAATGTTAGAGAATTAGACTCAGGTCTCCTGAATTGTTTGCAAGCATTCGAGACTCGTCACAGTGGTGTTAGCAGAGAAATGTTATATCCCTAAAACACAAAGAATGGATTGAAGGCTTGACTTGTACAATGTGTACAGGAAAAAAAAAATGAATCCTGCTATTGTGATTAAGAACAGTGCTGTTTATTCCATACACTGCCAGTGACCATACTGTGCCTTTAATTTGCTGCTGCAGGCAGTTTAAACATTTCTATGTTATGCATATTATCTCAGGCATGTTTCTTTAAAACAAAATAGCAAGAGAATAACAGCATAAAAAGTACAGGGTTCTCTTCAGTTAGTACTTCTGTTACAGAAACTCCTTGATTTTTTTGGTCAGAACACAAAATTCCTGTGCTTTCCCTCTGCTGCCACATCTCCCTGTCATCTTCTCCCCCTCCCCCCATCCTGCCCACCTGCCTACAATAAAGATAATGTGTTTAAGGAATTAGGTGGCCTCTATCTATTTTAAGAGTATATGCAACTTAGTCTTCAGAAGGGCCCTTAATACCATGTTGTTTAGTCTTGCTTTCTTCAGGTGTCCGTTAGTAGGAAGCTAGCTGTTAGATGTTTGGCTTTCTTTTTGTTTTAAAAGTAGTCTTACACGACAGTGCAGAAAGTCTTACCCAGCTTATAAAGGACGTGAAGAGGTTTTCTTTTCAGCATGAGCAGTGTTGGATCAAGCACGTTGCATTAGTGCTAAGAGCATCATTCAGTTTTGTAATAAGCCAATTAGGATCGGGTTACTGCCGGGCAGCGCATGGCCAGCATATCTAATCACTTGGTTTTTAACACAAGTTTCATTTGTGCATCAGGAGTTGTCCAAGATCACAATGCCCGTTATATTCAACGAGCCCCTGAGCTTTCTTCAGCGTCTTACAGAGTACATGGAGCACACATACCTCATCCACAAGGCCAGCTCGCTGTCTAGCACGACCGAACGGATGCAGGTACTTTGGCTGCAATAACCTGAATGCTTCCTTTTATTTTCTTTCTGCATAGTTTGTCTTAGTGTAAGAGAAACTAGTGTTACCAGCTGCTTGTCACATTCTCTTACTTGTTCACCAGTTTTGGTCATCTAAGGGAGTGTTTCGCTTTTCCTAAGGCTAACTTGTTGGATTAAAAACCTATTTATTTTCCTCTCTTGTAAGTAGAACCTTTTTATTCTACTTGAGAAGAAACATTCTGTAGTACTGTGACTGCTGTTAATGTTTGATAAAGACTAAAAATCCAAGAGATGAACTGTGTGCTCATCTTCTTTTGAACAGTGTGTTGCTGCATTTGCTGTGTCTGCTGTAGCTTCGCAGTGGGAGCGCACAGGGAAACCATTCAACCCATTGCTTGGAGAGACGTATGAACTGATCAGGTAACAGAGGGTGCACTGGAGATCAGAAGGTGGTGTTTGATGTACAAATTCATGTTTGATCAGGTCTGTGAGGTGGCTGGCAAACTGCTCCTTGCCTTGTAAGATGCTCTCTGTTCTTGTAGCTACCAGAGGTCTTTGCAGCGTGTTAGGGAGGGGCACATGGCTGAACACCGATGAGAAAGCACCAACATTTTCATCTCAGGGAAAGGTTATAAAAATTGCTAAGTAAAAGCAAGCTTTTTTGCCCTTTTATATACAGAAATGACTTCTAGAAGGTTTCAATGAAAAGGTAGATGTTATACATAAGGAAGATGTTATTGTTGTCATCGTAATTACATGAGTGTCCAAGATGTGAGTAAGCAATGCTAATCTATTATTCTGCATTTGCATTTAGGGCAAATTCTCCTCTCAAACATATGACTGTTTGGCCTGTGGTTATGCATATATTTAAATAAATAAATACTATGAAAAATAAACAGATTGACTGATTAAATTTGTTTTTTATTGCTATGTTTTTACATGATGTCCTCAGTTACTTAGAATGAAGGTGTTACGTGCATGCACTGATCTTTTTGTATGACCTTAGTGCTTTAGCTAAGTTTTGCATTGAGTACAGCAGCTATGCCTGAGTCCAACTATCTATTTCAACTGGGGAAAAGAGCTGCAGCTTCACTGTTCTTTAGGTGCATGCTGTATCATCTTTATTTTGTATCTTCAGAACACTGATTTTTAGAAACTTTATTTTGCAGAGACGATCTTGGATTTAGACTTCTCTCAGAGCAAGTTAGCCATCATCCACCGATCAGTGCTTTCTACGCTGAAGGTTTAAATAATGATTTTGTGTTTCATGGATCAATTTATCCTAAACTCAAATTCTGGGGCAAGAGCGTGGAAGCAGAACCAAAGGGCACAATGACTTTGGAGCTTCTTGAGTAAGTTGATGAGTGATTGCATAAGTACAGCAGCCACATCTGTGATGATTAGCATGCATTAGTCTCATGGCTTAGGAATGGGAATGTCCAATGCTCACATCTTAATGTTTGACAACAGATTGCTTTGTGGGGTGGGAGGAATGAAGTGATGAAAGGAACTGACATCATGTGGCTTAATAAGCTGTGTATTAATTGCAGTAATAGATAGTACTTAACATCTGTGCAGGTGCAGGGACACCCAGTCCAAGACTAGCACACTTGAGTCCTGTTGGCTTTCCTAACGCCATTTAGCATCCACAGGAACTGCACTGATGTTGCAGTTTTAAGGAATTGATAAAATCAGCAGCAGCAGGTTAATAAAATTCCTAGTTTGCCTGGCTTATTGCCGTGCCCATTTCAAGACTTGATTCCAGTTGTGGAAGATGACTTGTAGCAGCAGTGACATTTGGTAGATACACTTATGGGATGTTTTTTTTTTTGCCTCCCTTCTTTAGACACAACGAAGCCTACACGTGGACAAATCCTACTTGCTGTGTGCATAACATAATCGTGGGCAAACTTTGGATTGAGCAGTATGGAAACGTGGAAATAACTAACCACAAGTAAGTTAAGAATGTGGGAGATTTCACTTGCTGTGAGTTGAAAAAAAGAAAGTCGTCTGCAAGTAATGAGCGCACTCTTGTTCTGCCTGTAGAACTGGTGAGAAATGTGTGCTGAGTTTCAAGCCCTGCGGCCTCTTTGGGAAGGAGTTGCATAAAGTTGAAGGCTACATTCAGGACAAAAGGTAACAATTTCATTCCTAATAGGAAACCAATCGCTGCCCTTTGTTTCTGAGGTAGCTGTAAAATAGAATGTCTTGTGCCAAGGGTATGAACCTGAAAGAGCAGGTTAGGCATTGTGTAATGTCAGTAGTGTAGTCTGAAGAACTGCTCTCAAAAAAGTTCTTCTTTCAACCTTTTTTGTCTGAAATGAAACAAATCTCTTTTAGCTCCATTGTAAACACTGCCTTTTGGGTTCTTTTTTTTTTTTTGACAGCAAAAAGAAACTTTGTGCGCTGTATGGGAAGTGGACGGAGTGTTTGTACAGTGTTGACCCAGCTACTTTTGAAGCTTACAAAAAAAATGACAAGAAAAATGCAGAAGAGAAGAAAAGCAGTAAACAGGTACTAATCCTTTAAAGAGATGGCACACTCAAAGGCATTGTAGGCCCTCAGTGTTTTGGTAGTACTCAAGAGCATTAAGATTACTTTTCACTTATTCTCTCTTTCCGGGTGGGATATAAAAACAGATTGGATGGATATTAGCATTAAGGGATGAAATGCACGTGCTCTCAAGGATTTGCATTCAAGCTTCCCAGGTCTTGCAGTCATCTAACTACAGGGTTGTTCATTATCTGCCCCTTTTGCCCAAGTCATATGGAGGAAATTGCACGTCTGTTGGTTGGACTGTGGTTCTGATCGTGTACAATAATAATTACATTTGAGCAGGAGAATTTCTACCACTAGAGGCAGAACAGACTGGCTTCTTGATCCCATTTTTCAGCTTTTCCAAAGAATGCGTATATTGCTTTTCTTACATTGTCCCAGTCATAGTGTTTTTTTAGTTTAGGCTTTTTGTTTTCCTCAGAGTTGCATTAGTTTTTTTCTGGGAGAAAAATAGAAACGTTTTTAATTGTTATAGATTTCTGGTAGCAGTGTGCTTTTTGTTTAAGGCGAATGGCGATGTTGGCAACATACACTGTGATGAAGAATAACCTTTCGTAGCTGCTTAAAACAGGAATTGATCCCCTTTGGTGACTGAAGCCAGACTTCTTCGTTGGTCTTGGTGTTGCTCGTTTCAATGTAAAACCAAGAGGGAATAACACAGGAATAACTGCTTTCAACTCTTGAAAGCAGTTACTCCTGTGTGGATTCAGGTTGTTGCTGTGTCTGAGATTGGCCCTGTACCTGTCATCAGGAGAGAGCTAAAGCACAAGGGATTACTGCTTCTCCTTGAGTCTGACCCAGTGGGCTCTAGGGAGAAAGGAGCAAAGAAAAACATACCCAGTGTCTTTTTTCAGTTACTGCTTTGCATGTTCCAACTAAGCTTAAGATGACCTTTGCTTTTCACTTCAAAATGTAGTACTCTGTTGTAACTTGAGCTTTATACGCGTTGTTCTGACTCCAGTAGAGCACGCTTTTTACCTATTTAACCGAACTATATCTGTATTTAAAAAAAAAAAAAAGCTTAGTAATGCACACCACGAGGCTTTGTCTCTTTTGACTACGTGTTCCCACTGCCCCCTTGTGTTCGAGGAGTTGACACTGCGAATGATATTCAGATTTCTAGGTGACCCAGTTCTCATGTGTGTCCGGATGTGGTTTCTCCCTTCATAGTACTAAAGCAGTCACTCAGTCGTGACAGTGCATTGCCTTCCTAATTCCACCTAGTTAGAATTTTCAGTTGTTGTTGTTTTTTTTCCCCGTTGTTTTCTAGCCATTCTGTTTTGTTGTGTTGTTACTAAAGCAGGCATGCTTCCATCTTTCTTTAGGGGATCTCTGGAGATTCAAGACCTTTTTCAGAGTGCTTCAGGATTCCCTCTCAAAGCCCTTTGATTTTTATAGGGATAGAACTACTGGAAAACTATTTTTGTGTAGCAGTATGGCACTGGCACAGCTGCCCAGAGAAGCAGTGGTGCCCCATCCCTGGAGGCACTCAAGACCAGGTTGGATGGGGCCCTGTGCAGCTGAGCTGCTGGGTGGCAGCCCTGACCACAGCATGGGGTGGGACTGGGTGGGTTTTAAGGTCCCTTCCAGCCCAAACCATACCATGGTTCTGTTGTGCTAGATGAGTCTTTGTGTATGTAAAGGTAATATTTTAACAGCACTGTGATAAGTTGATAAGACCTTGGGTTAGACCAAGGTAATTCCACTGTGAATGAACTAGTCTTTTTTAAATCAAGGCGAAGTATTTTGTGCAGATATTTCAGTGCAGACGTGGAAGAAAATAATGTAAGGCAACAGCAGCTGCACTCATGTATGCCTCGTTACAGGCTTCCTTTGGCAAAGTCTGTTACTACTCTCTCAGCACTACTCAATCTTTCAGAAACTATACTAAGTACAAAATATGCAACACTGCGGGCAAGGGCATATGAAAATCCTTTACAGGACAGAAGGACAGGTTGCTAGCACAGCTCGGGCACAGTCAACTAAAAGCCCCATGTAGCTTCCGAGCCTGGTCTCTGTGTTGCTCTGGTTACTTTGCAACCTGTTTGTTATAAAAGCTTTGTAACCAAGCGTTCCACAGTGAAACAAAACCCTTAGTGCTTCCTTAGGTATGTAACACGTGAATTATCTCTGAGCACAGTTGAGTCTGGTCTGGGTACTGGATTTTTTTGTACTATAACATGAGTGTATGACACAACCATCAGAGAGCAAAGCTTATTAGCAGCAGGATTAAAGCTGCTGGCATGTAGCCGAAGTATTTAAAGCATTAGCAGCCTTTAAGTTCAGCTACGTGCTCCACTGATCTCTGAAATGTGCTGCTGCTGCTTTTAGCTGTGATAGTGAGCTGGAGTTTTCTTGGGGAGGGTACTATTCATTGTGTAGCAGGCTTAACTTAGTATTGTGGTGTAATCTCATGTGGCTGAATTAATGTCATTACATATAAAAAGCGTGTGTGATTAAATGGGACATCCTTCTGGTGGAGAAGGTTACATTTCTTAACACATAAATAACCAGATCTCATCTACAAAGAAATTGATGTGAGAAGCTGCTGGTAGTCTTGGCTTGGGAAGGAGCACATATTCTATGTAAATGCTGTTCTCCTTCTTGATGAGCATCTTTAGAAGTGTGTTGCTGACATTATTTACTTCTGGTCAAGGAAATTTTACATAATCTCTTTTCTCTCTGTGCTGTTTTCAGGTGAGCAGCACTGAGGAACCCGATGAGATGCCATTGCCAGATTCTGAGAGTGTGTATGTTATTCCCGGAAGTATTTTACTATGGAAGATAACTCCAAGACCTCCAAATTCAGCACAGGTCTGCCATGCTTCTGCTTATTGAAAGGACATGTTAAATCCTGTTATTCTGCCTGGCCAACACAAAACAAATCCATTTGTCCTCTCTTCCTTCATGGGTCTGGGTTTGCCTGTTCACTGCAATGGACTTCCCCACAGGCAGTTAGTTAGCCAAATTTCTGTACAAAATTGAATGCTTTGTGCAGACAGTGGTGTGGGCAGCTTCCCCACTTCTTCTCTCCGCTCTGTTCCCCAGGCACTTAACTCTGCAAGAAAAAATCTCTTCTGAAAGGGTTCCTTAGAGTGCAGACACACTCCAGGAGATGCTTGCAATGCCTGTACAGCATAGTCTGGTGTGTGAAGGGCCATGGAGCCTGTGGGTGGAGGATGAGATGTGTTCACATACAAAAATAGACTTGGAACAAGTAAAGGTGCCCTCTGTAGGTTAATCATGGGGGAAATCTCTCTACGGAGAGTGGGAAAATACCAGTAGGACTGGAAAAAGAAGATAAGAGAGAAGTAGTGCACTGAGTAATTGGATGCTGTCCTGGTTAAACAGAAACACCAAGGATCAGCTACATTCTTCCTGACGGTGCAGTTTTGCAGGTATCTTGAGTATTCTTATCTCAAGTGACTAAATAATAAAGCGCTTGGATGTTTGTTTTTAGACAGCTGCTTTGTTGTATGTTAAGACTAGCAGCCAGAGGTTTTGTAAGAATGTCACCTTTTCTCTTTGTCTCTGAATTTCAGATGTACAATTTCACTAGCTTTGCTATGGCTTTGAATGAATTGGACAAAGAAATGGAAAGTGTCATTCCCAAAACTGACTGCCGGCTACGACCAGATATCAGAGCCATGGAAAATGGAGAAATAGGTAATTTTATTCCTATTTAAAACTGAAGAACCTGGGGAAAAAATGAAATTAATTGCTGAGGTTGCTGTTAACATGCTCAACAGTAGAACTTTGACAAGGAGGTTATTTTGACGAAGCAGCTTGAGTGCTGGCTGGGCACAGGAGATACCAGTGGGTGGTGATGAGTGATTGACTTTGCATCGCTGCTTCTTTTCTTCCCCTTCACTTGGTTAGCGGTCTTTAATCCTGTGAGTTTTTCATGCTTTTGCTCTTTAATTCTCTCCTCTATCCTGGACTGAAGTGGCTTATTTCTTAGCCAGGAATGCATCTGCCCATTTATGTTCTTCCATACCAGCTGGAATCTTAAGCCTTACGTTGCTCTGTGTTCTCTTTAGCTTTAGAACCTTTGCTACGCTCTGTGGTCCAGCCCTATAGCTGGAGACCAAGAGGAGAGTCTTGGAGCACTGGAAGTATTTGTGAACTTGTCAGCTTCTATTTTCATCAACCAGAGCAAAAAGAGTATTTTGAAGTGAGAATTCTGAGTAATGCAGTCAAGGCTATTGAAGTTGGGACGTTGGTGACGAATGTGTATGATGCAGAAACATTCTTTGCTGGGAATTGAACGCTTTTGTTGTCTTAGGATAGTGAATTAGAAATGTGTCATGAGACTTGTGTGCTCGTTAGAAACTTCAGAGAGATTGTTAACTGTGGGTGCTGTGAAGTCTAAGTGTCTTTTAGTCTTCTGACTTGGTTAATACTTGTAATACAAGTTAAATACTTGATTGTGGTGTGGAACAACCTCCCCCAGCCCTTTTTTGCCCTTTTCTCTTTGTCATTTTACTTTTTAAGCAAGATGTCTACATTTGTAGACTAAAAGAATGGGGAGATTTTGCTTTTTCTGCCTTACTGAGTGATTGGGGTAAGTCATGAAACCTCGAATCAGTCTCACCGATGTAAATAGCACGTTTACTGTGACTGCTTTCTGATAAATTGTGATGCAGGTGTACGACTGTGCAGTTGTACTTTGGTGGTTTTTTTCCTCAGAAGTGACTAACTACTGCTTGGAGGCTTATTTAAAAAAAAAAAAAAAGAGCAGATCAGTGAATTCCCACAAGCAGTCTCTTGTCTGTAGGACTGTTTTGTAGCCAGTGGGATCGACTTTGTTGGTTCACAACGTCCCGAGTAACGTGCTTGTCTAAATGTGAAGAGCAGTAACTGCCTGTAGCAACAGGTCGCATTCCTTCACTGTACTAACAGTGTGAAGTTGATGTAGCAGATAGACCTGGAATGGGCAGTTCTAGAAGCTGCTAGGGTAAGCAGGAACAGCTGGTAGTCTTCTGAATGTTACCTCAGTCAGTTCTTTCTCAGCTGTACGTGAAATGCTTTTTGAGGAAGAAATCACCCTCCACATTGTTTCTCAGTCCTCCTCCTTAAGATGTTCTGAAGGGAAAACAGAACTCTCTTTTCTGCCAAATGGAAGCTTGCTTTGGACCATGACCCATGCTACCTTACGGCTCCAACAACAGCAAAAAAAGATAAAATAGAGGACTGATTCTTCATGGTTTGGAAATGAAAATTCCAGCCCCCCTAATGATCAGACATTAGGTACTAGCAACAGCTGGCCCAAACTTGCTGTCAGGGAAGCGTGTTTACAGGGTTCTCAGGCAATGGGGTGAACGTGTATTTTGTGGTCATAAGACTGGAATGGAACTTCATTGGCTCCTCTTGTGCTGCAGCTGGCCCGGCTCTACTCTTAATCTGTAACAGATGCACTTCTGTGTTATGTAGAATGCTTCTTAACGGGATAGCTTATTAATCTGCTGGGTCAGATGGAGTAATGACCTTGTATTTTTACCCGTGTGTTTTTATTCCTTCAAGATCTGGCCAGTGAGGAGAAGAAGAGGCTAGAAGAAAAGCAAAGGACCGCCCGCAAAAATCGTTCAAAGTCAGAGGAGGACTGGAAGACGAGGTCAGTGTGCCTGCATGCATCCTGTGCAATTGTGTGAAGGCGCTCAAGGTTCAGGTTAACCACCAGCTCACACTCGTGGTGTGTGGTGTCAGTGTGGAGCTGACATCTCTGCTGTGATATACACAGACTGGATATCAGTCTGTGCAGCACTTCCAGTGTTACATGTGGTCTTGGTCTCACACTTAGCATGTGAACATGGGTAAGAGTGTTACTTTTTCCAAGTGAGAAAAAGATGCTGCTGCTGATGGCTGTTTAAGGACTGCTGTTGCTGGTGATTGATGTGTAATTGCCTCAAATATGTATGCTTGGCCTAAGTGAGGAACAAACAATTCCTCCAGTGAACTTGATGGCCCATTGCCCACAGCTTCTCCGATCAGTCACTGGGTGCTGGTAACACTGTCCTCCTGCAGCATAAAGGTTTTTTGGTTATTTATTTTAAAGATGGTGAAATGGCTTCATCAGCTTGCTCTCCACATCATTTCTTTTATCCAAGGCTGTTACTAGCTACAAAACTTAGAGGAGCTGAGGGAAAAGTTAGCTTCCAAAGCAGCTGCCAGTTGTTGTTTTTAAAAGGGAAGTCAACTGGGAGCTCTCAGGCACAGCTGGCTCAGTAGAAGTCTTAAATCCACGAGCAAATGAATCTCATTTTGACCAGACAAAGCCTATTTGAATTTAAACAAGAGATTGGTGGTATTTTCACAGGGAAAAAAGAAAGAAAAAAAAGAAAAGTAGAGCTAAACTCTCTAAAAGTAAACAAACTTCACCTCTTCCCTACTAATTAGCTAATTAACACCATGGATTGAATGCCTTCAAAATGTCTGTTTATAACTATAAATCGCTTATCTTTTTTTTTGCAAATGAAGTCACCCATCATCCCAGAGTCCCAGGTTTGGTCATGTCTGACTGTTTTTTCCTCTGCCTGTTCTCCTGCAGTGTTTTTTGGGTTTGTTTTGGTGCAAAATAACATTTTTTTGTAGTGCTTCTGAGTAAATGTGTTACATGCTGAACAGCCCTACCCCTCCCTCTTCCTTCCCTGAATTTTGGGGCTCTGTTTACTCTGGTTCTGGCTCTCACCCAGCAGTAGGGATAATACACTGAGTTCCTCCAGCTGTCTGAAGCACCCTTAAGGTGTACAGCACCTCAGCTTGGTATGAGGACTGGGGGAGTTCTCAGAGCACAGTGCAGAGCAGTGGTGCTTGGGGTCTGTAGTCAGTGCAAAACCGTTCATGAAGTTATTCAGTGCCAGCACTGTGCAAGTTTGTCAGTGCGTGGACTTGAGACTGGCTCACCACTTTCCTGTATTGTTTAAGAACTCCTTATTTTCCTGTGTGTCTCTAAAGCCTTGGCAGATCCTGCCTCGAATCCAGTCTTTTTAGTAGAAATGCCTACTGTGACTGCTCTCAAGAAGATGAACATAATTCATGTAGGAAAAGCTCCTTCTCATTTAAATGTAAAGGGCTGAGCTTGGGAAAAAAGCCATCCTGTGGAGGGTGACTCTACCCCTCCCGGAGGATCAGCCCACAAGTCTTAACCTGCAGGGTGACGTAATCTGATGTACACAGCTGCAATTTCCCTGCCACAGAAAAGCAGACTGCTTACTGTGTCTAGTAGATTCCTCCCTTGCAAGGCAGTTTTCCCAGGTGCTTCGTAATCATCTATTTTGAATTCACTTTAGAAGTGAAGTTGGTGCTTCTGAAGAAGTCTTAATTCTTGAATAAAGGACGTTCCAGTTCAATTGTCAAACAGCAGTGCTCTGCTGCTTTTGATGAAGGTCAGTCCCCTCCTTTCCTGTCCCTCACCCACCCAGTTGTATTGGGTTCCCTTGTCTCTCATCTCGTCCTCCACATCGCTGCCTTCCTTCTTGTAGAGTAATAGCACCACTGGAGGATGCTGTCCTGATCCATTCCAGTGCTGAAGGCAGAGCAGCGAGGTCCTGGGGGTACAACTCCCTAAGCCACAGGGTGAGGTCATTCCTTGTAGCTCTGACCCTCAGCAAACACCACGCTTGCGCTCTGGAACAAGCTGCTGCTACCTGTGAACTGGGAGCGTACTGGGTGTAGACACACACACACACACAAGTTACTTCAGAGCAGCTGGAACAGAGGTTACACGGTAGTGAACCACACATGGCACAAGGGGTGAGAGACTTCTGTTGATTCTCCACCTTTCTGGGAGTTGCAGAGAGTGATAAGGTCTCCTGAGTCTCCTCTTCTCCAGACTGAACCATCCCACTTCCCTTAGCCTCTCCTCTTAAGACTTGTGCTCCAGACCCTCCACAGCTTCATTGTCCTGCTTTCCTAATGTGTTTTAATTTCTGCTCTGAAAAGCAGAAAACCTTGAAAGGAAGAGCGAGTTAAAACATGCACATGCATGACTTACATCAGTGCGTGTGTTCACTGCAGAGAAGCATATAAAGCAAGAAGTGGCTTTTGTGGCCACTGATGAGCTTGAAAGGATGCACTGGAGCATACTAACCACAGGAGCTGCTTGCAAGCTGCCTTGTGCTGCCAGCACAGCATGGTAGAACACAGCAAAGCCTTAAACTGCTGCTTGTCCTCAAGGGTCTGCCATTGTGAGGCAAAAGGTTGAGCCAGGCCCAAACAGCAAGCTGTGTTCAGTTATGCTGTATGATGTGAGTGCCAGAAACATGCACACGTGAGGAGGAAGGAGAACAGTCTTCATGGTCCTTGACAGGCTGTCCTCCCCACTGAGGGTACTGCCAGCAGTCTGGCCTTGTGAGGTGACCCCCTTACTTTATGGGCAGCCCCTTGCCACCCCAAACTGTGCTCAGCTCTCTGGGCATCCAGGACTTCTCCAGCAGCCTGGCAGTGATGTTACACCTACACTGAGGGTAGCAAACATGCTTGTTCTGAGTTGGCACATCGCAAAACCTGGCTTTGAGTCGCTAGGGGAAATCCAGATGCTGGGGAAATGGCGTTTCTCTGTTTTCAGGACTGCAGTGCTTGTGGTGCTCACATGTCTTGAAAACACTGTTAGTATTTATGCATGCTGAAGTGGTGGTTCACAACTGCTTTGACATGCAGCTGTAGCTGTTTTTATGTGAGAGTCTTGCCTGCTCCAAATGCACAGAGCTCCGGTGTCAGTAATGTCACCTGGGAGTCACTGAGGTGCTGCTGCAACGGGGAAATCTGGCTGCTGAAAACAGCTTTTAATTAAGATTTTAGAACAAGAGGGCTCCTGCATTCATGGTAATTACTTTGAACAGTAACAGCTGAAGATGCAACAAAGCAGTTCTGAACTATAGCGATGTGTGGATAGCTTTGGTAACGTGCTATGTGTTTCCTTACAGATGGTTCCACCAAGGCCCCAATCCCCATACCGGCACACAGGACTGGCTCTATTCCGGCAACTACTGGGACAGAAACTACTTTAACTTGCCTGATATTTATTAAAACGCAATGAGAAGCCTGTGGCTGATACAAATAAGTCTTAATCTGTCGTAATGTTTTCCCTCATTTTACTTACCTCCTGAAGAACTAACACGTCCCCCAACAGAACATTATGCATCTCCGCAGTAAATCTGGCAGTATGTGACTGCGGTCCCTTAGGTAGGAGGTTAACTTTTCCTGGTGGCAGTGGGTCCTGTGTGGACAAAGCCAGCAAGCCACCACGCTGCCCAGCTGCCTGGTCTGCTGAATGCACCTATATTAGGTTGTGGTGTATGAGGAACGCAACACCGTGGCTGTCTCAGTACCTTCTTTCGTAGATAACGTTGGCGCAAGCAAAACTGGTTTTATTTATTATGACATGGGAATGTCTATAAGCACACGAAGCCATGGCAATATCCTGCTCTTAAAGCAAAGAAGGGTGCGTCACTTTTGTACAGGTGCAATTTTTCACAAAGCGATTTTTCTTTCACTGAAGGCGACTCCCTTCAACCCGGAGCTCTGGGCAGAGGTCCCAGAGGAGCGCCCATCTCTGGATCCTTCATGCAGCTGTTTGAGCTGGTAACGTTACTCAGAGGTATTTATTCAATATTTTGTGCAGTGTGTTTTGAATTTTGCTCTCCTGTTTTGCTACCGGCCTTCTGGCTTCAGGAATTCAGAGCCATTTAAATACCTACAGATTGGATTTCAACTGCACACTAATAACAGGTTTGAAGAGAATCTGTTTAATGCACTAGAAGTTCTGGTGCCCAGCACCACTGCGAACAGCAACAAAGTGGATCAGTCCAGGACCTGGTGGGATGGTCTGCACCGTGCAGGCTGCCTGGGAGGAAGCCTTGTGCATCTCAGAGTTAGGAAGGCACTTCCACGAGGCCTCCTGTGCAGCTGCTTTACCCCTTTTCAGTGGGGTGCATTCAATCTTAGAGTGTAAGTTTATATTGAACTGTGTACAGAGCTTCTAGAGGGCAAGCTGCTCCTTGTACAATATTTTAACTGCTGTCTTGAGGTTAGTGTTAATTGAATAATTTAATTGCTACTAAATAAAGGCTTCAAAACTTCTTGCATCTAGTCTAGAGTGAGTGGTGTTCCACAGCGGTGACCCTTTCTGAGCAGGCCTCCCCCAGCTGACCTCTCTTCCTCTCAGCAGGAGCAGTCTGCCCCGGGAGCTGAAGCAGAGAGAACATTCATCTCGAGTATGCAGTGAGACCACAGCTCAAGCCTTGACCGTGGACTAGTGGAACAGTTAGCTACAAAGGCAGGGAGATGCTTTCTCTTTTTATTCTGTGTGCAACCAGAATTGACCAGATATGGCAGTGGTGGTGGAGACAGCTGCAGAGATAAGGAGAAATGCTTCCTCTGGCTGTGCTTCACCTGGTTCTTGTGCTGAGGGGCAAAAATGGGATATCTCATCCCTTCTGCACTCAGGTCTTCACTGTGGCCAGCATTTCTTGAAGTTTTACCCTCAGTTATCCAGGAATTAAGTGATTCTGAGAGCTGTTGTGTCAGTTCTACAACATGTCATCCAGAATGGCACATTCCACTGTAGGAGAAACAAAGCACTTAGTTCCTGCCTTCCCCAGAACATACAAGAAAGAAACCTGTACTCCACATTGGGTTTTCTTTTATTTTGAGGGACTTTGGTTTCTCAAGAAGGGATTTTTCTTTTTTCTACTCGTTCATACTCTGGGAATGGGATTTGATTTAATGACAGTCTGTGCTGTACCCTAACAAGGGCATTTAGCCCTGTGTGCTCAGCACTGCCTTGTCAGCACTTTTTTGCAGCCGTACATCATCCAGAGGGATGGCGTCGCAGCAATTTCTTCTGCAGAACTTACCATAGCTTTTTTCTCATCAGCTGGGGCTACAGTGAGTCTCCTAGCACCTGCATGTGTATTACATCACAGGATGCCAATATCTCTTTCAGAAATACACCTTGTTTTGAGCAAAGCTATTAGAGAGAAGGAGCCAGCTTCCCATCACTTGTATCTGCGTTTACCCACAGGGATGCAGGATCTTGCCCAGATCTAGTCCCATTTCTTGACAGATTGCAGAGAGATCTAACACACGTGCACTGGCACCAAGCAGATGGCATTGATACAGCAGTTTCTTAGAAGCCATCACCACCCTGTGTTGCACTGATGTATGTGCTTTTCCATTTAATCAAGTGGAGGGGCTGGGAAGATGACAAGGACCCAGAGTTTCTTATGCAAAAAGCTTGCTCAGCTGATTCCATCGGTGCTATGGCTTCCATTTGCTCAGGCTGGAACCCTGCATAGTTAGCAGCCAGCCATCAGACCTGGCCTGCATTTAATGACAGCTTTACAGAAGAGAGAGCTTGTCCATTAAAGGAAAAGATTATTTTATCTGGAAACTGCTGTATGTAGGAAGGAACCTCTGCATCCATTATCAGTTTATCCGTGGTTGAGATGACCGCGGCTGCGCTGCAGGAAGGCACGGCCTGCAGCTGTTCTTTACAAGGAGGTGGTGGTGGAAGAGATGAGGGTTGTCCCTGCAAAAAGACCGAGGAAACTTGATTTACAGCAGTTGTTAAGACCAGGACCTGGCTGTCTGAGGGTACTTGCTCTCCACTCATGTAGAGCCAAGGCTGCACTCCCGAGTTGTGACCTAGCAGCCTCAGCTGCTGATGCAGCAGAAGCATCTTCATCAAGAGTCTGCACAGTGGTTGCCACATCCCTCACAAGACAAACAGAACCAGTGCTGTCTTCCACAGGGGCAGGGAGCTGTGCAGGTACACCAGGTACACGCTCAAGTTCAGATCCCTCAGAGGCTGAAGCTCCATCAGGTCCAGTGGGGTGTTTGCTTTCTGAAATGGAACTGATCGGTGATGGGCACACAGTTGTTTTGGAGCTACACAAAGTGAGTTCTTCAAGATGGTCTTCCCCTCTGTCAGTACATGGTTCCTCATCATAATTTGTTGTCTCCTCTTCTGGTCTCCCATTCCAAGTTTCTGCAGGGTAAAAAACAAAAACAGAAGCCATACACAATGATGGCAAATGTTTCCATTTAAATAAAGGTTGATTTCAGTCAAGTCAGTCAGTCAGATGTCCTACAGCTTCCCAAGAGGAAGTCTGTTGCTTCCTAATAGGAAGAGGAAAGAAAACTCAGAAGGCACCGGTGCCACTACAGAACCTAGTGCTCCTTAACTGTACTCCTGCTCCTGCAGTGGTGGCTGTGTGTTCTCACCTACTGCACAGAGCTCACGTGCCTCTCTCACAGGGCTGGGTACAGTTAAGACATAGTCCATGGTAAGTGAAAACTACTTGCACCCATTCATGTTGGAACATGGTCTGAAAATACCCTAAAAGAACAGACAACAATTATTATCTTACCCTGCTTGAGATCAAGTTTTTCAACCACTTCTGTTAAAACCAAATTTGGATTCTCTGAAAAGAGAAGCACAAATGAAGCTGGAGTTAGCTAAGCATTCAAAGGGCTCACACTATTCAGATCAGGATTGGTATGAACAAACCTTTCTGGAAGTCAACAAACTCTTGGAAATAGGAAGCTAAAAACCCAGCCACGTCTTCTGGTTTCTTTTTAATGACAGCTCTGCTCACACCCTCAAGCAAAGTCTCGAGGCAGCTCAGAACCTTGTCTGGAGGCTCCACTGTGACTCACAGAGGCCAGCTCACAGCTTCTCATCTGCAGCAAGAGAATGCCTGAGCTGAGCACCTGCCCCTGTCAGACTCTGGCAGCACCATGGCCAAAACAACCACCAGAACAACTTCTTCCTCCCCCACGACATGACATAAGACAATTACCTTAAAAGCAAGTGTTTTCAAGTCACACCTGCCATTCCCACACCCCCTGGTACCTGCCCCCACTGCAGCCTCCCCAGCTCAGGGCTGAGCAAGAAATGATGTCACAATTCCCACGCGTCACACCCATTGACTTCCTTCTGAAAACTCTCAGAACTCGGGGTCTGTGAAACTACACCATGAAAGCTCTGGAGACATTTAAATACAGATATGGTAAAAATGGATGACAAAGCAGAGGCAGCATAATTGTGCTGCTCACTCCCAAAGCTCAGTGTAGTCTACCACTTACATTACAGACCTCCTGTAGAGCCTCTGCTGATCCAGTGATGAGGTGCTGCTCAGATGCCACTGGCTGCCAATCCCCTTAAGAGACAGCTAAAGATACAACTTAACTTTTAACATTAGCTTTAATACGTTTTTGTGCCCACGATTCTTCATGCCATGATCGCAACCACCATTAATACGAGTATTTAGTAACGGCTGCAAAAGGAAATCAGATGTCTCACACACAGCACCCTGCTTTCACTCCCCAGAAAGGTTCACCCTTGTAAAGCCTCATCCAGCTCTACACCACCATAACACTTGCTCCTGATCAACCTTCAGATAGCTACGACGCAGCTCTGAAACAAGAACGAGGTTACTGGGAAGACCATCAGATGGCTGCAAACCGAAAAACAATTCAATGCCACATCTGGGGAATTTTATTTCAGAATAAAGCATAACTAGAATACGAAACAATCAGAGACAGGAGAAATTAAAGTGCTTGCTTTAGAGTAAATCAGAAGCATTTTTTCCAAAGTGTAGGGATACAACAAATACATCTGTGTGTTGGGGTTTTTCTTTTTTCTTTTTTTTTGTAGATCTGGTTTCTTAAAAGCATTTTAAAGCACATTCGTTCTACGGTTGATCTCAACATGACACATGTAACTCACTTCCTAAACCAGGAGACTGAAGTTGTACTGGAAGAGCAAAAGCTGAGGTAATTACTGACTAGAAAGCATTCTTACAGAGTCACTTGGCATCCCAGAGGCTTCTCCAGTGCTCGACACCACCTGAGGAGGGCACCAATTTGAAGGACAAATTCAAGGAGCCAGGGGAACAAAACGCATGTCCATGTTTCTTTTAATTTTACTCAGAAATATAAAAGTGCAAGTTCTGTAAATTAACAACATTTACAGTACGTCACAATAAATATGCCACTTGGTGACATCTATAAATTCTAGGTATTTGTTTGAAATGAGTCATATTGAGATAAAAACTGCATCAACATCAACAAAAAGTACCTGACTCAGTAAAGATACCTTTAACATGTTAACTAGCAAGATGCATATTCTATTATTGCTATTAGACCATGCCTCCGAGTTCCAAAGTATAAAAACTTATCAGTTCGCACAAAATACAGCTGAAACTTTTCTCATCACAGGCACAATCTAACATAAAAAGTAAATGTGACGTTTACAAAGCAGGAGATTCTCCTATGGAGGGAGAAAATTCCTACAGAAACCGACAGTTCCATTTCAGTGATGGTTTGGTAAATCCACAGAGAAGCTGCAGCTTGCACCGAGTTAAACTGTTACACAAATATACGGTGCCTTTCCGGACTCGCTCTTGGCCCGGTGAGAAGAGCAGGCCCTGTCACCAAATGCACTACCATTTGCTACCTACCTCCAAGTCTATAGACCCCACACAGCCCAACAGCAATCACATGCAGGTGCTTTGTGTCCTGAACAGCCTACTCTCACAGTATACTTAAGCAGTGTGTTCGAAAGGAATTTTGCCATTAAATGCACCATTTCTATCTATTAACCCAGAGTGGACCGTGTCTCTTGACACAAAATATTAAAAGGTAGAACTAAGTAAGATTTCAAGGACACTGAAAGACCTTTCTTAACAATTACGATTTGGATTCTAAGTATTTGCTATATATATACAGACACACAATATGTTGTTTTCAATTCAATACTTAATTGGATTGACCACGTCAAAAAAGGCTGAACACTCCTTTGTGATTCAGTGTTACTGATTAAGCAGAATGAAAGAGCCAGCAGCATACTGAGTGTAACACACTCACAGTGTAGAAAAATAAAGTCTCTCCTTCTGGAACTGCAACAGAAGAGTTTAACTGCTGTAGGAGTGCAACCCATTTTGTCTGGCCTACCAAATGTAGTACTACTTTTCTCCTCCATGTCAATCTTGCTTTAGATGCAACCTCAAAAGCAAATCATTGAAGGTTAGATGTGGGGCAAGGTGTCAAACCCTGGTGACACGGCAACGTCTTCTGCAACAAGTCAGAAAAAGAAGAAAAACATTGAAGCTAAGGAACTGTTTAAGGCAACCTGACCAAAGTAAAGATAAGGCTTTTAGATCATTATTTCCAAAGGTATCCAGTTTTCTTAGCTTTGCAAAGTAACATAATTCAGTGAACTTCCTGGTCAGATTTCCATTCATAAGTTTCTTTAAAAAAATATTTACCTTCTAGATAATGTTACTAACTGAATATACAACATAGGGAGATGCTATAGACAAAATGTTTTTGGTTTTGTTTGTTTGTTTAGGAAAAAAAAACTATAAACACACAGATGGCCAAGTATTAAAAAAAAACACCATACATGTACGTGGTCACGATCATAGAATCTCAGAATGGGCTGGGTTGAAAAGGCCATTGAAAACCTCAAAGATCACCTAGTTTCAACCTCCCTGCCCAGGGCAGGGTCACCAGCCACTAGAGCAGGCTGCCCAGAGCCACATCCAGCCTTGCCTTGAGTGCCTCCAGGGATGGGATATCCACAACCTCTCTGGGCAACCTATTTCAGTGCATCACCACCCTCTGAGTGAAAAACTTCCTCCTAACATCTAACCTAACTCTCCCCTGTCTTAGTTTATAACCATTCCCCCCTTTTCCTATCACTGTCAACCCGTGTAAACAGAAAGTTTCAAGCTCTCAGAGGCATTTCAGTATCTTAACATCACAAATTTTTGGAATATCATACAGAGACTTCAGATAGTGTAGCACTGGTGAAACTATAACCCGAGGGTTGGAGGTGGGTGGTGGGTGTATTGTTTTGTCTGTTTGTTTTAGTAGCAGTAAAAGTCACTGTGATAAAGGTGTAGCAGCTTCAATGGAAAACATGTACAATGATTGTGTGTGGCCTACTTACTTGAATGCACTAGTCAGAATAGTAAGAGCAAAATGAAAATCATCCTCACCCTAATTACATGTAAAACAAAGTATTTGGCTGGAATGCACCAGAAGCAAAGGTCCTAAGTGTTGGCAGAATTTATATCAGAAGTATGAGGCAAGTTGAGAGCAACAAAGAATGGAAAGGGGATGGGAGGTTTAAAACTGGCCAATAATTCATCATGAATTCACTGAAATAAACCTTTAAAATTCAGCAAGATCTGCTTTTTGTGGCTAAGTGGTTTTCCTTCTCTTGTGTTCTGGCAAATGCTTCAAGAAAGTAAGTGTCCTGAGCACTCCCTTCTTCAACAATTGCACCAGCTACTTTTGTTGTATTCTAATCAAAACAGAACTGCTCCCCCCTTTAACATATTTTAGATTTAGATCTACTTTAAAATGCTTTTTAAAAAATCCTGTCTGCCAACGTTGAAGTAAGCTGTGTGCTTGTTTAGGCTCCCCTGATGAGTCACTTAATAATTGTGTTCCCCTCGATTTAAACAAACTAAAAACTGAAGAGTTAAAATCTGCAAGGCCACTTAACCTTCTGCTTGCTTGATTTACTTCCAGTTGAAATCGTATTTTACTAAGCCATATCAACTCTTAACCATACTACAAAAGTGTCTCTGGCACAAGTGGTTTTCAGAAGAAAAGCTGGTCTTCCCAACAGCTGCTTCTTCTGCTTCATCCTAAAGTGCAGAAACTGTGGGAATGGATAACACAACTTCCTGCCCATCACTGTGGAACAACTTCCCTCAGAGAGGCTAACGCTGCGTGGATGCGGACGTGCAATCTGTTCTCAAAGTCATAGCCTGTAAATTCCTCCTGAAATACAAAAAAAAAAAGAAAAGAAAAGAAAAAGCATGCAAACATTACATTCCTTCACTTTAGGGTATGAAAATAATTTTACTATTAATGCTTAAGAGGTTAAGCTACAAAACAGACTGAAGAGACAAAGTGGAGGTTCTGTATTGCTATTCATCTCTCTGTTACAGAAGCTCTAAGTTGGTGAAAAGAGCAGAAAGCTTCCGTTTTCTATGTGTTCCTATTCAGTTTAACAGCACCTGGAAAACTATGCAAGTCTTACAGCTCAAGAAAGATCCCAACACACCAAAATCAGGGACCAGAGGTAACATCTATGAAGGGGAGAGCTGCAGTTTTCAAACTTTTATTGCCGAATCTCAGCCAAAAAATGTGGCAAGCTCGTAACAGTTCAGCAGGGGTCACTACTGTGAGCTGTGTACTGTGACTGACCTATAAATACATATCTACAGGACACCAGTGTGCTTCATATACACAAATATAAACCTACAAAGGTAGCACTAGATTACACGTGATGGACACTGACCAAGAGCACAAACAAATCACCACAGCTTCTCAGATTCCCCCCCCTCAGAACGTTAAATTCTCACCTTGGCTTGGAGAAGTAGGGTTTTGCCTCTTGGCACGGTCTACAAAAAGAAAAGACACTGCATTAGTATTGCATTGCCAGTGTTACCGAGTGTATCACAAGTATATAGCCTAGTCAGTCTAGAATAGCACCTCCACCTTGAAAACAAGGTATGGAGCAGACAAAAACCTCTCAAACTAGTAAAATCAGGAATACTGATAAAGCAGTACTGCACATTTCAAGTCTTGAGCAAAAACGGAGCCATTTCAGTTTCACGAGGAAGTCACTACTGATGACACTGAGCTACAGCAGTGCACAGGGAGACAAACGAGGTTCCAGATAAACAAGTAACTGTCTGATAATTTCTGTTTCTTAATCAAAATCCTTTCTTTGAAGGAATTGTTTAAGAATTAAAAGTTGTTTCAGAAATCTCGATTTCAAACTGTAAAGGAAAAGCACACACATCGCACCACGGGAAATTCAGACTGGATGCTGGGAAATACTTCTTCTCCAAGAGTGCTCAGGCACTGCAATGGGCTGCCCAGGGAGGTGGTGGAGTCACCAACACTGGAGGTATTCAAGGGATGCTTAGACATTGTGTTGAGGGACACGGTTTAAAGAGAACTAAAATCTCACATGATATGGTTCTAATCAAGTTAATTTAGTGAAATGAATCAGATCGTATGACAGATCCAAATATAATTCTGAGTCATTTTGAAGTAACATATTTAATAAAAGTGTGATTTTTTAATACTAAAACACACTGTCTTCAACACACTCAGCCTCTCCAGTGAAGATAATTTATAAAATTCTGTTCCCTTCTTTCATAGTCATTACAGAGCCCTCAAATACGAATTGCACAGTATCTCAAGCTAGTTAAGTGCAGTCTTCTAAAAACAGCACCACTTACCTCTAATTCTAGCTCCTGCATTTCCCCACCCAACCCCATCCCACATGGGTAAGACAAGCAGCATTTATTTCCTCACTGGCTGCCACAAGAGGTAGCTTCCTTCACATACTAAGAGCTACCTACTGCAGCTTCTCAGCAGCAGCTACAAGCTGAGGCTTATTGAGCCCCAGACACCCAGTGTGAAAGCTGTAAGGTCACCGTGTGCACGTGCTATATATAAAGCAAGAAGGGAAGGCTTCTAACTCTCAGAGCCTTCAGACAACTTCACTACCTGCACCTCACGTCTTGTATCATTTTTTAAAAGAGTTTAAAAAGTATATTATATTAGAGTTATACCGTTACCTCTGGATTGTCTAACAGGAGACAGCCAAGCTCGTAGCAAGCATAGGGCTGGATGTACAGGTTGTTTTGACGGCACAGTTCATCTTTAGCAGCCTGCTGGAAGTACTATAAAAAGAAAAGAAAGAGTGAAATCATGTGTTAAAATGGAAGATTTGATCACTTAAAAATCCAGAAGTAGTTTTCAATTTCAGGTGTTTGATATTAGCCCACACTTAACATGAGAATATCTCCCCTAAGACAGGAGATTTAGGTTAGGTGTGAGGAAGTTTTTCACTCAGAGGGTGGTGACGCACTGGAGCAGGCTGTCCAGAGAGGTTGAGGATGCCCCATCCCTGGAGGCATTGCAAGGCTGGATGTGGCTCTGGGCAGCCTGCTCCAGTGGATGGCGACCCTGCCCAGAGCAGGGGGGTTGAAATCAGTTGATCTTTGAGGTCCTTTTCAACCCAGGCCATTGTAGGATTCCATTAATATGTTAACATTTCCAATGGTACAGATTCTTTAAGCAAGGACCTGGAGGTTTTCACTAACACAAGTGAACTGAGGCAAAACCGTTTCCATTTTTTGCCAAGCAATATGTTGATCATGTCAAGGCTTTTCCAACATTATATTCAAAACTATTAAGCCTAACAAGGCACTTCAACTTTGGAGACTAAGCACATGGATTACATAATCTACTTCTGAGGGTGAGATGGGAGGGAGATGTCATACTAACAACAGCTCTCTGGTTCTTTAAGTTAATTGTATTCAGTTCTGGGGAGAAAAGGAAAAAACAGTTTTGCCTACAGTGGCAACATTATTTTTTGTATTTGCTAATTATGACACCTCTTAGTGCCTAATAGCTCAATAGCTTTAGAGCAGAAGCAGTACATCTACACCTTTGAAAGGCCCATCAAGTTTTATGCTTGCTTTGTTTTTCCATTGATTTTGCTGTTGTACAGAGTAAACCCAGCAGCACAAGAACTTCTCCATTCTTCCCAGTTTCCACTTAACTCTTGCTCCACAGGCCACATTAACTGCCATACTCACTCAACATCAGACAATTGCTTTTACAAGATAATAGAATAAAGCTGTCCTAAATTCAAGATTTGAAAAGAACCCAATATATTCTGTTGGAATTCATACAGCAGACTGATCAATAGCACTGAAAATTAGCAGCTTGCTTAACAGATTTCCTCAATAGTATTCACTGTTTAATAAAATTATAGTTCATAAAATACAACTAATGGTATAATTAACAACTTACCTGAACAGCATCTTCAGAATTTCCCAAGCATTTGTGTATGGCACCAAGAAGCAAGTTCCTCAAACCAACAGCTGATGAATCATCAACATCCTGACAAGCTTAATGAAAACATCCCAATAAACAAACAAGATGGATTGAAATCTCAGACAAGAATTGCAATCTTTTTCTTTAGTCAATTTGAGCAGAAAATGCGAGATGTTAGTAACAATCAACATCAAAGTAATTTAGCTTTTTTTTTTAAATATAACCCATTTTGTGTCAATCTCATCAAGCAATCTGTCACTAATGGTAATGATTCCTATCAGGAACGAATTGGCCCTCTGAACTCACAAGCAGTTGGTGTGCTCTCCTCACAAGAACAGGACACATTGCTCTGTCCTTTTACGATCAGTTAGAAAGTTAGAGTTAAGAAACAATTGACTCCTCCTGGTGTAAATGGCAACTGGTTCCAGATATTGAAAGAAAATACGTATAGTCCAGGTTTCACAGAAAACAGGGCAAAAAATCCAAGCAATTCAAATAAAGTAGATCTGTTCTGAACTGAACTGAAAACAAGAGACAGACACAGAAATCCACACTGGAGTTAAAACTCCAGATTAGAGTATTCCAGGATCATAATTCCCATTGCTGATGAGTAGGTATGGCTAACTGCTGGGCCAGACCGTGACTCAGCTGTGTAGTGCTGAATCCACTGATGCACATAACCATCTCTAGATGAATCAGGCTCCATTTTGATCAGGCTTATTAGCACCAACTCAGAACAGCTGTTAAATCAAGGCTAATTCCACAAGGAACTGATTTAAACCAGTTCTGCAGTCAGCAAATAAACCACCTATGAATAACGAAGGGTTGGTTGCATTAAGTATTTGGACACGTACGTAACACTGTCAGTTCTCATTTCTATTACAAGTCTCAAGTTACTTGGTATTTTACTTACAAAGATACATGAGGATATAGCTTAATCCCTACAAGCCCTCTGGCTTTATTATGTAAGCTCCTAGCACCTGGGAAAAGTCTGGCAGCTCCCCTCCAAGAAGTAAACCCACATTGTCCAAGAGAGGAAACAAATTAAAAAAAAATACTCCATCATCCCGTGATTCCTGAGATACACATAAGGTACAAAACATTTTCATTGTGCAGAAAACCTACAAGCAAGGACTGCTGATGCAGACCCATCTGTCAGCGTCAAGCCATACAAGAAGCTTATCTCTGAATTCTAATCCATATTGCTATTTCACATTCAAATGTGCACCACTGGCTGGGAGCTTATAAGGAAGATCTATATTGCTTTTGAGTATGCAAGACAGAACTATCTACTGCTTGCAACCTCTAAGACTGACTGTTCTACAGGAAAGCTACAGAAAAAAAGATAATAGAGTCTATTTTTCCATGACTAAATCTGATTTTATAACCTTCGCCATTATGTTTTGGGACAAGAAAATTAGGGATATTGATGTGACTGTTATCATATAATTTAAATTAGATTGAAAAAAAAAAAAAGAATAAAACCCACAGTCAGTCCTGGGGAAAAAACAAAACAACCTACTTTGCTCCCTGAAGCTATTTTGCTATCACACAAGCACACAGGTTTCAATTCTCAGCCTACTGCAATCAGCTAGTCTGTGCAAAGAAAGCAAAGGGCATACCTCACGTAAAACAAATAAATACATCAAGAATCCATATTATACCTTGGCTCATATGCTGTAGGTTGGAGAGGGAGCAGTTTGGAAGGGCTTTCCATAAGTACAGCACTTCAATGGATGCCAGGACACAGAGCTCTTTGGTTGGCATTTGTTTTCTGAATCTATCTGCCTGCAAATTGGAAAGAAAGAAGAGAGAAGATCTGTCATTCTACAAGGAACATAATACTCACAAACAGTTTATCAAGTAGTAACTGTTGCATGAAAGCATCCAATGATTTTCTTAAAAACAGTCATTGTCAATTTAGTTTAAAGTTTAAGACTAAAAAAACAAAGCTTTTTAACTGATCAAAATTAAAGCTTCTTTATTTGCATCCTAGATTTGTTTTCCAGTTCAGAATTCCAACTATGTACTGACTGGATGCCAATACTACATCACCTGAAAATCCTAAGGTGGGTGATACTCATTAGACAAATCTAGCTTTTATAAAGAGACATGGCTTTGACAAAAAGGATAAAAAAAAAGGAGTAGGAAAAACAAAGTCGGAGAAAAAATTACAAAAGCAGCTACAGCTTTGTGCATCTGTATCTTAAATAAGTGCTTCAGTTGAAAAGCCCATTCACATTTTGTTTGCCAAGTCTTGTAATATATGGCACTATTTTTTTCCTCCCTGAATTCTTCCCATTAATTCAAGAAAAGCAAAGTAGGAGAAAACAGATACTTCACTCAAAAAAACAAAGAATGGTAAAGAATGCAACAATTCCCAAATTTAATTACCGTTCTGAAACAAGTTAGCTTATGCTAAACCAAACCAAACCTTTTTCACTGAAAATTGTTCGATCTGATTATTTTTTCTTTTGAAAAGCTTCTGAACTTCCTTGAACACATTCTGAGCACCACTGACATCACCAGTGGCTCCTTGACACACTAGGACACAGAAACAAAAATATGTTAGCAACGTTTGGATAAGAAAAAGGGGAAGAAGATTAAATATCACAGAGTTATGGGGAAAAAAACTGCTCATTTCTTTCTGCAAAGGATCCCAACTCTCCCAGGTATGCTCTGCGATCACTAACAAGCCACTACTGCTTTTCATATCCATTAAAGGACCTAGTATCACCCCACAGCTAAGGATTTATTAAGTAAATCTTTTCAATTCACTGTCAGCTTAGCAATAGGTCATGTAATAATCATAGCTGGAGGGCGAGGGCATATACACATGCATTAATAAGTTACATCAACAAAATGACGTAAGTGCTGTCTGACAGCTGCACAAGCAGCAGTGTGGAACACTCTAACAGCACCAGCCAGTGCAAGAAGCACTGTATCACATCACTGATTTATCACTTGCAATCATCACTGAAAATACTCACCTGCTGTTAAATAAGCGTAATAGCACTGAGACCACCTGGATTCATTTTTCAGCCTTTCAAAGGATTCAAAGGCGTCTTTGAAATTCATTTCTATCATGCTGCACCAGCCTGAAGAAAAGACACCAACTTAAGGAAAGCACTGTAATTCAAATGTGGTATAAACGTTACTGAAACATACCATCTGCTTATGAGAGCTGGAGCTAGCTTAATTATACCAATAATGGGGAAACTGAGAAGCAAAACTGATCAATAATGTTTCAAATCTGGTTTAAATTAACTGCAAAATATTGAGTTATATGTGCTGTACAAGACAACAAATCCAATTTACACTAACAACAAATCTGAACAGACACCAAAAGCTCTTTCCTAGCAAATTCCAGCTCCCTTACTGTTCCTCAACCAGACACATTTAAAGGTCCTCCACTCTAAAGACTTGCATGCAACTTAAAAACAGAGAAAAGTACAAAGTTTTTGTTGATATTAATGAAATAAAACATACAGGTCCTGCAATCTATGAAACTCAACCAGCTAAGATGACAGGATGATTAACATCATCCAGTCAAGACAAAAGCCAGCATTCTAAAACCTTTTTTAATAAACCTAAGCAAAATCGTTCATTTTCTTTATTGAAGTTATTGGTCAAAACTTGAAAGTGAAATATTTACAGCGCAAAGATATCCCATTTACCTATTTCATACAAGCAGACATGCTGAATCTCCCTTTGGTCTGTTGCAAGTTCCAAAGCAGTATGAAATGAAGCCAAGGCACTATTGATTTGACACTAACAAAAGCAATAAGAGGGAAAAAAGGTCAGATGTCTGAAGTTATCACAATCAAATCATCTGTCACATTTTAAACAAACACAATCAGTTTGGTGTTAATATGAACTTAAAGATAATAATAGAGTGAAAATAGATAGCACTGTCATACAGACTGCAGCCTCTGGTTTGACTAGACGAGAGGAAGAACATACCCAGTGAGAGGAACAACTCAAAACTGATTTCAGATTTGAAACAAAAGTCACCACAGAGCTACCAGTTTGAAAGAGAAGGGGTAACTGCTTCACATACCAACTTCACACTACACTTTGGCCAGCTTCCCTCCTCCCAGCTATTTATATCTGATCACTTTTGAATGGAAGCATGGGCAAATTATAACAAAAGTGCTTTATTTACTCCAACAACCACACTTCCAAAAGAGGTCCTGTAGCAAACATATTTTTCCTCATGTTTCATATTAATGATATAAAACATAATGCAATAACCAAATTGAAAGACAAAAAGGAAGCATCACTAATATAAAACAACTCAAATTTATATTTGAATGAAATCACAGAATCACAGAATTGTAGGGGTTGGAAGGGACCTCCAGAGATCACTGAGTTCAACCCCACTGCCAATGTTAAACAAGAATACAAAGCATGTGCTTGCAAAGTAATAGTAATCAATTCTAACACGTAAAGAAAGAAAAACAAGAATTAAAACCTATGTTATGGAACCTGCCTTCAAAAAGTCCAGTGAAGAGGGAAAGGAGAAAAAGGGAGAAGTGGAAGGATATTGCTGGAGTTTAATAACGTAACAATGCACACCCATAACTCACACCCAGTTAAGATAATCTCTCAGCCTTCAAGATCAGCATCTGGATTCCTTCTGTTCACTATTCAGCCTGAAATTCACAGGCTTTATGCAGTAAGCCTAACTGAACTCAAAACCCACTGTAAAACTTGGTAGAGTTGTACCTTAGGACATCCACTGCTCCCTGCCTAGAGTGATCTCGTTCCATTTCCCCTTTTGTCTCATTAGGGAGAACTATTTGAGGTGCTCTATACTGCATCAAGACAGCACAACTGCCAACAGTTACAGCAGCTGTAATGCTATAAACACTGCATACTTAGAATATAAAGCAATGATTAAATGAAGGTGTTTGTTGGTATGACAGAAGAGTGTAACCCATCTGCCTTTCTGTTGAACATATCTGCCCTCAAAATTATCAGGGTGCCTGTGCAACGTACAGCTTGTTCTGTTTTATAGCAGCACATGCTCCTCAGCATGCATAGAGAACACTGACAAGCACTGCCAAGTGTTTTCTGCACCAGCTTTCCTTAAGCATCAAGCTCAGTAAACATATTACAGAGATATTCCTCAGTAATTGAAAGCATCAATTATCTCCAGGGAACAGGACAACACGCAGAATACAGATTTCTACTCATACTGTTAATTCTTAAAATAAAATTAATTACCATCTACTTACTGTTCCAGAGAGTAGAAAGTAAGAATTATACAGGCAGATGAGTCAGCAAGTAGACCATAAAGGCTGACTTGTTACAGTTATGATAATGGGTTAAAAAAAATAAATGTACACACAAATGTGTAATTCCTTATTCTTTACTTAGGCTTCTCTTTGTAATACAAAGATGACAGAAAAGATTAATACACAAAGCTTGTAAAATACGAAGCTGCTTAACCCTGAAGAAATTATTAAAGATAATGTGAATACAATAATCTTGTGTGCCTTGATAGAAGTTATCAATCAGCACTATGAATCTGTAATGCTCTTGAGTAAGTAATGCTTGTAATGAAGGAGGAACAAGCAAATATCTAAAAGCAAAAGGGGACAGCACTGAGGGACACTATATGAAACCTGCATACTGTACTCCTGAACCCCATTTTCCAAAAACATGCCATGCAGAGCCATAACAAGAGAGATAATAGAAGCATTTCTGAAAATAAGCCTGATAATGTGCAATCTCTGGTTTTTACTTCTCCTTTCTTTACTTGTCATGAAGAGTTCGTTCTAAGAAATTCACTCCCAGTTTCAGTGCTTAATACCCTTGCCCAGCCTAGCTCAGCTTTCCACTCTCTCCCAGCCTTACATGAGAACGATGCTACTGACACCAAGATGTCTGAAAAAGATAACTGAAAAAAAGCAAGAGAACTTGCTAGTGGTGCATTTAAGAATGTAGTAACACTGGACACTTATTACCCTGCAGGTTAAACACTGTAGCACACCTGAGCAAACCACTGTTTTGCCATTCAGTGGAGTATTTGGTACTTTTCCTGCCTTCAACTATGTCAATGGAGTCCAACAGATCCAGCCTCAGAACATGTGGTTGTTCGTCGTCTTTTTTGTGTCCCAGTCTCAAAGAAGTGTTTATAACTACACACCAGAGTACAGGCAAACAGAAGTGACCTTTCTCAATTCAGAATTCTTTCACAGTTTGGTTTTGCCTCGTGCCCTTGCCCCTCTCCACACGAAGCTATCAGCCTCTTTTCAGACTGGGCTGTTTTGTCCTATTTATAAAAGGAGATTAAGATCCTTAACAGGTGTTGCTATCTAAATAGAGGACAAAGTAATACTACAAGCCAAAAGGCAGAAACACATCAGATTCAGAACACAATCTTTCACAATTTTTCACTGAGAACCAGAACATTCTGCTTTTGTGCTCTTTGTTTGGGATTCCTTGATGATGGAAAAGCCACAGAAATATTCTGGTCCGATAAACACAGCAACACAGTTGTCCCAAGTTCTTTTACCAGCTTGGATTATCACATGTCCTTAAAGGATAACTGAGCCAGAAGCCACGAGGCTGCTGCAGTGTTTGAAGAATATCATTCTGCAACAGCATTCACAAACACATTTCTATGGGATACATCCTGCTCGGGTCACAGCTCACCAGAGCAACAGAAAACATCCTGTTTTGTTCTCTTAAAAGCAAAAGCAATTATTCAAGGGGAATTACTGGAGATGATTTAGCTGTAAGCAAACAATACAGAAAATGAAAAGCGGAAGATAAATGCTATGTACTCAGTAGCTGCTACTCAGATTTCAGCTTGACAAGCAAAACCCTAATGGCTATTTATACCACAAGAAGTTACCAAGTGAGGTCACTTATAGAATGAAGTTACAAATGCATCAGTGTAAGAATTAGAATTTCAAAGTGCTGTTAAATCAGACAGGAGCGTAAGGGCTGATCTGGCATGCAAACCTGCAACTAGGAAGAAATTAATCCTCTCTTCTCACTTATCTTTCTGTACATCTGCATCTTCAGTCACCACTTGAAGTTCACACCGTTCATCCACACAAGATAAACACCAGACACCAAGGGGAGGAGATGGGGAAAACATCAGCCCAAAGAACAGAAACATGCAATACCTCTAATCGCTGTATTCTTCCCTTGAAGAACATGAACAGAGAAGAATTTGGATAAGCAGATTCTTTTTTTGCAAGAATCTCTTTTGCCTCTTTCAATCCTGCCTTGTTATCGCTGCCATCAAGAGCAAAAAAGGGGCGAACAACTGTATGGTACCACAACAAAGCTAATCTAAAAGGAACACAAAAGCAAAAATGATTACAGCTCATAAACGCAGACTTAAAGATAAGGATCCTGAAAAACAAAGGATATGCCATCTTTTCTTATACAGCCTGACTACTGAGCACCATACTGTTACCATATACACATGGAGCACATACAATTCACTGCAAGTTAACCAAAAGCAAAGTAACCATCGAGCTCATAGTATGTATCAAAGCATCATGTCCAGTAACTCTATCCAAGTCTATAGATTCTGAAGCAGGAAAACCCACAATTAAACAGTAAAATGTAATCGTTCACTGGGAAACAAAAATAACACAAACAAACCCCACTCCCCAGTACATATACACACACCTGAAACCAACGTAAAACAGAAATATACCTGGAAGGGCAGATTTCTATGTGACCTATATCACTCACAAGAAGACAAGGGCAAAGCACAAAGCTTCCCAGGGCCAGCTGGAGGAATACTCGCTCCACCGTCATGCTGGGGAAAAGAATGCTGCTTTTTTTCCCCAGCAATGACACAAAAGAAATCAAAAGAAACATTTAACCTTAACGTTTTTCTTCACTAGAAACGTAACTCCTCAAGCAGAAGAAAAAAGCTCTGCTGTACATATTTCAGAAGTGATATTTGACTATACTTAAAGTTGGTCCAACAACGAAGGTATTAATTTGGGGGAGAACGTGCAAACAAACTGCCTTCATAAATAGCTGTAAATTACATCAGGCTAACCCTTCATCCAAGAAACCTGAATGCAATACAAAGGCATGGGAAAAAATAAGTAACAAAAGAACAAAAAGACAATAAACAATCTTCTTCAGATGCTAAAATTGAAAATGAACTGGGAAAGACTGTTGGTCAATAATAAATAACAGACATCAGTTACTCTCATGCAAAATGGTATGCTCTCCCCATAGAAGAGAATAAATCTACTGAGAGTTCAGATGACACCTGTTTTTACTCTATTAATATATGTGTTATTAGACATTAGAATATGAGGTACTGAAGAATACAGCTCAACCCCAAGCACACAAATAACTAACAGCAGAGAGATCTAGTGCCCTACTAAGTGATGATTTACTAAACCATGGCACGTATAACAACACACTGCAAGTTTCTTTTACCTGCTGTTGTTTTCTTTAAAGCAACATGGCGATTTTTTGGCTTTGATTTTTTTTTTTCCCCCATTTACTTACTTTCAGTACAAAGTTATCTACCAAAGCATTTCAATATAGCTACTCACGTAGCTAAAGGGGCCTTCATGTCCTTACTTTCACTTGCATACATCAGTGAGGAAAGCCCCTGTAGGCGGTCTCCAGGAAAACCCAGCAGGTTGATGATTTTGAGCAGGTTTGGGGGCACCATGGATATGCAAAGATGAAAAAGTCCATATCCAAAGCTAACAGCACCTTTCAGTCTGTTTAGCGAATCCTCCGTTACACCTTCTGCGGCAACATGATTATCATTTGCAGCATCAGAAGTCAAGGATTCCTGAGTAGTTTTCTTCTGATATATTTCCTGAAGCGTATTAATGTCCGTATAGCACTTATTGTAAATCTTCCAGGCTTTTCGGAGGATCCATCCACCTTTTATGTATGCTAAACAGCAAGAAAAAAATGTTACAACAAACATATTTCAGTAGCTGAACACAATCAGTAGGAAATGCTGCTACACGTATCCTAGGATGCTCTCAATCAGCATTAAATTCACACTGCACAAAGCGTTTTGCAGTAAGAGCTGCTACTGTCACGTAGAAGAGATCTTTCACATTGAGTAATACAAATTTTAGTGCTTTTCAGCAGGCAACACAAAGGGGTTTTCCTGTAGCTATCCAGAAATACAACTGGCAGGAAGGAATACAGGAACCAGAACAACTTAATGCTGGATTCTGCTCCACTACAGAATGGAGACAAAATTACTGTCTGGCAAACAGAGAAAAGAAAAACTTGAAAGAGGTTTTGTCTGAGGTCCAAATCACATTCAAAGTAAGTTTATGGAAAAAAAACAAAAACAAAAACCAAACAACCCTTATTTGGATCCAACAATAGGATTTTCAACACTATTATTAGCCCCATTCCCCAGATGTGAAATACAGGAACTTACAAATTAAAAATGTATATAATTGACAGAAAGAAAAAACAATAAAGGAATGTTTAAAACCCATGTTTTCAAATACTGTTCAGTTGCCTGACTTATTCAATTTCAAATGCAAGCTAAGTGGTCCCTAAATGTCCCTAAAAATCTGGTCATGACCATTCCTAGTTTAGAATGAGAAGTCTCAGCCTCCCTGCCCTCTTTACAGGAGGACACGACAGCAGAATATGATGTCAGATTCATGTGCTTGCACAGCACCCATCTTGGTTACAGAACATCCCTGGACAACAGACAGAACGCAAACAGAATACACCTGTGTGCATTTACTGCAGAAGCTGACATAAGCATTCTGTGTGCATTCAAGGCCCAACAATTACAAACTGCACTGACAGAGGTTTAAAAGGACTGAAAATGAGAAAAAAATACAAGCAAGGACAGAGCAGTGGTGTTTTAAATGGAAATCACCAAGTCTGTCATCAGTTATAACACTGATTTCTGCAGCAGCAGATCAGAAATTGTGGCTTACATGAAATAACAGGAAAATGCCAACAATACCAATCCACTCTTCAGAAGTATTTGGCATAACATAGAATTAAATTCCAGAGAATGCATCTGATTAGATTAATCCTTTTTCAATTCCACTTATGCAAAGCTGGTTTGATTATCTTAAATTACAAGAAAAGAAAGAAAGTCTGCAAAATTTATTGTTAGATGTAACAGAAGGATGCTGTCAATGTGAAAAGTATCCACAAAAAGGAATCCTGTATCTTGAACTCTGTATCAAGCCTCTTCTGAAAAATGCAAACCTCTGCCATGGTTCAGCTGCACTATGAGACTTATGTTAGCCCACTTCTCAGCAATTAGGACACTTTTTGGCTGCACGGAATATTTGAAGAGTTTTGTGGTTCACCACGAGATGAATACTCAATAGTAAAGCAGTAGACAAATAATACAATGGCCTGGGTTGAGAACAACCTCAAAGATCATCTAGTTTCAACCCCTCTGCTGCAGGCAGGGTTGCCAATAAGATAACCAAGGTGTTTTACTTATCCTACAGATCACATTACTGTTAAGAGCTTTGAAAAACTACTACATTCAGGCACATGCATCAAACAGAAATGAGTGGGAAATAGTACGACTTGAGGCTTTACCTTCACCACTGTGCTACCACTAACAGCTCATTAAGATCGGAAGATTAAGAGATTTGATATGCTTATATAAAATAACCTAACACAATGAAAAACTGAATTCATGATTCTTTCAACATAAAAAGGAAACAAATCAAGCCCAATCACTGCACTGAGATCTCTTAGGAAGAACTTCTCAAAGTCGTTGTCAGGTCAGCAGTTATGAAGAGGTAGTTCAATACTGCTGTTGGAAGCTAATGCAAGCTGCTGTATTATGAACTTCTTGATGAAACTATTTTTGTTACATCCATGAGGGTGGACAGGAAAACTGAAAACGTGTTAGGCATATGAGAAAGCAGCCTGCATGTCATCATATGCTTCTTGTCAAACTGTTCCAGGAAGAAAAACACAAGAAATTTTTCACTCATCACCCACTGATCAGCAAAAGGTATCTGCCTCTGTTTTGAAACAAGACACATTTCAATAATCTGGCTGCTATTTCAATACAGAAACATCACCATAAAAGCAAGATGTTTATACATAATCAGAAAGATAATACACTGGGAAGACCTAAAATAACTGAAATGGTATCACAATGGCAGCAACTAACAGTCACTAAAGATGGCATTTAACTGCTTGGAATTTTAACTAAAGATCTCTGGTTTATTTTTTCCTCAGTAGAATAACCCAAATATACTGTATGCACGGCAGTACTACGCTACCCACTTTGGGTTTTGGAGCAGCAGACAGGAGAGAAAGGGAACAAACACCACTCAGTCACAGTACCCAACCCAGTTATAAACCTGGGGGTGGAAAGGGAAGCAAAAATAAATAAATAAATAAATAATAATAATAAAAAAGTAAAAACCTACAATAGTGACAAAAATAATGCAAAAATCTTTTTCCAGCAGTAGATGTGGATATGGCAATCAAAAACATGCCCCGATTTTTTTCTAGCTAACATGCCGAACACATTCTTGATACCCTGGCTCGAAAGAAACCAAGTCTGTGTCTTACAGGAATAATCACACCCTTCACAGGAAGGTTTTAATGTTTCAAAGGATCTGAGTGTTATTTCTCCACCTTTTTTCAGCTGACCAGCAGGGTTTTCACTGACAGCCTGCTCTGGCTGCCATCTCTTGATGTTCACTAGTATTTATGAGAACCTGGAAATGCATTCCCTTCGTGTACAACCTTGACCACTACTTCTATAATCTTGTGGACAAAGGGACGTTTTAACACGGTGCATAAGAGAAGCTTTTCAGATGAGACAAGGAGGTTTGTATTCAGTAAGACAGGATTAACCTCTTTGGCATGCAAGGACGCACTTGAGTGACTGAAGGATAAAAACTGATTCAGCACTTCAGACTTGAACACACTTCATTTAAAATCACTCTCACTGGCATCTTATCATCTGTGTTGTCACACACATAATGCATATGGGACTCTCTGATTTCCCCAGGTGGTCTGGGCTTCAGCACTTCATAGCCTGCTCCATCATGCAGGCCATGCAAAGCACATAAACACTAACCATCTTTGTACTGACTGTTCTAACACCTCTATGGGAACATGCAAAGGATTCCTACCCATCTAAGATGAATCTGTCACAAAAAGGGAAAGCTGTAATCTGTACCAATTCAACTCATTTATAACACTATTACATGTACAGTAGTAGAAAAATACCTCTACAAGTATACCAATCTTGGAATACCTACCCTTAGACTCAAATGGAACCGTGCTATTTCTCAAAATAGAATCAACTCAACTGATGTGGACAGTCACCTTGTCATATTAAGATCAAGCTTTTCTACAGAAATAGCATGCAAAAAATACATACAAACATTAAAGCCACAATGCACCTGATAATTCTTGTTTCACAAATGAGAGCACAGCCAAGTAGACTTGACAATCCGCTACAATTATTTGTCTTTGCAGACGATCTATCATGGATAGAGGAGATTTTCGTCCATCAACCTGTTTGGAATAACACAAGCACAAGAAATTTTAGCAAAGATAACGAAGAACACTAGTCCAAACCTGACAAATGAACAAATTCAAAACCAACTGCAAGCAGTACTATAGCTGTTACCAAATCAATTCAGCATTTTCATGGGCAAAACTGTGCTAAAATTTCTTCCATAACTTACCAAACCCCTACTTAATAATCAGGAAAACATTAAATATATATATACATATATATTTATTTTTCTTTACATAAACTCAGAAAAGATTTTATTTTCTTTAATACATTCACAAACACTTCAGACATGCAACTAAAAGACATTCCTAACCAGAAGAGAAAAGAAAGGGGCACATGGCAAAATGCAGGGAAAACACAGTGCCTCTTAAGAGCACACAGGTTCATTACTTTCTATCAAGTGATGCAAAAACTGAAGAAGAATGACTGCCTTTTCTGGTACAGAATCACTATGTCATACAGGATTTTGTACTTCTACACTTCTTCTCAGTCTGCATGCTTTACTCTTCCTTTACTATTTAGAATGAAAAATCTAGAAATGGGAAAATTCCCAAGGAATATGCCTGGCACTTTCAGGCAGGCTCAATCTCATCCTTTGAGCACTGCCAGCATGTGTATGAATGCCACAGGTTGAATCAGCCAGGCTACGAGCTTCCTGAAATAACTCTAGTAGCTTGCTACTGTGGTCTTAAGAAAATAACTACTAACATTAACATAACATCCTGCATTAAAAGAGGAAATGCTTAAACGTGACTACTTTATGATATTTAACATTTCTAACCAAGATATTCGACTTACTTTCTAAATCTACAGTTTATCTCAGCTGCTCTTCACATATCAAAAACAGTCCAGTAAAAACAATACAAATAAACAACAAAGCACAGAAGGGAAGTTTCCAGAAATAATTATCCAATGTAGGATTCCATGTTTTATAGAAAACGTTCTTACATTCTTTTTAATTTTATTCTTGATTGTTTCAATAACTCCAGCTTCATCACTCTCACAAAGCTTTTCCGTAGCCTTTAAGTCATCACATGCCAGCTGCATTTTCTCCTCTTCAAACGTCATCATGGCATTCTGTCAAAAAGAAAACACAGATTTGGGAGATAAAAATGAAATATTTCTATTCCTGAAAAAGCTGCAGGATGTTTTGTGAAAGCTTTCTTGAAAATTGACTATAAATTTTACTTTTTCAGTAACTTATTAACATCGACAGCTACATCAGCACATATACACCTACAAAGAAGCAAACCAGAGATCTGAGTGTGCCTTACCAAAACTTTATGACCAATCTGATCGTATAATTAAGACTTATCCTCTTGTCTTAATACAATTTCATACGCTGTCAAACCAAGTATGTTGTCACCCTGCATTAAGTGCAAGAAAAATCTGTGAAAATTCACTTTCAATTATTGTTATATAAGGCACCATTTGCTTCCATGCAGAAGATACTGCTTTTATATAACTCATTCATAGAAATAACGGGCTTCCAAAGTCAGTAATAAGTGATAGCTACTGCATAATGAGAAATAGGAACCAGAATTCCTACACGTTTATGAAGGAAAAACAAATCTGAAAAAAAAACAAAAACACAACACGCATCAGACCAATGATCACTGAACAAATTTAGAAAGAATTTAAGGACAAGTAGCTTCCTAATGCTTTATTAAACAAAAGCCCTGAATGACACAGGCGTGCAGAGTGCTGCAGCTATCTTTAGAACAGTAGCTAAGCAAGATACATTCAAGATGCACTGATACTGCGCTGTGATGTTACACTGGTTCAATGCATCAATTCAGACAAGCAAACCTGGGAGATTCTTCCTCTTTCCTTTCTCTTCTCCTTTCCATTGACTCAAAACCAAACCATACACCACAGATTTCCTAACTAATATTTTTCCCTGTACTGCATACAGACATTAGAGAGAATTCTAATTAACTTCATTTACAGTGTACGTATTTCTAGTATACTGCAATACATTCTGTCTTTGCACCAGAAATCACCTGTGGCAATATTGTTTTTAATCTAATGTTAAGCAGCAATGTCAGAATAAAGACAAAATCAAGATCTGCTTACTTGTTTCGAAAAGATATTCTCAGTTTTAGTACAGTTAAAAAATAAACCAACAGCAAAAGCTGTTATGAGTGTTATTTTAACAATGCCTCCATTGCACATATAGAGAGGGTTTTATTATGGCTCTTTTAATGGAACACATAAATATTTCATATGTCTGAGAAGCTGAATCACAGAACATTTACTTTCTGTTTAAACCACATAAGTAAACAAGTCTTATACAACGCAATGACTTGTTTTCTGCATACCCTTAACCCAACACTTCCAAAAAATTATGTCCCATAAAAAGAAACAGATGTAAGTATCCACCATTATGAACTCATAGATTCACCTACAAACATTTACCTCCACCATTATGAACTCATGCATTCACGTACAAACACTAAGCACAAGAGAAGAGATGTATGTTTACTCTCTGCTCTCATCTACTCACCAAAAAGCTGACAAAACTGGCTCCAAAACTCATTAATGGACTATGATTTCTGTAAAGAAAACAAAGAGCAGTTAAATCTATTTACACACATTTCCCACTGTAAAGATTGATATTAAACTTTCTGATTTTGAATAACACGTCAGTAAATAAATTCAGGTGATTTTTTGGGGTTTTTTTTTTTTTTGGTTGGTGGGGGTTGGCTTTTTTACGTGTTGAGTTGCATCATTCAGCAAAATCTAACAGAAAAAGGCAAACTGTATTTAAACATGGGCACATCCATTCATCATTTCTAGTAGGACTTGAATATATCTTCAAATAATTTCTGCACACTGAGCTGTTGATTTATCTACTAAGAGCAACCACTGCCACGAAAACATGTTTAGAGCATGTCAAAAAAATAATTTCAAGCTACAAAAGCTTCAAAATCCACTGATTTTACTCTTCTTCGTGTTCTATCACTACCAGTTTGACCTTGCACACAAACATTAACCGGTTCCATTAAGAGATTCCCACCTCTCCTTCCTGCCATAAAGCTCATTTATTTTTATTATTAAAAAACAAATCACATGCCACAGAATTTGTTAAAGTTGCTACAGTGCATACAGGTTTTTGCTGCTCTGCTCCAAGACCAGAACACATATCTTACTCCACTGTATGCAATAGTTCTGAGATAATTAATCACTTAGAAAACTAGATGAGGTGTTTTCCTCTTTGCTGTCAGGCCAACGTGAATGGTCGCCAGTAAATGCCCCTGCTGTTACTCCCTATCTGGACTGCCGTCTACCAACAGCTGTGTTATATCTGCAGCAGCTGCACAAGTTACATGTGCTGCCTCTGGCATCTCAGCATGCACTCTGCCTTTCTCACAGTCCTCCTCGCAACTCAAGAGGCGTGCAGTTCCCAGCCTCACCACGCTGCTCCGGAGCGCATAACCTCCACCATACGGCCCAAGGGCACACGCACTGCAGCACCAACACCACACACCCACAGCTGCCCAACAGACAGCACAAGAAATAGCTAAACTTGTGCCCTTAGGTACAAAGTCACACTTACATCATACCTTCAAGAAAGCTCAAAAATAAAGTGAACGATTCATTTGTCAGATTTCCAAGATCTGCAAATTTAGAGAGAAAGCAGGTTGGCGGAAGCAACCATGAAGGCAAATCTGGGGTAAATAGCTACGTATATTTTTAAATGAGATGTCACAGTCCCAATTCAGCATCTGTAGGTAATCAGTATTTCATACTGAAATCCATTTGGATCAGAAGTTTTTCAGAGAAAGACTGTCAGAGTGGATTCAAAGTAGTCAACCTCAACAGCCTTTTAAAATACACGGGGCGGGGTGGGGGGGGAAGCAACAAGCAAGAAAACATGCCATAATGAATAGGAACTGCTGAATGATGGCCTGAACCACTGATTGATCACCTGAGGTGAGCACTGAGTCAGCCACGACCCCATTTAAGGGCTGACCACCACTGGGGAAGGATCTCTTGTTGGAGATTGCTCCTTTGGAGTTTCCTACTGTGAGCCTAGGACATAGGTGAGCATTTTCCTTTAAAATCCTTACAATGCCCTTCTTGAATACTAATCTCCCATCCATGCTGAAAATTTTACTTTGCTATGAGGCATGGAACAAGAGGTTATTTTAAGGGAGAAATTAAAATTCAAGAGCCTTAGAGTCTCAACACCTGTTAAAATGGAGGAAAAAAAACCAACAAGACCAGTACAATACAAAGCTTTACGCCTGTACTAAAACTTCACAGAGCAGAACCAAAATGTGGAGGGTTTGTTTCTTCTGCACACAGAAACTGATGAAATGCATTCAGCAACATTTGGCTCTCAGAAAGAAGCAGCATCCACGCGTTCCTGAGGACTTGGCAAGGAATACAGGAATCTTTTCACTGAAGTATAAACGCAAATTAAGTACTGGGAAACTACAGAACGAATAGTAGAAGTATTGCACACAAAAAATATTTTCAATTTGAGACTGTTATTCATTTTTTATGAATATTTATAAACATAGATCCTTCTGTTACAGAAATAGTTGCTAAAGGTTTGAAAGCTCGAAATACATCAGATTCGGACGTAAAGTGAATCCCTACCCACAGGAACAATATTTTCAAACAGTGCAATGTGAATTAGGGCCATATTTGGGAGTGAAGCTGCTAAAACAGCATAAATAGTGCAACAGCAGAGAATGAAGAGGAGTAGGCTCTTCCAGCATCTTCCAAAAGCTCTCTTTGTCTTGGCTACTTAGGATTTAAGAATCTGTTCTTAAAAGAGTGCACACACACACACACATTTAAATATCAATGGCTACACGTGCATTCTGAAAGCCTTTATATTTCTTCTGGGTGAATTGTAACACGACAGTAGTTACACTTAAGAGTCAACCACTCTTCCAAGATTACCAGAGATTCTGAATTTTGTAGCAAATAATAATCATTAACAAAAAAACAACCTTAAATACATATTTTTCAAGTATATTTGTCTAAGTTGATTTAAGAAAATTTGAGAAATATTTCACATAAATATTTGTCAATACACTTCAAGACAGCTCCCCAACTTGCTCTTTGAAACTCAGACAGACCCCTCCCTGGAAGCACTCAAGGCCAGGCTGGAGGGGGCTGTGAGCAACCTGGTCTAGAGGGAGCTGTCCCTACCTATAGCAGGGGGCTGGAACCAGGTGATCTTAAAGGTCCCTTCCAACTCAAACCATTCTATGATTTATAGTTCTTACCCAGACAATTAAAAACAAGAGGAAAAAATCATTCTACTCTGAAAAGATTGCTAGATGTAATCCATGAGGTAAAATGCTGCAGATCAAGTGACCAAAACCTTTTTTTTATGACTTCCCATAAAAATATGGTCAACAGAGCACATGCGAGCCCTGAAGCAAGAAAACGTGATGCATAACATTATACTGCATCTTCAAGATGCTACTGTTGACGTTAGCAAAGTTTGGTAACCAAAACACAGCAAGTTTACTGCAGCAGAGTCTCACTTTTAGTTTGTACCACAACTAAACGTCCCTTAGCTATGCAGGGAGCTGATATGGGAGAACCAGTATGGCTTCATCATGGGCAAATCCTGCCTGACCAACCTAGTGGCCTCCTATGGTGGTGTCACTGCGTCAAAAGACAACAGAGAGCCAGTGATGTCACCTATCTTGTACTTCAGTAAGGCCTTCGACATGGTATTCCTCAACATCCTTCTCTCCAAATTGAAAAGATACGGATTTGATGGGTGGACTGTTCAATGGACAAAGAACTGGCAGCAGGATTGAGTCCAGAGAGTGCAGGTCAATGGCTCTATGTCTGAACAGAGATCAGTGACGAGTGGTGTCTCCAGGGGTCAGTGCTGATACTCTTTAGTATGTTCATCGGTGACACTGACAGTGGGGTCGAGTGCACCCTCAGCAAGTTTGCAGGTGACACCAAGCTATGGGGTACAGTTAATAAGCCTGAGAGACAGGATGCCATCCAGAAGGAACTAGACAGGCTTGAACAGTGGGC
>VXAB01008629.1:299358-315140 GCA_013399175.1 Odontophorus gujanensis | reverse complement strand
TCTCTTACCCACCCGTGAATTGGGGCGGTCTTAACTCNTTCCAGTGGCAATGAAGACAGACTACTCCTCTGACTGAGATAGGTGACCCGTCGTGCCACCGTCTGTGCCTGGGCCACCCCCGTCTTAGGAAGGTGGGTCAGATCTCTTACCCACCCGTGAATTGGGGCGGTCTTAACTCTAACTTCAGCTGTCTGGGTTATTGGCTCTACTGCTTATAATGCAGAATAAGCAGCCAATAGCTGTTTTTCAATCATACTGTATCTTTCTTCTGCTCCATGCCAGACATGAGACCAAAAACCAGTGAGGGTCTGAACAGAACTCTGACATTGCCACAGGCCCCAGTCAAAGCCATCCTGAGTAACACGAACATCCAATTCAGCTGGGAAGGTAGGATCGAATATACCCAATGTCTGGGCTTGTTTAACTGCTTGTTTTGCTTGTTGAAAAGCATCCTGCTCTGCTCTCCCCCAATCCCATGATTGGCCCTTTTTTGTGAGTATACAAAGGTCTCAGCAGCTGCACTAAATGAGGTATAAAGGAACACAGATATCCCAACATACCTAGAAATTCTTGCAGCTGCTTTGGTGTTATAGGGACTGGGAATGCCTGAACCTTATCTACAATGGCACTGGGTAGCACTTTGGTCTTTCCTGACCAGACTAACCCCAGAAATTTTACAGATAGGCCTGGACCTTGCACCTTTTGAGGATTGATAGCCCATCCTCTTTCACCTAGGTAGGCAGCTAATGAATCTGCCGCCACTTCTACTGCCTCCAGCAAGTCAGATGTTAACAGGAGATCATCACTGCAGTGGTCTACGTTGATGTTATTAGATTTTCTCCAATTAGCTAGGTCACACGTCACCAAGTTATGACAATACATTGGTGAACGCGTGTACCCCTGTGGCAGGACCTGAAAGGTCCACTGCCTGCCCCCCCATGTAAATGCAAATTGGTCTCATGATTCCTCAGCAATTGGAATACTGAAGAATGCATTTGCCAAATCCAGGACACAATGGTAGGTTTTGATTTCCCTACTGAGTATGTCCATTAAGGAAGCAATATTGGGTACGTCCGCATGGATGGGCGGCGTGACCTTATTCAATTCCCTATAATCCACTGTCATTCTCCACGTTCCATCTGACTTTCACACTGGCCATATGGAGAAATTGTATGGGCTGCATGCACGTTTTATAATTCCTACTTTTTCTAGTTCCTGCACTGTCCTTGATATTTCATCTTGTCCCCCCGGGAATCTATACTGTCTTACATGAGTAATCCAGCGTGGTTTCAGCAAACAAGTAGGCTCATGTTTTGCACGGCCCCTCAATATTGTCTGTACCACATGAATACTAATGTGCCTTTGCCAAAGTCTGAACACTCCCACAGTCGTCTGGAGAGCCAGACCCCATAAAATGTCTATGCCCAAGATGTATCCTGGGACTGGGGCAATAGATGCTTTATACTTCTGGGATGAGAGTGTATGGGAACTGTTGAATCACAGCCTGAACCTGATTGAATCACAGCTTGATTGATCACCTGAGGCAAGCACTGAGTCAGCCGCAGGAGCACAGGTGAAGGCAATGCACTGTGTGACCGGAAGGTGTGCAGTCTGGCTCCACCTCTCCCAGACCCCATTTAAGGGCTGACCACCACTGGGGAAGAATCTCTTGTTGGAGATCCCTCCCCTATAGAGGTATTGGTGAACCTCAACCATCTAGAAAAGGTGAGCCTCTCTGTATTTACCAGTTGCCTGTTTACCATCCAGATAAGCCTAGAAAGCTATACTATCTTATACTATCTTCCTCACTATTTTCTCTGAATACTATTCTTTTTGGGTTATTCACCCTACAGGGAGACACCTAATCCCCAGTTTCAACCATGTTTGGGTGACTGGAATGGTCTGTCCCCCAAACTCACCAATCATTGCTCTATTACCCTTAAATTTAGATGGATCCCCATATATAATTAGTGCTTTCACACCACTGTCTACTAAAGCCAGTAACTTTGCACATCCATTTCTGTCCAAAATATTGTCAGTTCTACATAGAACTGACATACAGATGGGACTGGAGGCCCTAAGGGAACCAGTGTCCCTCATCACTCCATGAATTCTGCCAGATTGAGAAATTTTACCATAGGTGGCTCAGGCACTGTAGCCTGAGACACCTGTAGAGGTTTGTTCTTCCTATTTGGTACAATAAAAATTAGCTAAATTCCAGGTTGTAGTAGGGGCTTCTTGCATTATTCGTACTCCCAATTTTCTGGGAGTATTCTGAAATTTTTGATTGTTTCTTAGTTGTTTCCATAATTGTAATAAAATATGGTTGGGCTGCCCACTGATTTCAGCAAATGCAACCCTGGCCCATATAAGATCACTGAACACAGTTTTCCAAGACCCCCATGTGGGGCCTGATCGGGGTGTCCGTGGGGCAGTCTTCTGGGTTCTAATTGGGAAGGCCTCAGCTTCCTCGACCATGCAGATATTGCACCTAGTTCTTATGCACTCCATTTCCCCAAGGTCTGCTACCAGTTGGGCTGCTTGTTGAACAATGGCCTCTGAAGCTACTAAAGGATTTAGTACGGAGACCAATGTCCCATAAAGATAAGAAGGGGCTTGCTGCAATATCAGGTCTCTCATACCTGCCATAAACTTTTCCATGGCTAGACTTTCAAATGTGTCAGAATACATGGCCTCTCTCATACCCAGTTCTTGAATGTACATTTGGAGGTCCTCCATAGATGACCATAAACCAGTATGAAGTGGTATGCCTTTTTTATAGGGCCATGTTAGACAGCATGCTGCCATCAACCAGTCCATAATAGAGTGGCTTTCATTATGCTGGATGGCAGCATATAATCTTTGCCTCAGGGCTGGGTGTACGGTTATAGATACTAGCTTGGACATCTAATTTCAAATGAAAAACATATCAGTTGATTTTTTTTTTTCCCCCAAGCCTGCCTGTCATGCCAATGGTAGGGTGAATACCCCAAAAGAATAGTACCCACACAAAATAATGAAGGTGGACAGTATATTTTTTATAGCTTTTCCAGATGGTATGAAGACAACTGGTAAATAAGAAAAGGCTCATCTGTCACTGGTGGTCAAGGCTTACCTAGAACTCCATAGGGGAGGGATCTCCAACAAGAGATCCTTCCCCAGTGGTGGTCAGCCCTTAAATGGGGTCTGGGAGAGGTGGAGCCAGACTGCACCCCTTCCGGTCACACAGTGCATTGCCTTCACCTGTGCTCCTGTGGAGACTCTGTGCTCGCCTCAGGTGATCAATCAGTGGCTCAAGCTGTGATTCAACAGCTCCCATAAAACAGCACATGAATTCTTATTAATAGTATTTCACATTCATAAATAATGCTTCATATGCAGTGCTAAAATCTGAACTTCTGCTACTGCAAAGTCAAATGATAAATACTCACCTGCTACTGCAAAGTCAAATAATAAATACTCACACACAACTATCAGCTTTCATGTAGCTGCCATTAATACTAATGACTAAATAATTAGAAGGCCAATTGCAAAGAAGGCTCGATCCAAAAAAAGGAAAATTAAATCAATGCTTCCTCCTTGTATATTACTTCTCTTCAAAACAGAAGGCAGAAAAAATATTTTTACTTTATGTAAACACTGCACTGAAAAAAAAAGTATATCCAAAAAAAGGAAATAAAACAAAATTGCAAAGAACAGAGACTTTCTTAAATGAGTCATCGCTTATTATTCAGAGATTTAGATTAAAAAACCCAAAACCACAGCAAATTATCACCACCAAAAAAACAAACCAACCAACCAAAGAAACCAACAAAATAAACCCTTGAGTTCTTTTAATATTTCTAACCCAAACATTAAGTAACATCAAATAACACAAATGTTAGTTAGCCATTTACTATTACACTGTAGAACAAAATAGAACAAGAAACACTTCTAACTTCTGCTACACTTTACTTAATTTTATAACTTAAATCCCACCTGAGCTTCCAGTCTTCATAGGACAACAAAGGGATGAGGCCAGACTCTTCTCAGAAGTGTGTGGTGATAGGATGAAGGGAAATGGCCACAAACTGATGCATAGGAAGTTCTGTACAAATGTGTGTGGGAACTTCTTCACAGTGCAGTGACGGAGCACTGGCACAGGCTGCACAGAGAGGTGGCGGAGTCTCCTTCTCTGGAGACATTCAAGACCCGCCTGGACGCCTGCCTGTGCAACCTGGGCTAGGGAGCTGCTTTGGCAGGGGGTTGGACTCTATGATCTCTGGAGGTCCCTTCCGCCCCCTACAGTTCTGTGATTCTGTGAACAGTATCTATTACTTTGAAACTCTGAAAAAAACACTAATTTCTCATCAAAAGAAAAAAAAAAATGGGAAAGACATGAACGCACTCACTGATAGAAATGCTTCAGAATTGCATTCTTATAGCTATGAATCATTCAACATTAAAGTTGAATCAGATACCTAAATGTAGCTGCCTTTCCAAAAGAACTTCAAGTGAACGTATTCGAAAACATAAGCCCTGTAAGCATTTACCTTATGTTTAAACACTTATTCAGAATAGTTTACAATCATGACACTGATGACTGACTGTATTGATAGAGTCAAAAGGCACATACAAAGTCCTGCTTTTCTTTCCCAAAAGGCACACATTTCATTTCTGACTGTGATACCAGAAGCAGAGACCAAACTACCCTCAAAATCAAAACACTTGAACAGATCATACCCATCAATCCACAAATAGTAAGCACTATTTCAAGATTATTTCACAAGTTGAAAAATTCCTTGCAAAATGTCACTAAAGAAATTGTTTGGCTGTAGGAGACAGATAAGCTCTTAGAAATGAGGAAATAAGGTAAAACAGTTTAAGATAAGTACTTTTAGAATGGTTTAGCGTTAGCAAAGATGTGTGATAATATTAGTGACACAAATAACAACGTGAAGAGGGAAGCAACCAAAATAACACATTCAAACTGGTGAAGACAGTAGGATATGATAAGAATTTCTAGACTGACTCTTCCTTCCACATTTCCATAAGGAAAAGACATTCCACTCTGAGAAATCCCTTAGGCCAAATGAAGGAAAAAAAAAAGAGCTGCACAGCCTTGAGCTAGATCCATAGATAAACTCACTTAAAAAGGGCTTTAGCCCCATTCTTTCCCTGTGGAATAGCTAGAAAGGATTCTACATGGATAGATTTGTTATTTCCCATAAGAGCCTCCCCTCTGACTTATAATTACAGTAGAGGAAGATTAAACTATTAGGCAAGATAGCAACTGATGAAATTTAGTGAAGAAAACTGCTGCAAATCAAGAAGAACAAATTGAGCTAATGACACACTTAAATTGAGGCAATTAACTGAGGAATTACTTGAGTTCAGTAAAGAGAAACATCTCCTCATTATCCAGTAGTGGTTAGAAACAAACTACATTAGACTTCAAGAAAAATAACTTTAAAGGTATTTACACATTTGGCTTTTATAAGCTAATTTAGGATACAACATCAGTCTCAGTTAGCAGATACACAGCCTAAGCAGATGTTCATTCTGCAAACAGTAATGCTAGATGAAGCTAGTATCACTCCCAGATGTTTATCACTGCCACCCTGCCAGAGCTAATTATTTCCACAGCCCTGCCCCTGAGCTCACCAACACATGAGTGACTTCTGATCCCTTCTACATAAAGTAGCCAGGCTAATTCAACTCTCTGTTAAAGGTGACTATGATGCAAACCAGCTGATTTTGTCTGAGGCACATAACTGTGCACTCACACAACCCCTGCTCTTGGCTGACCTATTAGTGTGGTAGTTTCTGGCTCGCGTGTGGTAATTTCAGGTTCATGTGTGGTGATTATCAGCTCACAGCAGGACCATCTTTAACCAGCACAGCGATACCTAATGCTATATGGCCTAAAGTATCTGAATTGGGCCTAAGCACATGCGACTTCTGGACAAATTAGCTTTAAAAATTCCATTATTCTTCATTGAAGAAATAAAGAGAAGGAAAACTGTGCAGTTGTGTTATATTCAAAGAGTTACAAACAAAAAAAAACAACTGGTGGCTGAGAGGGGTCTGCCAGACTGCTTCATGCAGAACAGAATTAACTCCCATGTTATTTATTTTTGAGAACAAAGTGTGACAGAAACCCAAGGAAGCACTTAAGGTCATGTAAACTGGAGGCTGACACGTGAACTGCAATCAGAAGCATCACTGACATCTGCAGTGAAAGGGAATTTGTAAAACCACTGTATTCTACAAAAGTGAAAGAAAAATTCAAGCCTTTAACAGAAATGACTATGGAGGTAAAACATAGGCTAGAAAGGAAGTTAAATTAAGAGGGGTGGTCATAATTAGAAGTGTGCAGACTTCTCGCAGGTTAGGGAGTATATCTAAGAAAAAAGCTTAGAGGTGAGATGAAACACTTTAGACAAAGTGATTACTTTGTGTCCATCACTCCTCACTTGCTCTACTTGTTCCTTCATAATTAAGAGCACAGGGACCACCCAGTAATGTTAACATAAGGTGCAAGTTAGCTGTTGGAGCTCAATAATATCATTTTTAACATATACAAGCTACAACAGATGTTTGTAAGAGATATAAATAGTTATGCTTCAGGGTATAAGCCAACCACTAACTGTCTTAAGGGTTGTGAAAAAACTACCCAAGCAACTTGTTAACACATAATTGTTCCTTTTAATTTCCACTACATACGGTTTTTTGAAGTACTTCAGAGAGAAACAGTGGACTGGCAGATCCCTTAAGGCTATTTGTTGGTTCGTTCTTAACTTCAGTCACCATGCGCAGTGTAACAGACATTCTTACAGAAACAAAACAGAGCTTGCTTGATACATGAAAAGCATCTAGAACCTGCTTCACTTCTCATCAAAATACTTAACGATACAGCTCCCATGGTGCGTGGCTTTCTAAGTCAAAATGGCAGAAAGCTGCTCACCCTTCTCCTTCAGTGGGTTGAGGACATCATTATCTCATTCCAGCGGAGTAAGTCCCACTGATGTATCAGGTGCACAACAGAAACCTGGGAACCAACAGAAAAAGGTTCAGAGGAGACAACAACATACAACACATTTTCTGAGACTGAAGACGATTAAAGAAAAGACTTGGGTTTATTTTTTCTACCTTACTATCCCACACTAGTGAGGATAGCAGTACCTCATGTTCCTACATTTGTTCTCGTTTGTCTTTGCTGATACCCATAGCAGAAGGCTATACTCCGACAGTTGACTCGCTTGCTGCTGAGCCTTTATACTTTACTCTCTGCCTGCTTAGACAAGACAAGACACATCCCCAAATAAAACTAATAGGAACAACTCAGCTCAGTGTTTCAAAGGAAGCCCTTCTGCATCAAAATTCAGCATGAAACCAAGAAAGGGCAATTTAAATCTTTTTCATAATCACACTTTCATTTGATTGTGGAATGTATTCTAATGACGGCTATAATCAAGTAATCCTCCACATGATAAACACTAACAGCATACAAAGGAGCGTGCGCCATCATTGCTATCGAATGTTTAGAGAAGGCAGGTTCTGCTACAGATTTTTTCAGCAATTTTAAAAAAGATTCACACAAATTATCACTTAAGATTAATTTTATTTAATTTCACAGCAATTGTTTGATACATTAAAGCTACTTTAAAGGACTAGTAGTAATGACTGCAAAAGCAAAGTAGCGAAGAAAATATTTAGCTAAAAAGTACTAGAGAATGCCTACAAAACTCTCATGGGAGGTTACGGATGCTAACATTGTGCAAAGGTCACCATGACTACAACACAGCTCAGTTCTTGAACCAGATTATCTTTGTTTCCCACACAGAAAAAGTTCTCATGTTCACAGTTTTGCTGAGAGCGTAAGAGCTGAAATGAATGCAACTCCAACATTTCTGAAAGTGAGATGAAGTTGATATCTACGTTTGTGAACCAACATTTATCTGCGTGCAGTGTACATGTACTGTTTTCCAGGTCAGCTTACAGACACACATAATGCTAAGGGCTAGTCAATACAGACACCATCCACGGTTCACAAAAACTAGCTCTGTAAGAGCTGGGAAGACACTCTGGGGAGCTGTGAGGTACTATATGATTTAGCCATTGGTAAGAGATGAAATATTGAGCTAGAAGTCCCACCTCACACTGACACATCTGTTCATGAAGCCCTGAAGAGCAGATGACATTTTAGTTCTCATCTCTTACGTCCTCCGCTGACCAAGACATGTGTATCCCAAGAACAACCTTCTTTCATTTTTTTTCTTATTCCCTTCTTCACACAATTTTCAGCTCCTATAATTTTGGTATTCCGTTTTACACTTTGCTCAGCTTACTGAACTACTTTCAAAAAATCATTTCCCACTCTCTGCAGAATCTTCTGAACGTAGGTCACTGCCAAATAAATGGGGACTATCAATTTTTTTTTTTCTGACTACAAGGTCTACTTCACCATCACAAATCTGAAGAGCCTGTTCCTTCCATTCAGAAACAGCTGCAGCAAAGAACCTATAGCATCGAGGCTGACAAATCTGATCACTCAAAAAATACGATGCATGAAGAAAGTAGTCCTTGCTTTCAAATCCTTCCCTGAAGCTCCAGAAATAGGCAAGCTGCAAGACCTTGTGTACAAGATATCGAGGGCAGAACAAAGGAAGTGCTGAAGAAATACAGGCCCAGGTGAAGGATGCCACAGAAGAAGAGGTTGGGCACAGGAGCCAGTGGGCATTGCAGTCACACTGCTTTTCTCCAAGAGAGCAATTATGACTACAGAGCCTAGTCTAAAATATATCAGAGAAGAAAATGATAGAGATCTGAGTTTGCATGTTTTGTCCTCCCACATACCTCAGAGGAGGCAAGAACAGGGAGCAGCTACATCTGGTAAAGGATGGAGACAACACCAAGGCATCACGGACCCTACACTATAAATTACTGTTGTACATTTGTTTTTTCCTTTTTATTCTTCTTGCAGACAAGCTTTACAATCATGTTATCAACATAAAGAAGACAGTTAACTATGAAACCAGAACAAATGGCCACTTGCTTTGTCACTTAAAGGCTGAGGTTTTTATTATGAAGTAAAATACAACCTTGTTTATTCAAGCATAAATTAACCTTGCGTTCAAATACTCTCACTTTGCATTCCAGCCAGTAAGAAACAAAGACATGTGTGTACACTCATATCCACAAATATTAGCATACATTAAGGGCAAGATACATTTATTTTATTATGGATTCAAATAAAAATAACAAAGTAAAACATAAAGTACATATGACAGCCTGCCAGCAGGGGTCCATTCTACCTTTGCTGCAGTGGTTATTTATCTCCATCGACCTGCCCACAAAGAGACGTTTAGTAAAATTAAGACAAACAAATCAATGTGAAGTTGATGCACACAAGTTTATTAAAAATGCACTCAATGAGAATGTAGTCCTTACTCAGCAGCGAGGCGACTTTCATTTCGTCTATCTTTTGTACTTACAAAGTATAGTCATTATTTAGAAATATTATACTTTTAGAAAGATTATGTTCCTGTTCAGGAGTATAATACCTGCCTCAGGGAGTTACACTACACAAATGCAGCTCAACAGTTATTACACAACAGCTACGCTGTCAATTTCTTTGGGAGAAGAGCCCTAAAAAAAAGCCACAAAACCAATTTTCTGCTGCAGTAAAATGAGATTTACTTTGTGTCACTTTTTTTCCCTTTATTGTTTGGTGATGCAATAAAGTTATTTATATATTAATCTGGACGAAGACGAGAAGAAATTTAAAAAAGAGTGCACCTTATACTTTAAGAAACTGAAAATTAAATTAAAACCTATTGCTAAGGGTGATTTTTTTCAGAAACCCAGGCTTCGACCCGTCATTAATCTTTCTTTGCATGTTGGATACTGGATGTATATACTGGTGGTGACGGGTCGACATTTGGACTAGATGATCTCAGTGGTCTCTTCCAACCTCAAAGATTTGGGGGTTGAACTCGATGATCTCCAGTGGTCCCTTTCCACCCCTACAATTCTGTGATTCTGTGTCTTGACAATTCTACACAATATGGTCTTTAATCAGCAAGACATATTCAATGCTGTATGCGCCTGTAATCCTCATGGGCATGAAAACCTCATTCTTCCAACTGTTAAAAGGTTCTCCAAGAAACTTCCTGCAGCATCTCAGTTTCTCCTCACCATTTCACACTGTAATTTGATGCTGCTTTATTAGCTCCATAAAGTAGAAGAAAGGAATTATGGGGACTAGAAAGACATTGTGATAAAAGGAAAACATGTGAGGGAAAGGAAGCCTTCCTTCTCTAATTGCTTCAAGACTCCTGGGGGATTAGAGCATAAGGAAGCAAGAATATTTCCCACTGCTCTCTCATTCATTCCCAGAGTTCACACAGTAAAGGATGAATCTGGCACTATTTTTCCTTAGCATGGCATACTGAAGGACTTCTATGTTCCTTGCTTATGTATTCTAGCATGAGAATTCCTCACGTGTCCACTTATCATGGGACGGAGAAGAATTATTTTTCCTGTCAAGATTCATCCAATATGCTATCAGCCTAACATTTTAGATTTCCCACTATAAAAAGATAACGTAGTATCTGACTTGCTGCTGTAGTGTTAAGAGGACCACATTAAAAGGGACTACCAAAAAACCATTGAAGACCAGAAGCTGTTTATCAGCAGTTAGATAGCTGGAACCGATTCTGATAAAACTTTCCTACCTTATGATACTTCATTACTTTTTCAAACATATTTTCATTAAAAAAGCAGAAGCCCACCCACCCCACTTCCCAGCACTTTCTGCGTGGACACCCACCACCTTTGCCCACGCACTACCCCCAACTCTGCATCTCTGCCACTGCAGTTTCAGGAATATCCCCACAAGCTCGTCATAGCTCTGTTACTTCTGAAGAAGCTCATTTCAACATCTCTTTTAAATTAAACCAAAGCATTGGCAAGCTCTATTTTAATCATGATTTCTAATGGCACCCAGTGACTGAAATTAATCATGTTTTGTGTTTATAGTTATTTTAATAAAGAAGAGACAAAATAAGCACCAATCGTACTATGCCTTTATTTCTATCAAATATTTTTTACAACGTTAGCAAGACATTTCTGTAGGATGTCATCTCATAAGCATGAAGTTTTCTAGCATTCTTATCACAAAACTGTTCCAGTTTCTAATGATGCTATGACAGACGAATCTTAATGACACTGACATACAATTGAAGGCAGAGGATGAGTTTTATTTAACTAATAACTGAAATTAAAATGGACTTAAGATGTTGAATATGTAAGCCAAAACCACTCCATACATTTTTTGAGCATTTAAATGCTTCAAGATAAAAATGTTCCAGTATCAATGGTTTTATTTTTATGTCCTCGATGATTTCAGAAATGATAGAATGGCTTGGATTGGAAGGGATCATCAAGTTCCAACCCACTGCTACAGCCAGGGACACCAACCTCCAGATCTAGTAGTAGATTAGATTGCCCAGGGCCCCATTTAACCTGGCCTCAAACACCTCCAGGGACAGAGCATCCACAGCTTCTTTGGGCAGCCTGTTCCAGCACCTCACCACTCACTCAGTAAATAATGTTTTTCAATAGATTGTGAAGCCCTTCAACAAAACATTGACTTGGGCCAGTTGAATAAACTAAAGAGACAGAAATTCCCAGTCCTTTAACTGCCAAACCCAGCCACAATTGACCAGCAAGCTTTTCACCACCTACTAACTCCAACATCTGGTTGAACATGAGCAATCTGGCTCTCCTATTCACATCCTACCACCCTTCTTCACTTCTCTTCCTCACCCCTTGACTTCTCAACCCCTCCAGTCATGACTATTTGTAATTTCTTCAGGCTCCTGGGCTTACAGCGTTCCCTCCAGGCTTCAGCCTCTGCTCCCCACCCTCCCCGAAGACCAGTCTTCACTTCTCCATCAGTACCACTGCATCTGCACGCTCTGGTGTTAGGGAAGAAGCACAGACGAGAAAGGTTACAGAAGATTAAACCTACCTATTGCCTGCTGCTGCTTAACTGCTCAGTCCAGATTATGACTGCATGGACAGGTGACACACAGTGACCAACAGACAGGGCAATACTCAAGTTATGTGGAATATTAAAGCAATTCAATAAATAATTGCCAAGTAATATACTTGATCCAGTTTTTCAAGAACGTGTATTCTGTTGAAAGTTTCTCTAGGTACAGCCATATGTGCTATGTCAATGCGTATGCTCCCTTCCCCCCCCAGCTCTGCTATGCTAAGTTCCAGAGCCAAAGTGCTGAGTTGCACTTAAATAAGCCAAAAAAGCACTTTCCCTCCTGTTTTCATTAACATATTTACTTTCTCCGAATGTCGTTTTCAAAATGCCAAGTCATTTTAGCCTAAACTTTCCAGAATACCTGCGTTCAAACATACTCATAATGGCAAATTTTAGTATGACTAATAAGCTACTAAAAACAAAAGAAAATTAAAAATTAAAATAACAGGGTAGCTCTACTGCTGACATTGCTGATGTCATGACCCACAGACACCCAAATGGGCCACAATGCATAACTATGTGATCTAAGTTCTTTAGGTCAGAGAGCAGGAGGCCCAGGGGAGACCTTACTGCTCCCTACAACCACCCAAAATGAGGCTGTAGAGAGGTGGGGCTTGGCTTTTCCTCCCAGGTAACAGTGATAGGATGAGAGGGAATGGCCTCAAGTTGCACATTCTGAAAAAAAATCTTCTGAGCAGTGAGGCAGTGGCACAGGCTGCTCAGGGAGGGGGTGGAGTTGTCATCCCTGGAGGTGTTCAAGAACTGTGTGGATGTGGCAGTGAGGGATGTGGTCAGTGGGGCATGATGGGAATGGGTCAGTGTTCAGACTAGGTGATCTTAGGGGTATTTTCCAACCTTAGCGATTCTATGAAACCATATAACATAGCACATACAATTTCATCTCTCCATTCTCTAGGTGTGCTAAATATGTATGAAGCTCCAATTTATGTCTTACAAACTTGTTTCTTTTGAATATAAAAGACTCAAAATTTACTTTTTTCAGTACTAAGTATTTTAATAGCCCTTTCCATTGTTCTGTTTGTTATGCTGCTTCAAAAAAGCTAAGCAGGATATGAAATACAGCCAGATTTCTGTATTCCCTCTGTACTCAAAACAAAATGCATGGAATTCAAAGGGCTCCCAAGTACAATATAAATTAAAGTTGAAAAAAAAAGTATTCCTTTCAGTACATCAGCAGAAAGTCATATTCTCAGTGAATCATAGGGACTTTTTTCATCTCAGTACCCAGCTAAGGATATGATTATCTTGTTTTTTTGCCTCTCATTTTCAAAAATCTTTTAGTGTGCAAGCACTGAAATGGCCTCCCTGTTTAATAGCAAATAGTCTTTTTTACATATATACGCAGGGGAAAAAAAATGAGATTGCAGCCTGGAGTAGTTGCTGCATTAAGAACGAGCAGGCACATTCACATCATAGATGATAAGAACTTAGGTGACAACAAGGAAAGAAACCAAGTTATCTCCCTTTATACCTTGATAAAAGAATAGTAATGCTCCAGTACCAAAAAGACTAATATTTCCAGACTCCTGCTCTCTTTGTTTTCTACCCTACCTCCAGCTCTATTTGTGACTGCAACAATACAAAGCTATGATACAAAACAGCCTTAGCGAAGAATCTGCTAACAAATGGACATCCTTTAGCATTAGATTATCTGATGGAGAGCTGTAATGGGCAGGATAAAATACTTGGGTAACATCTGGCAGCAAGCAAGCCAAGGAAAGCACTCCATTCGCAGCTTTCTTCTTGCTCCTGGATTCCCTTGCTTAGAAGAGCAATACATTGTTTTACATTTTGTACAGCACTGAGCTGTGGTAAAACAACCTCCCGTGAGACTTTGCATTTGTTAGCCTACAGCCTTGTAACAAGCATGGCTGAAGCAACCAGCTGCTGTGAGAGAGAAAAAAAATCACATTCATGGAATTTTAAATTTCACACACCAAAAAACAACCCAGACTTACACCAAAACATTCACCTGCTTTATTGCAAACTTCCACGTGAACTGGTATTGCAGAGGCAGCATACAGCTCTCACAGCATTACACAACATTCTGAAATACAGCTTGGGCCGCACCTCTCTACATCTGGGACATAATGGTGCCACCAGCACCCCACTACTACAGGCTCTGCACACCATTTTCTCCTGGCTCTTCACATGTGCCTCAATAACAGCAGGAGAGTTATGCTTCTCCAAGAACTGAACTGTGTCTCAAACACTTCAACGTTTCCTGCAGCAGCAACCGTAGTAAGACAAAGTGAAGTTTATATATATATGTGTGTGTGCATGTGTGAATATGAACACACAAATATATACATATACACACACAAATAAAGCAGATGTAACAGTAATACAAAATCTAAGGAGTTCTGTTTCACTGTTAGCACACAGGAAACAGTAACAAGACAAGTGGCTGTCCAGCACAGCACTCTATGACAGACCCACCTTGGATGAGGAACGGGTATGGAAACTTAACTCAGACAAGGACATACTGCCCCAAATCACTCAGGAGATCAGTGAGAATGAACACAAAGAGACTTCCAAGTCTCAGTGCACTACACCATCCCCTACTAACGCTCTACCTTCACTCTGCAAACAAAGAAAATCATGGAATATCTCAAGCTGGAAGGGACCCACGAGGATCATCAAGTCCACCTCCTGGTTCCACACAAAACCACTCAAAAATCAGACCAGGAATGAGAGTGTATACAGTCCCTGAGCTCTGGCACTCGGGGCTGTGCCCACTGCTCTGGGCAGCCTCTTCCATGCCCACCACCCTCTGATGAAGAACCTTTTCCTGATACCAATCTGATCCTCCCATGACGCAGCTCCATGCTGTTCCCCAGGCCCTGTCACCACCATCAGAAAGCTCAGTGCTGCCCCTCCGCTCCCTGCCAGGAGCAGTAGGCTATGACAGAACCATCTTCCACCATTTAATGAACTGAACCTTACATGAGTAAAGCGGAGTGAAACCTACACTGAAGCTTTCATGGGGTTATTTTAATCATAGGATGCCCCGGAAAGACGCAGAGTAATCAGTCTGCTGAGAAAGTGCACCATATGCTGCATGGAACAAACCAATAGGGTACATCTGAAGAAATACCGAATAACCCTGAGAATAAAAACAGTTAGGGTTAAGTTAGGTTTAGGGTAACTGGGGGCAAGACTGAGTCTTCAGCCTGAACATTCGTGAATTGCTGAACTTAATGACTACATATGGTTACACGCACACCCAGAAAAGGATAACCATATGATTTTGACACTCATTCAGAAAACGCACCCGCTGCATTTCTCGCTGCTCGACACTCCAGCACCGGTAAGGCCTAGCCGTACCATTTGCGGTACAGCCGCCATCGGTTTCCCGGGCGGCATAACCCGCACACCACGTGCAGGGCGGGATGCAGCCAGGGGCCGCATCACCGAGGCCCGGTTCACCGCGGCAGGCGCAAACGCAGCAATCTCCGCCGCAACCCTAAAGCCACGCGGCACATCCCCGCGTCAGAAGCCGAAGAAGAGGCAGCGAGCTCCAAGGAGGCACCCGTGTGTCGAGGGTCCGACGGATAACACGAGGCCTCTCCCGCTTGGCTCACGCAGGGTAAATGCCGAGCGCTGCAGCTGTCACTACCGCCACCTCCCCCTACGCGACCGCGTGTCACTGCCCCTTTAAGGACCCCGCCGCCTCCCTATTCCCTATTCCCTCCTCCCCCTCCTCCTCCGCCCCCCG
>VXAB01008629.1:276726-299255 GCA_013399175.1 Odontophorus gujanensis | reverse complement strand
GGCTGCTCAGTTTCCTCTGTCCGAGCCTCTCCCGCTCGGACAGAGCTGCGCCCCGTTGCCCTGTAGTGGTGTAAAGACGTGAGAGGATTCTCCCAGCATGGCCTGACCCACGCAGCCGTCAGGCTGGTGTGCACACAGGGAACCTGTGCGTCCAGTGGGGAGAGCGGGGAAGGGAAATGAGCTATGCTCACCTAGAGTGCTCACACGTGTGAATCGGGTCTCAGCTTTCGTGGGAATGACTTAAATAAACTAGATTTTAAAAGAAATCCAACTCGTGGTTTCTCTTACAAGTGCCTCGTTGTCCATTTCTTCCCTCGCGCTGCGCCATGTCTCTAATAGAATTCCCGTGGCTGAACTGACTTCTACCACAGCTTTCTTTTCTCATCATCCCTGACACATTCATGGGTGTCACATTCATTACGCGGTGCTTCAGAATAACGATGCCCATGCCCAGACCTGCCTTTTCTTCACATTTAATTCACTCGCAAACCCTTTGTTCTCCATCCACCTCGCCTCTGTTTCTTTGGACAGCAGTTCACCAACTTCAGCTGAGAAGGAGCAGATTGAATTCAGACTAGTTTCTAATTCCTTCTCCCAGCTGTCTTCAAAGCCTTTTTGGGTGCCTTTTCCAAATTGAATTTCCCTTCCTCCTTCTTCTCTTCGTTTGCCCTTCTATTTCTTCTGCTGCTTTCTCTGCCCCAGCTCACCCCTCTCACACAAACAAGTGTAGAAATTCCTCATTTGCCATTTTCCCCTCTCCTCAGCAATCGCAGAATCATAGAATGGCTTGGTTTGGAAGGGACTATAAGGACCATCCAATTCCAACCCCCTGCAGCAGACAGGGTTGCCGGCTGCTGAATCAAGAACTACATCAGATTGCCCAGGGCCCCAGCAATCCCATCTCACAGTCTCCTTTAGTTTATTCAGTGTTGTATTCTCCTCAATCCCTAATGTTTTCTGCAGTATAAATATACATTCTAACTCCCTCAATCCCAAAGACGTGGCATTTCTCAAGCACCAGCCTCATTACCTACACGTGTGTGTCTTATGGACAGCTTGCTGTAGGGTCATGACATGGCTGTATAAACTTCATTTCCACACAAAAATAACCTAAATGTCCCTCTTGATCTAACTCATGCTTCCCCATTGGCCACCTCTAAGCTCCCTGTTCACAGCTGCTGTGAAGAGGTCCCTTGTTTTCCATCTCACCTTCAGGTCTCTCTGGTACTGCACTTGAAGGCTGGGAAGCTAAGAAATTCTCCATACTGTGTATTTAGCACAACCGAAGTTGTTTCATGCTCTGAAAGTCCTCTGGTACAGGTGTACTCACATGCACAACGTTGTCACTGCTACCTTTTTTTTATCTATAAGTGCAAAATTTACATGTAAGATTGGATAAAATGTCATTTTAATCCTTTGTAATTACAAATTACAAGTACATAAAAATTAGGTTCATTGTTATTCAGGGTGGAAGCTGCAAGTAACAGAATACTCAGCTTCTCAAACTGCACTTACTTTCTTCTTACTGGACATATTAAATATGCTCTCTAAGTACAGCTCATTGCTTAAAGCAAGTACGGATATGTCTGTAGGGTTGTAGCCTTACTTGGTTACTGAGAACAGTACCAGATCCCCACTCTCAGACCAAATATTTGCAGGCACTAAGCTGCTAAGATCCCGTCTCACGGACTAAGAAAAGCACTCTCCAAATCTCTTCTGTGAAGTACCCTTTCAGTTGCAATTTACTAATGGCAGGACTGCATAAATGTATCAGAGGGCAAAACTGGATCCCACATACCGCTGCCTGGCAGGTGAGGATTATTGTGGCATCCTTTGGTCATTTCCAAGTCCTAAATATTACAACTGTGTGCACAAAACAGTATTTATATGCATTAACCTTCTCCAGAAAAAAGAGATTTCTCATTTCAGAAACGTAGCATTACTCTTGATTGTGCCTTTTGCGACTCTTTCATAATTAAGCTTTCAAGGGAAACATTCACATGGAGGAGAAGGGATCGGCTCCTATGCAGGTGGCAGCAATCTGCACTCATAATTTATTGAATAAAGACCACAGTTGCAGTGATAAGGTTGGAATAATCTAAGCAGAGCAGAGTTTTGACCAGATTTCCATAAAAATCATGTGAGTTTTTAGAGGATGATCTTTTAACAACAGGAGGTCTCTACAGCAAACCAGTGTCTTCTTTCATCACCCTTAGGGAAAAAGTATGTAATAAGACATGTCAGCTACTTAGATGTCCTCTGGCTGTTTGGAGAGCACTCCAAAAAGCAAACTTTATGTGCCCTGTTTGCACGCACAGCACATTCACATCACCAGCCACAACTTTACGTGGTATAGGAGGAGCCTGGGAAAAAAGTGTAGCTTAATTTATGGTGGATATGGCTTTTAAGATTTTAAAGCTGAAATTAATGAGTTAACTCAGTCTAAATAAACATCAGGCTTTGCTTGAACTAGATCATGAAGATCTGTGTAACTCAGCTGGGAACACTCCCTCTGGAGAAATTTAAGAGCTCACGTCCCATAACAGGATTTGGGCTCAGACCAAGAGCTGGCACTGCAGTGCAGCACTACTCCAAGGAGTTTCTATGTCAGGATGACGATGCTGTCCTTTTAGGACATATCATTGTGTGATGTTGCCTCCCTGCTACCCTCAAAAAGGAAAACATGATGAATCCTATATCTTATTTAAATCTTATTCAACATTTTTCCTCTTCTTAAATCTAATCTGAATTTCCAGATCTTTACATTAACTGAATCTCTGGCTGCATACTACTCACTCCATCTGTTTATATGGTTGAGTCACTGCATTACCAATATCTAACACGTTGCTTGGAAAGAATTTTAGGCGATCTGGAGGATAAAACCCCAAAGCTCTCAACGATATTGCTCCCTTCTGTACATTCTGTAGTGCCATGCTCTACAATGCTCACTTTCCGCTATCAGAGATATCAATTTGAACAAAATGCTATTTTAAGAAAAAGAGCTTATCACTGAAGTACAGCATATGCTTAAAAGCTGAAGAATGAACTGTGATGTAGAAAAACACTATCGCCACCCCTCAAGCAGTGCTTTGCCCTGGTTGTTGCACCAGGGGTTCCATGGCGATGGAACAAACATATCTTTTTTCCACTTGAGATGCTATGAACAGATTACCTTCTGAGGGCAAAGTGACTGCATTTAACGATGCCAAAAGTTGACAGCATCTCATCACTGGACTGCAAAGTTTCTTCCAAAACGTGTTACACTTAAAATGACTTTTTCATTTATGTCACTGTGGAACAGAAAAAAAAAAAAAGACAGAAGAGCAGAAAAGCAAAATCTGAAGGACTGAGATGGAATTGATGATACACCTCTTTAAGAAAAATGTGAGAAGAGAACATTTGGTATGAATCCCACCACAGAGGGCAATGAATGCATTCACGTTACTCTGGGAGTTGAGAAGCAGAGTGAAACCAACTGAAATAAAAGAAAACCAGTGAGACTAGTTTTACCTTCCAGACCAGGGGCTAGATCCAACTCTGACAGAAGTCAATGGAACAATTCCCACTGACTTGAGCAGGCTTTGGATTCAGCAAAGTGAAATGCAGAAAAAAAATAACCAGGAAGCATTAATGAGAGGTTTTCAAACAGTGGTCTACAGAGCACATTCTTCAGTCCATGGAGACCTGTCTTTCCTCTCCATTACTCACTTACTTCCAGCTGCTTTTACGGGTTTCTGCATTTTGGAGCCTAGGAGAACCAAGAAGTGTTAGTAGTGGGGAATGGCAATGGCTGGCCAGCCAGCCTGCTCCTGACACTGCTTTGCAAGTGGAAGGGAAAGAAATCTATTGCTTAGCAAATAAAAGAGGAAAAAAATAGAGTATCTGAAGAAGCAGAAGGCCGTTCAGTTGAGAGAGCTAGTTGTCCTTCAGCAAGGATTAGATGTCTTGTTGCCTAATACCACTGTCTAGCCAGATACCTGAGCTCCTAGTACTAAGCAGAAGAAAAGCTGAGCTTCACACAAAAGTCTGCACTGACCGAAAAGCAAATAGGAAATGCCAAGGACAGAAGTGTTCCACAAACATTCCCTTCCCTGCTCTGCCAAGGCTGGATTTTCAGAAGCTACCGCACACACCTGCCTCTGGGCTGCAAGCAGACAGGCCCGCCTCTGCTAGTCCACACCATGGTACTTACAGCAGGCCTTGTGGCTGTGCCAGGAGGGACACACACTTCTACAGCCACATGGGGCCTCTTTGGAGTAGTTCTGTGTCTGGTCCAGGTGGATAGTCAGCAAGCACTTGCACTTAATGCTGGCAGGCTCTTTCTCTACATAGAGGGCTGTTGTCATCTCAGTTGGCGAATGTGTGCATGCATGGCAGACAGAAAGGACCTAGCTGGCATCTAATTTTCAACTGCAGGGCAATATTTCTTTCCACCTTCACATCATAACTAATAATCTTATGGGTGAAAATGCACTGAGTCCAACTGTGGTCAGCTGTCAGTGCTTGGTGAGAGACAAGTGGCTCAGTCTTCCTCTTGTGAATCTTAGTTGCTTCTGGGGATCTGTAGCTTATCACAGAATGACAGAATTGTAGGGGTTGGAAGTGACCTCTAGAGACCACTGAGTCCAACCCCCTGCCAAAGCAGCTCCCTAGCCCAGGTTGCACAGGTAGGTGTCCAGGTGGGTCTTGAACGTCTCCAGAGAAGGATATACCACAACCTTTCTGAACCACAAATTGCAATCAGACCACCATATTCAATGGTCACAGACAGTCTTCTCTATCACAAATTACTTAGTTCCCTTTTTTGAACCCACAAGAAGGCCAATGCCATCCTGGCTTGTATCAAAAATAGTGTTGCCAGCAGGACTAGAGAGGTGATCATCCCCCTGTATTTGGCACTGGTGAGGCTGCACCTCAAATGCTGTGTTCAGTTTTGGGCCCTTCACTACAAGAAAGACATTGAGACATTGGAGAGTGTTCGGAGAAGGGCAACAGAACTGTGAGGGCTCTGGAGCACAAGTTTTATGGGGAGCAGCTGAGAGAACTGGGATTGTTCAGTCTGCAGAGAAGAGGCTGGGGGGAGATCTCATTGCTTTCTACAGCCACCTGAAAGGAGGATGTGGTGAGGTGGGGGTGGCCTCTTCTCCCAGGTAACAGTGATAGGAAGAAAGGTAATGGCCTGAAGTTGTGCCAGGGGAGGTTCAGACTGGATATTAGGAAACGTTTCTTCTCAGAAAGAGGCGATGCACTGCAACGGGCTGCTCAGAGAGGTGGTGGAGTTACCATCCCTGTCACCAACTGTGTGGAGGGTCACAATCAGTGGGCATGGTGATGATGGGCTGACAGACTACGTGACATTAGCGGTCTTTTCCAACCTTAATAATTTTATGATTCTATGACTGCAGTTCCTTTTGCCAGCCAGGAGTTAGACTTCTAAGCCTGCCCTTCTTCACATGAAGGAGGTGATACAGGAAACTGGACATTTTTTCTGTGATTTCTTAGAGAGAGATTCCAGGAAAGAAAGGAAATTTCAACAGCTTGTGGAGCAATAAGGTTCAGAGATCCCTGCACCAGCTCTGTGTGAAATAGCTGTGGCTCTGGAAGCAGCAGAAATGATACCAGCCCCACGCTGTGCCCAGGCCAGCTGGTGGGCTGAGTGGTGAGGCAAGTCAGCTGGAGACTGAGTGCTGAGCTAGCCAGGCAGTACCGCTTCTGGGATCTGTGTCTGTGTCCCTGCCAAGGTCTGCTCTCTGAAAAGTACTGGCCCATTCAGATCTGAGCTGGGCACTTGCAGCACAGGGCTGCTTTGTGCTATAGGGGCCCATTCTGAGGGGCCTGCTGCCACAGCTCTGCAGTTCCTGAGGACACTGATCTACCTCTGTGATCCACAGAGGAGTGAATAGAGGTTGCAGGGCAGTGACTTTTCAGCTTATTCCCCAGAGCAGGTACAGATTCACAGGGAGAGTCCTCCAAACTGTAGCCTACAGAAGGGTGGCATGAAATCCCACAGATCTGCAGACCATATGCCCTATACCATAGTTATAGGGCCAGCAGTTCTACCCATCTATTTTTGAAATTCTTCTTCATTGCACATATTATGTACTGACCAGCACAGATGATTATGGAGCAATGCTCTGTAGGATTATTTGAGCAGATCTGATCCAGTACTGGACCAGAAATAAAATTTGCCCCATATTATGCCCTGTTTGCTCTCCTGTCCCACGCCCAAGCCGAATCCCACCCTGGATCCACTGGAAAGTTTTGCAACCTGCTTTAGCAGGAGGTTGGGCTGGATGATCTCCAGAGGTCCCTTCCAACCCTGATGATTCTGTGATTCACATCATTCACTTAGGAATGATCTGAGTTTTGTTGTAACAGTTCCCAGCCCCTAAGACAGCATGAAGATTTTGGCAGCCCGCTGCTGCCACACATGGCTTCCCACTGACCAGATCCCAGTAAAGTTCTCCAGCAGACCTTGAGGAGGAAAAGGTCGTTGAATGATTTGATGAATCACCCTGGCCCAACGAGCAGCACTCTGACAAGGGAAGAGGGGAGAGCTAGCTCTCGGCTCCTCACACCAACTAATAGCCTACACAGTAATGCTGCCTGGCTTTTTCTGTCTTATCCAGGGTGCGTCAAGCTATTAGCAATTCATTCTCTTTTACTAATGTAAGGCTTAAATGTTGGATGATGATTATTTTTTAATGTTGTAAGTGAAGTTCATTTCACCACTTTTATAATATACTGCATATTTTTCAAAGATGTGACATTGAACAGTGTCAGAAAGAACGCACTTGCAATGAGCAGAGGCATTTCAGAAAGTGCCAGAAGCACTGCTTAGGAGATCGTACCTGCTGGTGGAAAGCAAGAGTCCATTCCATATTTAAGCAATACAACCATCAGCAGTTTAAATCATCAGAAAACAAAGCAAGGAAATACACTCTGCATGGATAAATGTCTCATAATTTCAGAGACTTACAGTTCAGCTTCGTAACTAGGGCTTGCTTCTCTCAGTCCTGCTTTGGGAATGTTTTCAATGCATCCCGTGAAAGCTCTGCTTTTGCTCTGCACTGCTTTCTAAAAGTGAGTATGCTTCTGCTTTTCCAGTTGCACAGGACTCAAAAAACTGGATCAAACCAGCGTGTTTATTTCAGTATGACATCCCACATATAAAAAGCGTGCCTATTTCAATCTTCATATTGTCTTTATTCCAATCAGACCTATGGGAACAAACACAAAACATGCAGGGCTTTTTTTTTATTTGTTTGTTTTTTACTTTGCAATATTATATGCATCCACAGGATGATGGCATTCCTCTGCCTGCTAAGTAAGCATGCTCCCTGACATACAGCCTCCAAAGGCAGAAAGCAGCCCAGATTTGTCCTGTGAAGTTTGCACACCAGCCTGCATTTGCAAAGTGAGATTCAATTCTACCTGCTTGTAGGAATCATAGCTTTCTTATTCTTCATTAAACTTGGGAACAGTGTTTTACATTATCAAAGGATTGGTGCTTCCCTTCCAGTTAGCGTAACATAAGCTGCACATGGCCACAACCTGTAGTGACTGTAAATTCCAGCTGCTCTCCTAGTAGACAATGTAGTGGTGTGACACTTCTGATAGAATAAAACACATAGAACCCACAGACTTTCAGATTCCTCCTTTTCCTCTCGCACCTAGACTGATGCTCACCCTTTTGTTGTACCCCATTTTGGTTTTGTATCACCATCTCCACTGCTGACAATACTTTTTTCAATGGGAATATCACAACCGCAACCACTGCCAGAATCTCTTGGCAAACGGCTGCTCTCTGAGTCAGAGCCTAATGCCATTACAAGGTCTGCAACAGCTGCAGCAGTCATACATCTGCAAGTCATTTGAACATTTTATGATGAATAAAAACTATCCATTACATAGACCTATACATTATATATTAACCCTAATACTTATTCAGTTACGCTGACAATAACCTTTTCCCTCTGCATGCTGTAAACTTCTTTGGCTGCAGCAAGTGTTAACAGAGATACTTAAAGCTCTGTTCCATGGTGGAGTAGTCCCCACATACGCATTACTTCACTTATTCTCCCTATTTAAACACAAAATGGGATGATGGAAAGAAAGAAAGAGAGAGAACAAATGTAAAGCTATTTAAAAAAAAAACAAAAACAAAAAAACAACCCATACTGTGCACCAGGAATGTATTTTTATAATAATAATATGAGACTGTATACACTCGTACAAATACAGATGATCCAGAACAGTGAGAGATATAGAGGAGGAATGAAAACATAGACTCAAAATGTATAGCTAAGAGATTTGAGTTTGATATGCATAGATCCCAAACCTATCCAGATGTCCCCAGCTGGCAACCTGATCCTCAACACCATAGCCAAGACTTGAAATCTAACAAGTCAGAATGTGGAAGACAGTGTAGCGGGACTTACGGAAAGAGAAGCAGGAGTTGTGAAGGCTTTTGAAACCTTTAAAATAACAACGATAATGAAGAAACACAAGTGTGGTTGCATGAAGGAAATATATACACAGTTGCAAATTATGAAGTCAGCCCTTCAGGACATGGCACTCCTAACGCAAGTTGCTGAGCACGCTCAACATAAATAGGTGCAAAATACACTCACCGGCTTAGCGACTTCAAGGATAGAATCCCATACGTGATCCCCTACCAGTGAGTCTTCAATGTGTATATACTTGTACAAAACACGAACTGGGCAAGACATACCTCCCTATGAGTTTCACCATAAGAGTTTTAAAGAGACAAGGCAAAAGTCTGGCATTATAGAAGTCTATCCGAGTTTTTCCATTGATTCATCGGAGCCAGAATTTTACCAGCATCCCATGTACTTATAAGTACTATTTCATGTTAGTTCATCATCTATTGCTCGCAAACCTTTTTTGGAGCCTCAGAAATACATCTCTGATGCTTTTCATTCACTTTTACTTGGCATTTCATCAATCAGGTTGGTGCCCTTCATAATGCCAGTATCACCAAGGAAGCAGAGTGCTGATTAACTTGCTAAGTTAAATGTGTGAGATAGAAAATAGTACAGAATTTAAATAAGAAACAGTTATTAGGGTAGTCTTGAGGTCAGAAAAGTGACTTGGAGAAAATGTTTTCTTGGATCAGACTGCTTCCTCTGTGCAGTCAGTGGCCAAACTGTTTTACTGGCAATTTGTCTTTATTGCTTGTGCTGGTTTTAGCATTTACATATGAACATATAAACATGAAAAATGAAAGAAAAAAATAACCTAATAAGGTTGCAAACAGTTCACTTAAAGGGGTTTCAAAAGGCGTCCAGCAGAGATCTTTTTTAAGGTTGATAGTGTGAGTTACATTTCAGGGTGCAAAAATCACCTCACCAATGATGAGTGGAAAGCTTTGCCTGCCGATACAGCAGAATCCCTGCGGTCAGCTTGTACATCACCTCCATCCCACTTATAAAAAAAGGGAAAACCCTGCTCCTTCCAACGGCAACGATCACTTACCGAGCATGACGTGATGCAAGGATGTCTTTCTGAGTCAGCTGCCTCCTCGCTGCTGCTGGAGCTGGTCCTGCACCGTAGCAGAGGGCAGTGGAGTAGTAGGGCCAGCAGCACAGCCGCCGCAGAGCCAAAGGGCAAGAGGGAGCCCAGTGCTCACGCTCAGTTGCTTGAAGCACTGCCAGGTCTCTGAACATCAGCACGTGTAAACCGGTAAATAGCAGAAAGCCAGAGGCCTGAGCAGCTGGAACCGTGCATTTGTTACCTGAAATCTTAACGTCCAAAAAAATAGCTGCCCCATTCCTTGAGGCTATGTGGAAAATCTCAAAAAAACCCACCCCACTGTCATAAAAGTAATACTAACATCAAGGAAAAGAACTCCCAATTAACTTTTTTTGTAGGTCTCTCTTTTTTTTTTTTTACAGTCACATCAAATTTGCGGAGGAGATGGGGTGTCTCTCTTGAGGTTTCTCAAACACGTTTCTTTCCCAGCACCAGTTGCTCCTCAAGGTAAATCCTGGAGTTACTCACAGGGGAAAGAGGCTATGAGGATGCTGAGGGCCCAGCAGTAAGCAGCCAGTTCGTGAATTTACTTCTGCCCGACAGCATCTTCAAGAGCAGAGTAGAGCAGCAGTGTTCCTCCAGGATAACAGCTTTGGAAAGGTTCTTCAGGATTTGGGAGAAAAAGTTCCTTCTCCTTCCCCAGCCGCCAAGAGAAAGAGTGTAAAACTACCGAATCCTCACTGCTAATGGGAGGGTGATACAGAAGATGGAGGCCGTTGACTGGTGTCCAGAGACAACAACCCACTACGAATTCCAGCACCATTCCACTTCCCAGCAGCTGGATTTCTCACCAGGGTGGATTGCTGGTTTTGGATACCTCCCCAATTTTTCCTGTCTGTTAACAGTCTTCCACTATAAGGAAGTTGTATTTGGAACAGTTGTAAAGCCCCCCCCCCCCCCCCTTTTTTTTTTTTTTTTTTTTGTGTATCTAAACGGCCCTGCCATTGCTTGAATGCAATTTCAGATTTGCTGGAATTTCTGTGCAGACTGCAGACTATCTGAAATGCTTTTGTTGTGGGGTTAGTAATTATCACACCTCCTGGGAGGACCTGAATTTGCTCAGAGTTCCTAAATAGTATGCATGCCCAGCATAGAATATGCAAGAAAAAAAATCTTTTTTTAATTTATCATTAGTTTTCAGACTGAGTTGCTATGTAAACAGACGTGAGGTACAAAGAGAAAACTGGGACCACTAACTCCAACACCTGTAAAACAAGGCTGAGGACCCAAGAAATGATGCAACTTGCCAAAGGCTATGCAGGCAGCCAGGGGTCTCACAAATGAAATGCAGAGCCACTCCAACACCTGAGTCATAGGGACCATCCTTCCCCTCAGTTCCTACATTTGCCTTCTCTTCTCTGTACTCTGAATTTCTTTCCTGCTTTCCTTACATTTCTTCCTGTCCTAACACAACAGAATATATGTCACTTTTAAGGATATCCCAGAAGAGTTTGGGAAGCACCAACATATTAGAATCTTTTAGTCTGGTATTAAACTAAATTAAACATAGGAGATGTTTTTAGGACAAAAGAATGCGTGGAAATGAGAAATGAAAGCTTCATGAGGCGGCTCTGTAAAGTCCCTTTCCAGGCCTCCAGGGAAATGTAATTATTGCTGTCTTCTCTAATGTGGGCCATTGGCCTGTATGAGGTGTGTTGTATTTTGCACGTTCCCTCTCTAGTGCTGGACAGTAGCTATCATTGATTTTACAAACCAAATATATCCATCTCCTCCAAGCAAACAGCAAAATGTAATACAAAATCACCTCATAGTGATGGGGAGAGACAAGAAAGAAACAGAAAACATAACAGAAACCCAACCAACAAAAGAAGAAAGCATAAATAATTTTAATTAGCCCATTTGAAAGTTATTTTATATTAACTGCTTCAGGAACTATCCAGATTTAACACAACACTCAGATTTGGAAAGGGATACTGCCATTTGAAGTGCACGTCAGATGGGAAAAAAAATAAAAATAAAAAAAACCCTGCTGCTATGAATTTTAGGCATTACTTTTCACTAAGATACCTGGCATGGGTTCTGGAAGCATTAGGAGTTAATGTGTATCCTAAAGTTTGCATTCTTCGTGGCTTCAGAGTTACAGTGTAATGTTTAAAAAATTGCTGAGAGCACAGACAAGCCCAAAATAAATGCTGGTAGCTGATCTCCTGACTCCTTATGCTGACCCAAAGTTTGTAGGATACTTTATTATTATGAGCAGACATTTAAACCTACGTCTGCTCCTAACTATGCATAAACACATTGTTTTCCATCCAAAATGTGCCACATATTGCAAAACTTTCAGAGATGGGTATGAAATTCCAAATGTAATTAAATGTTTACAGGCAAATAAACAAACAACAGTAAGGTCTTGGTGATCTTGGTGGTCTTTTCCAACCTTAATGACTCTATGATTCTAAGTGAGCTCAAAGATGTTGAGCAGATCGTACCAGGAGCAGTATCATCCTCAGATGAACACTAAGGGTACCATGTAAATACTAACATATATTTATACATGGTAGGATACTCAAGGGTGCTGAGGGATCTGGGCCATTGTAAGGCCAATCTCTTCCACCTTAGGGAAGGCATGGGGACTATGTGAAGCTCCTGATGTCTGAGGAAAAGCCTGCTTAAAGAAGGCAAGAAAGAACACCTGGGAAACTGCAGCTTAGCCATCCTTAGCTCGCTACCTTGGAAGACTGTAAAACAAATCCTCCTAGGACCTATGCCCAGGTTTATGAAGGACAAAAAGATCACTGGAAACAGTCAGCACAGATTTACCTAAGGCAGTAAATAGCACCTGACAAACCTGACTGCCTCCTCTGATGAAGTTAAAGTGGTAAGGAAGGAGCAGTAAGGATGAGAGTAACAAACCCAAACATTTCTGTTAGATAACAGGTAAAGGTTAGATGGGTTTTTTTGTTTGTTTGTTTGAATTACGAGGTTGTTCAGATGCTGGAGGTGAACAGAAAAACTGTGGGGTTTCCATGCTTGGGGACACTCAAAACTTAAGTAGACAAAGCCGGGGGCAACTTGATCTAATTGCACCTGCTGCAGAGCAGAGGACTCAGTCTCAGAATGTTGCTTCCAGCCACAATTTCCATTATTCTAATGTTATGACCCTTCAGGATACTGTGAGTAAGCTTTCTACTTCCTTGTTTATGGGGGTGGGGAGGTGGGGGAGTAGTCATTGACTGGGCCAACTCAAGAATTAAAGCTGTTTGGAACAGACAGATAGCTGCTTTCATAAGCCTCTCCTATTCTTCCTCCCGAATACCTCAAGGTCACAAAGTCTCACCTGAGTCCACTTGTGAGCTGTGGAATTCTGATCAGCACAAATACAGGAAGCCCTGCTCTGCTACAGATCTTCAGCAAGCTCAAGAGAACATAGGCAGTATTCTTGTGTTTCCACTACCTTGAGTATGAAAACGAAGAACTACAAACCATCCTCAGATAAGAGTAGACAATATAACTGTACAATGAGCTTAGACAATAGAGAAAAGACTATAGGCAGTTCATTTATGGCCTATGATTTTACAGGCAAGGAGATCAAGATGCACTGAATGTGTTTTGATTGTTGAAATCTAGGGACATACTTTGAAAGATCTCCAGTCCAAAGCACCATTTCTCACATTTAAAAGAAATCTTCAAAATGGCATTCTGGATTGCCTTGGTTATCATGACTGGTTGCCAAAGGAGGCACCACGAGGACCAAAGGAATCCTGACCTTGCAAGACCTCAAGTTATCAGCACAATCTCTGCTTTCATCACTACCTTTAGACCTTAGATGCTGAATTTTCAACCACCGTCCATCAGCTTCTGGGTTCATAAACTCCTACTGAAAGCTCTACATGCAAGGGAATGCAAGGGAACCATTGAAAACAATTTTATTGGTAGGGAACTCATTTACTACATGGGAAAAGCTTCAAAGGACTTGAAATTTGAAAACTGCTCCCTTCAACAAAGGAAGCAGGAGCTTCCTCTTCTTTAATGAGAAATTAGTGAAGCTAGTGGAAGTGAATCCCTTTCCATATTCTCATGTACTCCCACAATTACACACTATCTCCACTGAGTTATGCTGAATTTTATGCTGGATCTACAGAGCTGGTTTTCACAAAACCCAGGCTGTGACTTGATTTCTTTCTTTCACATTTGAGGGTTTCCAGGAATTATGTTAATATCCTGGACTATGCATTCTTTAAAACAAGGTTCCTGACTGTATCTGACAAGTGCCTAGCAGAGCAAGGCAGTTACTCATTATCACAACATCACAGAATATGAGCATATTGTATCACATCCTGCTTGGAATTTAAATGTTAGCACATGACTCAAACACAATGCCATCAGATAATAATAAAGAACCAAGAAATGAAGCCTTTTTCTTTGAAGTCTGGGACACAACAGAGGGAAAAAGTCAGTGTTGTGCCCTTCCTTAATGTTGTTTTCCTTCCCAGACTGATTCACTGAACAGCGTATGCAAGACACGTATCAAATGTACTAGAATTATGAAGCTGCTCGAGTTTCCCGCTTGATTTTAGAGGTACAGAAAAGATCATCCCACAAGGCACTCAAATAGGATTACACAAAGGGCATTCAACATTTTTTTTTCCTATAACCACTGAAAAAGGGTGGCAAAAGGCCTTGAGTCAATATAGATAAAAATACTGCTGCAATTCCACCTCAGAACTTTGAATTGAGTGAAAATAACACGCTTCAGTTTCAACCCACTCCTCCTTAGCTGATTTAACTCAGTGTTTTTAACACCAACCCTCCTTAGAAATATGAAGTGCATTAGGTGAGTAATTCTGATTCCAAACAGCTAACGATCACAGCCACCGTGAGCAGGCTTCGTAAACACATAAGCATATGTATGGGCACCGTTTAATTTTTACTTTTACTGTTTAGATTCTGACAGCTTGCAGCCTCCTCCAGTCATCATAAAATAAGCAATTGGGAATACATTTATGCACCAGCATAGACTAAACTACATACATACACAGCAGCTTTACAGTGGCCCTCCAGTGGGCACTTAATCAGGGAAGCGTCCAAGAGCTCATTTTGAAGACCCATTTCCTCAATTCTTTCATCTTTTTAATGTTAACAGCAAATTTCTTCCCCAACTACAGTGCACATGGTGGCTCAAAGTGATTTTTTGCTCTTTATTCCTAAGCATGTGGATTTATGCATTCGTTGATTTTAAATTTCATAGTTAAGAGTCAGTAATAAGCTTTTTAGTTTTTACAGGACAGTAAAATTGCTCGCCAGAGGTTTCTAACTTAAAAATCTAAACAGCAGATTGATGTAGGCCTCTTGATCCCTCTTACTGCATTTTTGCCAAGTCAGAGTACAAAATAGCTGTTCTAGTAATTGCACCCAGGGGTTTGTGTCCAGTATCCACATAGACTGCTAAAGCTGCCTCCATGTTCCCTTTGATGTTGCATATTCTGTTGCTTGAAAGAATACAGACAGGTGACAGAAAATGCTGCAGCTATTGCGAGTACAACCGCACAAAGACCAATTAACACCGAAAAACAAAATGAACGAGAAGCCAAAATGGAACCAAACCCACAACAGCTGGTGGTCATCAAGGCAGCTTTCCCAGAGGGCAGAAGACTGTTACTAACAGGATGGAAATACAAAATTTACTGAGACCAACTGTAACTGCTGATAATACAGATTGAGAAGTGCCTCATTTCTCACATTTTCTGTAAAGCAAGAGAGAGGAGCTGGACACAGACATGTTAATTTTTATTGTGGAAAAAAAACTGGGAAGAAAAACATAGTCCCAATGAGCAAGTAGTAATAGAAACTGATCTTTCCATAATGCTGTTTTGGCCGCATTTAAATAACAGGCAAGTATAACTCATAGAAATAAGTTATTTCCCAAAGTTTAATCAGTGTGGTGTAATTCAATAGTAGCTACTCACTGAAGTTTCCATATATCTTAAACAGCTTTAACTACTACAGAACCCTGACCCCAGAACCCTCAGCAGAAGAGTAAGTTATGCTGCATTCCACCTTTACAATAATGCAGGACTTGAAATGTTTCAATCCTTTAATAAACATACATTCATCTGCTAACATGCCACGTACGCTATTGCCACGAGAGACAAATGCTACTTGCTTTCAGCCAATGGTTTCAAATCCAAATCCAAATCCAGAGTAAGTATAACCTCTAAAGGTGGGAAAACGTTTGTGTGCAAGGTGAACAGCCCACTGCATTACAATGATAACAGAATGGTTTGGGTAGCAAGGGACTTTAAAGCCCACTCAGCTCCAGGCCCACTGCTGTGGGCAGGGCTGCCCCCCACCAGCTCAGGCTGCCCAGGGCCCCATCCAACCTGGCCCTGAGCATCTCCAGCAACACCTGCTAAAACCAAGTAAAATCACAGCACATACTGAACAGACACATCCACAAAAGCCATTACTTCCCTTGGCACAGTACATGAAGAATGCTCAATACAAACATTTTGGAGACATAGAAAAATCAGGACATTTTTAAACTGCATACCTGCTGAGAGGTAGAAAGCCTATTTTTATTCACTGATGATACACTGACCTGTAGCTTCATCATAAAAATCAGGAAGTGAAGGACTCCAAGAGCCAAAAACTGTTTGAAAGCGCAAGCATTACTTATCATGAATTTATTGACTTATAACAGATGATACATCAGAGCTAAATAGAACAATATATCATTCTCCCTGTGCAATTAATTGTAATTCTTTCAGTGCCTCGGTGATGGTCTTCCTGAAGATGGCTGCGGCTGCCTGAATTTTGAGAGAGCCACAACAGAATCAACAAAGGTATAGATATTATATTCATGATGCTGGAGGTTCTTGTAGGTTGAATTATCAAATTCTTCTGGAGCAGGCTGAGCAGCGGCCGTGGCCTCTGTGAAAAGAAACAGTAACTGGTGACTACAGGGATGCCACAAGAGGGGGCAATATTCAGATCCCTAATTCAAGCAACATTATAAAAAGAAGTAAAAAAAAGTCAGCAGCTATAACAAAAGGTAAGTTTAGGTTCTGCTGGTACCTTGTGTGATCCTAAAGAAGCACATTAGTACGCAGCAGGGAAACAGGAATCTGTACAAGCCATCTCATACAGGACAGGTTTTCACATCCGAACTACTACCTAATGCTGGGGAGGAGTGAGCAGAGTATCTCATTTGTATTTTGAAGATGTATGCCTACACTTCCTGGCTCACTTTGGTTTTCACCACAGCCAGAACAGTACATTTACTATCATCTATGCTCTTAGCAAGCCAGAAGAGGCAAAGAAGCAGTGCAAATGATACATCACCACATCAGACCGTGAGATACAGCTCCTAGAACTACTTTACAGATTGATTTTTTTCCATGGGGAAAGTGACTGAATTACTGATATCTTCTCAGTTTAATTTAAAATGTAGTTCTTCTAACAATAATATATTATGAGGCTTTGACACACATTTTCTTTCTTTCAGGAAAAAAAAAAGTAATTGTGATAAAATCTTTCAAAATTTGTAATCAGCTCTTCTTCCTAAAAGCACAATCTAACAGTGCTGTTCAGAACTCTTTACTTCCCATTAAAACCAACATTAATTCTTTCACTTTTAAAATACTATGCAAATTTAGGCAGTACTATTTACATAAAAGGTTCCTGGTACTGGCTGATTTTACAACCAAGGAAATTGCAAGAAATAAAGCTTTATTCCCAATATTAATTTATTCTCACATGCCCAGAGTTATAGCAATAGGACAGACATAAGCATAATGTAATAAAAAGCTTCCTCGTATAAATCTGCATGTAGTGGTTTATGTTAGAACATATTAAGCTTCTTTTTATAATGCAACAGCCTACAATAAAAATACAAGAACTCGAGCAATTGAAAACCAGAATTTCCCTTTAATTATAACAAATTATTGCAATGTAATGCTATTGGTTTAAAAGCGTGTATACATAAAATTTAGCATGGCTTGCTTATCAAATGCCAAGTAGTAAGCCATGGTTTCAGCAAAACAACGCACAACCTATGAAAAGAAATACCCCTTTCCCTACTGCTCAGTTGCTACTGAGACAGCTCACAGGAGACACCACTACACATATAAAAGCTAGATGATACGGGCTTAGCTGCAAATAGCCCCAAGAACAAGGAGGCGTAGGGAAGCGTACATTCAACCTGCAAGAGACAGTTGTTCCAAATTAAGAGACAGATGCTCAGGAAGAAAAGCAGATGGAGTCTCACTTTTCCTGCCCGAATACACTGTACTTGGCTTCCCAAAGGAAAAATTTATCTCTGACTTCATTCTCTTTGTACTTTAGACTTCTTCTATGCCTTCTCTCTTAAAGAAGAAGGATTCCTCAGGATGTCCTTCTGAAATGAATCAGAGGGATATTTCTGAGTTACCACACTACTATTTTGCTTATTTAGCAGCTGAAGTCAAGTCAGCAGTTTTTGCTGACTGCGTAGCATGCCTGTTCTACCAAGTGGATGAAATCAGCTTAACATCTAGGTTTGTAATGAGAAAAACTATTAAATTAAACGAAAAACTATTAAAACTATTACAGCTTCAGTATACTTGCTGCAGACTTTGCAGATGAGAGAAAGAATATGGGAATGGGGCAGAAGCACAGACTACAAAAGGAATCGTTAACTGTGAACAACAAACATGAGTAAGCAGTAACTTTCCAAAGGAAGTCTCAAAAGGAAGAGAACATACCCTGAAGACAGCAGCAGTGCTGCTGAACAGCGTAGCTTGATTTCACTCCACTACTCCCTGACAATCAAAGATGTTTCACCAGCAGCAAAGGAGCGTGAACTCACCTATACTAACCCCTGCCTCCCACACAACCACAGCAGCAGAGTCCTCTAGCGGGGACTCTGGGCATAGCACAAAATTTTCTGCAGTCACAGCCCTATCACCTCCACAGAGCAAGAGGAGCTCAATAGCAGAAGTGCTTACCTCAGAATAGCCAGATCTACCCCAAAGGTTTTGCTGGGGTGGCTATGTTGACAAGAGGTCTGAGACATGGCTGTTATATAGAACTACAGGAAAAGCTTGCCACATAGGCTTAATCTTACTGTGGATTTACTTATCAGAGTAGCGAAAGCTATTTAATAGATGTTAGGTACTGTTAAGTTTCACTGTAAATTATGAGCACATTTCAGGACCAAGTGCTCCCCTTCCTACTCAAATTTGAATCTCCCCATGCCTCATGTACTGAGGAGTCCAGAACTGAAGACCCAGCACTCCTGGTGTGGCTGCACCAGTGCTGAACAGAAGGAAGAACTACCTCCCTCTACCTGCTTGCAATGCTCATCTGAATGCATCATAGAATACTGCTGGTCTTAGGTAAGAGGGTGCATTGTTGGCTCATGTTTAGCTTGCTATCCACCAAGACCCCCTAGAGCCTGTTCTGCAAGGATATCATTGGAGGGATGCTATCCTTACAGCTTTATAAGGATGCCGCTTCTGCTTCAAGCAGGTGTTTTTTTTGTTTTTTTTTTTAAAATTTAAAGAAGCAATCAAAAGGGCAGTCTTAAGAACGGTATGCTGTTTAAGTTTGAAATCAAGAATGGCAAGAATCTAGCAAGTCACAAAAGATCTTGATAGAGGGGAATTTACTACTGAAATACATAGAATGAGATCAGTAGGAAAGTTAACCAGATCAGCAGCAGCTAAGAAAGGTAAGTCAGACAGGGAAGTATAGCTAGGGAGTACACGATGCTTTTTTCTAAAGCAAACAAACAAAACAAGAACAAAAAAAAACAAAACAAAAAAACAAAACAAACAAAAAAAAACACTGTCTGTTCTCCACTTCACAACAAGAACTAGGCTACGAGGTCAACTCAATGTTACTTCAACAACTTCAGGATCAACACCTGCTCCTGGCATTACGCTATGATTTCTTGAAATCTGAAGCCTGAAGAGTTTGAGAGAAAGGAGTAAAGGGAGGAGAGAGAAGGAAAGCTGCCAAAAACTTTCTGAGAAAGAAAGAAAAACAAGCTTTGTCGTACAAAATCTATGGTTTTGTTCATAATCTTGTTTTCATCTTTATCAGTAAGAAACTGAAAGTACAGCGAGAGGAAGACAGCTTCCCTTCATGACGTAACCGGAAACTGAGTGCTACCAAGCTCTTACAACAATTAGCAATGAACAAGAATTCACCTTCTAGCAAGTCACTGCTACATCACTAGCTCCAGTGTAAAGATCACAGAATCACAGAGATGATTTGGAAACAATTTTTAAAAAACACACCCTCACCCAGGAGAATCTATAATACAGTTCAAGCAAATTAAATGTGTACCATCTATCGTGCTGCTTTCTCCAGCTTGAGCTCCTGCATCCTGAACAGTCTCCTCCTTTGTACCCATCACCAACGCTGTGTTTTCAGAAATCTCCTCTTCTACTTTGGGAGCAATTATCTCTACTGCTTCAGATTTCTGTGTCTCCTTTAACTTTTTTCCGTCCCTTCTGGATATCAGGTTTTGCTTTTTGTCTTCCCGAGTCACTGATGGAGCTTCCAGCTGAGTAGTTGCTATCTGGGCACCCATGGACTTTTCCTCCAAATAATCAGGTTTAAGAGTGGCATTTGCCAGGTGTTTTTTATTCAAGTGTGGTTCTAAGACTAACTTCTTCTGGTCTGTTTCTTTTGGAGTTGTTTTTTTGTTAGGGTCTTTTGCTTTGGATTTTAATGTTTTATGACTGACTGATGCTTTCGAAAATGCAACTTGCTTGATAGTAGGTACATCAGTTTCTGTTTTGCTTGGCTTCTTCTTAGATACGTATTCTTTGTGGCGTTTCTGGGACAAGTCATCTTTTGGTAGCTGTGATGTCTTTATTGGTATGGTCTCAGAAAAGAAGGAACCTCGCCTAGGAAACTCCACTCTGGTTTTAACAGAAACTCCCTTCTCATCACCATCATCACTTTCTTCTTCAGAATCTGAGCTAGAATCTGAATCTGAGCTGGATGAAGACGAAGTTTCTCCTTCAGCTAGTTCCTTCCTTATGCCTCCTCCTGTTGCAATTTTATTGAGTCTTGCCTCCTCAAGGGAAGAAACAATCACTCGCTGAGGAAATGCAACCACAGTCTTCATGGACATCAGCATTCTCATATCTTCATCAGGTTTTGAAGTTTCCTTGGGATTAGTATTCAGTGTGCTCCCACCTTCTTTTGCAGATACTGGGTGAGAGTTAGAAGACAACATTTTAGGAAATTCAACTGTTGTCTTGGTGCCTCCCTGTGGTCCCACTACATAAAGGGAATGGCACAGACTATTATAATCATTACACATACATCCCTGCTAATGAATGATCTCAGCCACTTAATTTTAACTTTCTGACACAGTCTAGTAAAAAAAGAAATTATAAAGTTATTGAAGTAAACACATACATGAAGCAGAAAGCTCTAAAGCATTTTAAGCTAAAGAAAATAGAGCACTAGTTAGCACTGAACAGTTTATGCTGCTGCGATGCTGAAATGCCTTTTGCTCCTTGCTTTGTCGAGCTCCTTGCAAGAGTTGTTTTTTCTGTGCTTCAATTCTGCATCACTGGAGATGGTTACAAACATCTTCTTATCTCTGGTGAACATTAAGTCAGCTTGTCAGCAGAGATCTTAAAATATTTGTTCACAAGCAGGCTAGCAGAGCAGAAGACATACTAAACCAATCTAATTATTGCAAGAGGTTGGCTAATGCTATCTTTTAAGCAGTAGGGAGGGAAGACTTTCAAGGAACTAGTAGTACAGCAAGAGATACCCGAGGCCATACATGAAAGTATTACTAGTTCATAGGTCTGTATGACCTACCAACCCAACTGCTTCTCAGTTTAATGCATTTTTTTCTATCTCCACTTCCCATTTTAGTTTGAAATCTCTTAAAAAGTTTTAGAAGGCTTCCTGATGTGTTAGAGCCCATCTGTGTTTCTTCTCCTTCACAGAGGCTCCAGAACCAGATCAACAGCAAATACTGTTGTTAGAAAAAACAAGAAGACAAAAAGGACTGAAAGCATATTAAAACGATACTTCAGTATTGTTATTTGCTACAGGAAAGTTCATTCCATCCATAAGAACTGCACTTACTTTTCCAACCTGCAGTGTAATTCAACTGATTTCTACACTTAGGTGCAGATATATCTGCGTGGTTTGGAAGCCCAGGACTGTAAGGCAGACTGCAGTTTTTTCCCTTGTAAGTGTTCTACAGTAATACCTTGTATGACCTAAGGAGTTACACTGAGTAGCCCTGAATAGAAGCAAGTCTATAACAACACTGAGATAAAAATATCACGGAAGAGACAGATACATCTAATTAAAAGCCAAAAACAGAAACACAGAGCTCTTAAAATAAATTCAAATAGTAAAGAATATACTATCAGCTTACTGTTCAGGTAATACTTTTGGAGAATTTCAGACACGTATCTCTGCCAGACTAAAGGTGCAGGGTGGGGAAAGAGGATGGGCAATCACCTTCGAAAGAAGCCCTGACACCCTGCCCAGGCTGACAGTGAAACACAGCAGAATGTATAATCTAATATTTGAGAAATCATCCCTCAAGGCTGAAGAGTTCTTCAAAGAACTGCGGAGGAAGAACTCAAGAATGCCCAAAGGGAAGAGAGAGGAGCAAAACCCAAGCAAAAGCTGAAGGATTAGTTGTAAGACATCCTAAGAAATCAAGAAGGCAGTGTTCAACTTGAGCACTAAGAGGAAGTGTCGCTGGAAAAAATACTTTAACACGGAATATGTTAAAAACAAGAATATCTGTACCAAACGCCGCTTAGGATACCGCTGTACCACCAGCACAATTACTCAAACCCCTTTATCACAAGCACGGAGCATCTTACTGCTGTCCGACGGCACCCCGGAGCCCCCAGCCCGGGTGCACAGCATCGCCCCTCGGAACCCCAAGGCGTCCAGTCGCACAGCCTGTAGAAAAACACAGACATTAAGCTCTCAGCCACTGGCCCGGAGCCTCTCCGAGGCACGGAGCGGCCGAT
>VXAB01008629.1:218235-276712 GCA_013399175.1 Odontophorus gujanensis | reverse complement strand
GCCGGGAGCGGACGATCCGTCGGCTCCGTGCCTCGGAGAGGCTCCGGGCCGAGGTTCATTTTGGAGCTGGGAGCGCTGGGGACCCCCACCTTGCAGGCAGCCGCCCGCCCGCAGCCCAGCAGCGAGGGCGCCGCCATCTTGTCTTGCTCTCCAGAGCCCCGTGTTGCCCTCTATCAGGAATATTTTTTTTTCTTCCTTTATTTTTTTCTTCTTTTCTGTTAATTTTTTTTTTTTTTGCATTGATTTACTGATTAACTTGTTTAGTTAGTTTTTTGTTTTATTTTTCTCGCACTGATCTTTCTCGTGCGTCATCGTCTCGCCTGGTGACGTCCACACTCTGCGCCTCTCTCGCATGTGGCGTGGATGGGGGGGGAGGGAGGAATGGAGGGCGGATGGGGACGCAGCCCAGGCCCCGGGCCGGCCTTAGCTCTCCGAGGGACGCTGATAGCCGTCGGAGGTGGCAGCCGGCTGATGGCTGCGAGGAGAGGGGAGCCCGGGTCAGTGCGTGCCGCCGTCCTGCTCGGCTTCTGGGGAAGGGAGTTTGGGAGTGCGGCTTTAAACCGAGAGAGGGGAGATTTAGCTTAGGGTGGAATTATTTCCTCACAGGGCGGTGATGCGCTGGCACGGGCTGCCTGGATTAGCTGTGGTACCCCATTTCTGGACGCACCCAAGGCCAGGTTGGGACCTGGGGCAGCCCAGTTGTCTTTGTGGCTGCAGAAGATGTCCTGAAAGAGTTGACATGCTCTGTGGTTAAAGTCGTGTTTGTTCCTGTTCTAGCTTTTTTATTATGTTGTTTTATTTGCAGAGGTGATGCGCTCTTCATGTATGACTGCGCCAATGTGGAAAAGAAGGCATTAGGAAATAAAGGGTGAGAAAATGAGTGTGGATATATGGTGTTTTCTTTGATGGTGCACCTGTCCCTGAGGTTATGTGGGTGTCAAGGTATTAAACCCATGAGATTGTTCTTTGCATAGGTGATGGCCGGATCCTCATTGCTAACCCTGATGTAGAGTTTTGCACGTGGGGAGGAATAACTGCATGCATCACTACAGGTCAGGGAATGTTCATCTGGGAAGGAGCTCTGCAGAGAAGGACCTGGATGTCTGGAGTACTGCATCCAGGCCTGGGACCCCTAGCACAAGAAGGATGCAGAGCTCTTGGAATGGGTTCAGAGGAGGTCCACTAAAATGATCAGAGTGCTACAGCACCTCTCCTATGAGGAAAGGATGAGGGAACTGGGCTTGTTTAGCTTGGGGAAGAGAAGGCTCCAGGGAGATGACACTGTAGCCTTCTAGTGCTTGAAGGGCACATATAAACAGGAAGGGAAACAACTGTCTTAATTTACTTGCAACAGAGTTCTGAGTCTTGTTTGTACTGATTAGTTTGAATAAAGGGTAATTTCTCACATGGTGATACTGATTCATAGTTTAGTCACTGCTCCCATTAGCTCTGTGTGCTGTCCTGTACCGTGGAGATATGTCTTAAAAGCCATACATTTATTCCTGGATGTTTTAATTCCAGCCTCTTGAGTTGAGAAGAAGTGTTTTTCTTATTTATTATTATCTTAGTGGAGAGTATAAAGAAGATGAGCCTGTTATGTCTGTCCAGAAGGTCAGGACAAGGCACAAGAGCTAAGCTTTTTCACTATAGGAGTACTTAAACATTTTAACAGGACACAGAGAGGTTGTAGAGTCTCTGTCCTTAGCGATATTTGAGATTTCATTGCACAGAACCTGAGCAACTTGCTCTAATTTGTGCTGACTTTATCTCTGTAGTACCCTTCTGAACTGAGCTATTCTGTTATTTGTGTGATGCGCCTCTGTGGGTCCTCATGTAGAATCTTAGCTGTGGCATATAGATGTTACTGTGTTTTTTTAATTAACCTTGTTAAGTTTTAAATTAGGCCATCGTGTATCTGAAGCACACCTGATAACATCTTTAGAAAGATTTTGCAGGCAAGGAGAATCCTTGTAACTTTGTCTTAACATTCAGATGAGCTTAACGTTTTAAGCTCAAACGTGACTTCTGGCATTGTACTTTGTATTTCTTTTTGCTGGTGGTGTGAGAACAGCCTTCTCTAGAGAATTTCACTGGCTGTGTTTCAGGTTGTGAACTCTTTTTTTTCTTTTCTTTTTTTTTTCTTTTCCCTTCTCTCTATTAGACAGGATGGACAACCAGCAGACAAAGGAAGCGATAACATCCTAGCTTTTGCCTTCTCCCCATCAGGAGATTATTTTGTCTTGACAGATGACAACAAACGTCTGATTCTGTTTCGCACTAAGCCTTCTTGGGAATGTGTTAGCATCAGGTAAGGAAGCAGGATTTTATTTTTCACTTTGTAATGGAGCTATGGATGATTAATACTGTTATAATATAGTAGGACTTGTGGTGCAGCCATTTGTTGTTACTAAGCTTCCTCCGTTGTTTTATTTTTCCTAGTACTTAAACAAATTTAGTACTGCTGTTTTCTGTCTGTAGTACAGTTCTCTTCTGTCTGTAGCTGTCCACCAGAGGTCCTCCAGTTACAAGTTTTTCATTGCTGCTTATGTCAATCCTCTGTAAAAAAAAGGGGTCTGTGAAGGACTGCCTGAGAAGGTAACTTAGTGTGTTAGGACTCCGCTTCTGGTGGGCTTGACGAATGCAACACCAAAATGAGCTGTCTCTAGGCTTGTCTGTGTGTGTAGGATATACACGATGGGCGTTTGGTGGGTTAATCACTGGTGTAGTGAGTAATTGCTGACAAAATCAGAAATGACAAGTTCTGTTCACTGTATTCTCATTTCCTCGCTGTCCTGTCCTGTTCTGCATCTGTAAGATGCCATTAGATAATTGTTTGACATTTTAGTTTTCTACGCGAAGGTCAGCTAAGATCACAGATGGAAATTTTGTGATGTTGCTACCTCCTGTTAGGAAACTGGGAATAGAGTCCAAAGGATCTCCGCGTGGAAAAAAAGATTGCCAAAGCTGAGTTGTGTAACTTGTGGCAGTTTTTGAGGCAAGCTGTATTAAAGGTTTGGCGCAGTGCTAGCTTTTGTAATAAATAAGCTTTTATCAGACTAGGAGCTTCTGAGTCAAAGGCAGTACAGCCAAACTTGAAATAACATTTCCTTGATGATAAGATATCCTATTTTGAAAATGTGTTGCAGTGTGTTAGTAGATGTCCTATGGATTGTTCTGCTATTCCTTTACATGGTCACTACAAATAGTAGAACTTTTTATCCATCTTCTGGAAGTGTAGTATATTTCTTTTTGCCTCTAGAGGTCGCTGGACTTCAGAGTATGTGACTGGAAATGTCCATTTCCTATGATCCCCATTGTCTACAGCCTTATTAGATACGTTTATTCAGCACATAGAGAGGCTTGGAAAAGAGAAGTTGTGAAAATGGAAGAATAATAGTAATAACAATAGCTGCTAACTTGCAGAAACATTCTTAAGTGTTTAAATCCATTTTAATATTTGTTTTTTTGTTGTTCGTGGCACTTACATTTACCTAGAAAGTTGTGAGAAAAACATTGTACTAACAGCTGAAGTGGTAAAATGCTGGCAGGTGATGTGGGAGAATCAAAGTTCCAGTCAGGGTTTTGTCTGATAAGATGCCTTGGGGCTATATCTCTCTGACTCTGTATGTGAGGAATAAGTTTCTGTAAGGTTCCCAGAGGACTCTGCTGTACAATACAGAATAACTACTGGAGAAATGGCTTCAATGCAGTTTTGAATGTGTTGTTGCAAAGTTGGAGTTAATACCCTCTACCTTTCTTTCTCTTTTCCATGTGCTTAGGTTGTATTTTTCTTATGGAGAATGCAAGAAAATCCAGTAGACTTTCTTTAAAGCACTGCCATTTTTCTTTCAGGTCTGTGAATAGGAGATCCACTTCACTCGTTATTACAGCTGCTGAGGATAAGATTCTGGTGGCAGACAAATCTGGTGATGTGTATTCTTACTCAATAACTGAACCACAAGCAGAAGGAAAATTTGAACTGGGTCACTTGTCCATGCTACTGGATGTGGTAAGCATATGCCTCTGTGTACTTTGTGTGCAAACCTGCATTCCTTCTTAGGGTATAAAACAGTTCAATTGGAAGGGACCTCAAAGATAATCAGATCCTATTACCTGACCACTCAAGGACTAAAATTTGTATTCAGGTCTTCCATTGTTGCTTTTCTCCCAACTTTGGATGGTTTTTTTCCCTAAAGTGCATCAACTTCCTTTAGGTATAGATGACATACATGGTCTGAAATTTTTCCTACAGAGCTTGTGTCTGAATGCTGTTTTTGGAAAGGAAGCAAGCATGTGGGTTTGTCTATCTGGATGTATGACTGTTCAAAAATTCTTTGTGTTAACTGTCATGGATGACTTGGAGATGGAGAGCATAAGGGAATTCACCCATTCTGTGATGTCAGTTTAGCTCTTCAGTGTGATAAGTTTCTTGCTTTTGAAGGTGCAATGGAACTTGTGCTGTAGTGCTTTCAATTCAGCGGATTTTGCTGGACCTAGGAGTCTGTGCTACTTGTCTAAGCAAGCAAGAAAGTTGCTGTCATAAAGATTTTTGCATCAGTTGTAGATGAAAATGTGTGTCTTAATGCTTGCACTTGCAAATCACAGTCAAGAGAATGAGGTAGTTACTGCTTCTGTCTTTTGCTGGTTGGGAAAAGTGTATTAAAACAAACATTGGACTACTGGATACTTAAAACTCCCACTTTACCAACAGGCACTGAGTCCTGACGACCGGTATATCCTAACTGCGGATAGAGATGAGAAGATCAGAGTCAGTTTGACTAAGGCTCCTTACAACATTGAATCTTACTGCCTGGGACATGAAGAGTAAGTTCACTGTGTGCAGTTCTTCAGTGTGCCTTAATCGTGTTCGTCTGCCCAAATTGTATTAAATGTCAGCCAGGTCTAGGTTTCAAAGACCGAAAAGTTTGGAGGTCGTTAGCTCGAGAGAGTGCTAGTCTTAAAGGGAGTGTCTTTGTGGTTTGAATAGATACTCATCTAATGGCATCTTGATACAGTTTGAAAATCAGACTTGAAAGTTCTGTGGTAATACAAGTTGTGGTGGTTTTTTTTGTTTGTTTGTTTGTATTTAAAATACAGCTGTATTGATAGGAAGGATGGAGCACTCTTAAATTAAACATTGGACTACAGTGAGCTAGGAACTGTAAAGCAATCCCATAAAACAGAATCCTGGAATCATGCTTCTTAATGTTGTTTCCTGGTCTTTCTGGTAGCTGAGAAAAGGGACATGGTGTTTTTCTTGAAACTGTTCTTTTGCTGTGGGTAAGAACATTTAGACAAATAGAAGGATATGTGGATGTGTCCTAGGAGATACCCTTATAGGAAGATGTTGCCATGATCTAAAATGCAGCCTGCTAGGAGACCAATAAGGGATGTCTTCTAGCTGGTATAGCAGTACTAGCCTGAAGGAGAAACTCTGTCTTCCCTTGTCAGTAGTTCTTCTCTCATTTAAAAGACCCAAATGGCAAATAGACTTTAAAAGGTTCCCACGTTTACATTTTGCTTTGTAAAATGTTTGTGCTGTTTTCACTTTGCCTTCCATCTCTGAATGGTTTTGTGGGCTTCAGAGAGTTTTTTGTTAGTGTTGTTGGGGGGTACTGTATTTGCTTAGGGTGGTGGTTGAGTCATCATCCGTAGAGGGGAATGTTTAGATATGGTATTAAGTGACATGGTTTAGTGGGGAAATTTTGATGGTAGGTGGATGGTTGGAGTAGATGATCTTGGAGGTCTCTATGGGAACTGTTGAATCACAGCCTGAACCACTGATGGATCACCTGAGGTGAGCACTGAGTCAGCCGCAGGAGCACAGGTGAAGGCAATGCACTGTGTGACCGGAAGGGGTGCAGTCTGGCTCCACCTCTCCCAGACCCCATTTAAGGGCTGACCACCACTGGGGAAGGATCTCTTGTTGGAGATTCCTCCCCTGTGGAGTTCCAGGTGAGCCTTGACCATCAGTGACAGGTGAGCTTTTCTTTATTTACTGGTTGTCTTTATTCCATCTGGATAAGTCATACAAAAATATACTTTCCACTTTCATTCTTTTGTGTGGGTACTATTCTTTTGGGTTATTCACCCTACGTAGTCTTTTCCAACCTTGGTGATTCTGTGATTTTATTTTCCTTAGCCACTGGTACATTTTGAAGCCCATAGTAATAGGGTAGCAAAGGAGATGTGACCCTGCGCAGGTCACAGAACATGCTTAATTCTCCTTGTCTGGCTGCTGATGTAATTGAGGATAAGTACGGCCTTCCAGGCTTGTTCTTCCATAAGGTGACACAACATGGTACAGTCAGCTTGCTGTATTGGAAGCAGTGTGACTGTAAGGCAGTGCGACTGTGGAACTTGAGGTGTGGGAGCAACCTGTCTGAACTTACCCAGTTAAGTGTTTTAACAGAACATTTAGGCTACATTAATTTGGAATGTTTAATTTTATTAATAAAATTCTATAATCTAACCTGTATAGACCCTGTGTAGTATGAAACGTCCAAACTATGGATGTTAAGTGTTTAAGTAGTCTTTGATATCAGGTAAGTTTCTATAGCATATTTACACAGCTATACATATCTGCACTTTCCTGCCTACTTTGTGCACAGTTGTACCTTCTGAAGGCACTTCTAAACTGGGGCTATGGCACCTGTGCACAGAGCTCACTAATGGCTTCAAAGAGGAAAGGCACTTAATGTAAGTTGCTTGAGGTGTATGTAAAAAAATTCAGTCTTTAAGGAACGAATAAGCAAAGGTCTGCAGAAAACAGCTATAATTCATGGATCTTGTTTCATGGTCATGGTATTTGTTTTGGAGGGCTGCATAATGGTTTTTGTTCTATTACACCTTCATGCACCTGCCATTACTGTTTTGACATGGAAGTTTGTCTTTACAGTGACCAAATCTCTTCCTTTTTTTTTTTTCTTCTTGTTTTAGTAGTTTTAAATTTATGCCTGTTTTCAAAAGCAACGTTGTCCCCCTCAGGCCATTGCATTTTATCTTGCTAAGCTGCAAGATAATAATGAACTCCCAAAGTTCAGCTCCTTGTTGCTCACTAGAGACAAATCAAGGTAGACATAGCAATATGATGTACTTATGGAAAACCAAGTTTCTGGATGAATGTAGTCACTGATGGTAAATTGTCATGGACGTGTTTCAGAACTTTAAGATTGGTTTTGAATGATCTCCAACTGTGATGGGTGAGATATTGTAGATGAAAACTGAGTCATCTCTGTTGAAGTGTATTAAAAGCATCTGTTGATGAACGGTTTTAATGGGCAATGTGAATTGAGAAAAAGGAACAGGTTACCTGAATAAATCTATCTATGTTGGCATTCCTTTTGGTTCCAATAATAATGTTCTCAGCTGGGAAGAAGTTAGTGGAATGTGTTGAGTGCAGGTGGGAAAATACTTCTGTTGAATATATATATGATACAAATTTCTAATGTACTAAGTACTGTAGGCAAACTTTTTTTTTTCTCCTCTTAACTGGCTTTATTTGGAGAATCTGTATTTTATTATAAGATTCTCTTTAAAATTGGTGCTTTTTCCTAGTGTGTGTTTACAGACTGGAGTATTGTGGAAGAGAGAGTTCAGTGTTTTTCTTTCCCTTTAGGTTTGTAAGCAAAATACTTGTAGTACCCAACTATCCTGATCTTCTGTTGTCAGCTTCTGGGGTATGTATTGCAGTTTCTTTCAAAAACAGTTTTTCTTGACAATTTAGACTTTAAAACCATTGTCTGCTTGTGTTTTCCTCCAGGTCTCCTGGGACACTCAGAGTAATCTTTCTTGCTTGTCCTTTCACCCTTTTCCTCCCTTTCTCAGGTTTCTGGTCAGTGTTAATCCATTCTATTGCTGGACTGTGAGAGCCGTTTACAATGTTTATAGCAAAGCTAGCTTAAGATCTATGGGTTGGAGAAACTGCAGAGCCCTCAGTAGTTCTTCATCATTAACTCTTGCTTTGGAACACTGACAAATTTTAATCATTGCTCTATTTAAACAACTTTGAAGCAAATGGGTGTTAGTCTGCCTGCCACGGTAATGAGTGCCTTGAGAATTAAGGGCCTTAGAATCCCAGATTTTCTTAGAGATTTTGAGATGAGAAAGCTGTTTCCTCTTTACTCTCCCACTTGCTTTTCCCTGTGAGACATATTCTGAGTTGTCCTCTTCTATGTGTCCTCATAAGTGCATCTAGTGTATGTTGAGTGGAGGTTGCAGTGCAGTATGACACAATGCTTGGATGACAACTGAAGAAATGAGTGTTCTAACTCCTTGTCAATCCTTTTCTTAAATTGTTGGGATTCTGCTGTCATGCCAGACCTGTAGAGAGTAAGTAGATGTAGCTAATCTGAAATAAGGGAAACAGTGTTCTTCATATCTGAGACTACCAAAACTGAATAGGAAAAGAAATAATGTTGAAGGTTGTAGTAATTCTTAGCGTTAGATTTCAATACCAGCTCTTGCTTCTCTAAGACTCTTATCTTTTGTTCCTCTATCTATCCAAGCAGCTCCACTGTCAGTGTTGTGTGGTGGTGTTTCACTCTTTGGAAGTTCTCTTCAATGACTGTTTTTAAAGAAAGGTGTTCAGATTTTCTCCAGGAGGTCACTGAATCATTAATAAGAATTTGAGTGATGACAAGAGTAGGTGTGAAGAAGAGCAACCTGAAAGAATTGCTGTTAAAATGTTTATCACATGTATTGCTGTGCTATTTGAGGTAGACTTGAAATTCAGTCTTAGAGCTACCCAATTTCCACTTCAAAGGGAGAAATAAAGTTATCATGATTGAATAATTTAGAATTTTGAGGGGGTGGTGAATTATGTTAATTAAAATGCCTTATCTGCAATCTGAGGTCTTAACTAAGTGTCTGCTTGTGAACTTCTGTGGGAAGCTCTTCTGGGAAATAGAATTTAGCTGTAGGCCACAAGTGGCCACTCTTTACCTGAGGAATTATTAGTCATCAACTTGTATTCACTTCAATCTCTCTAGGATTGCACTCTAAGACTTTGGAAATATGAAAGTGGAGAAGAGGTATACTGCTGTCAGCTAAGCAGTGTCTGTGAGTCTGAGACAACCAAAATGGACCAGGTATGGCTGTGGTAAGCTGAGTGTGTTAATGCATTTGCTGTCCTGTGGATCCCTGTGGCTCCCAGAAGCATGTGACACATTTTGTTAGGAGTATATCCCTTCTGTCTGTGTTTTTGGAAGTTACGTAAGACCTAGAAACTGATAAATAGCCTGGAATTTAGGGAAAGAAAGTCCCTGAAATTCATTTTTGTCTTGTATGAATTACATGAATTTCTAAAAATGCTAAGCAACGGCTAAAAGAAGCTGTTCTTAATTGTTGCAAAATACAAGTTCTGCAAACCAAAATAGGCCTACACTTAGTATTTTTTTCATAAAACACAGATGTCTCAGTCTCTTAGCTGGAAAGTATACTCTTAACACTGGAAAAATCTAAAAAATTAACCCATTTGTAACATAAATTGCAACTTGAACAACACTTTACAAAGCTTTTCACTCAGAAAAATGTAATATTTGAAACCAGTTACTCAAAAGAGTATTGCCCTGTGGAAACGAATTGCTAGGATTTTTGTTTTGTTTTACTGTTCTGAAACTGGGCAGAGTACGAAACGAATGTATGAGAGTTGCCTGTTACAACTGAATACCCCAGAGGCAATGCTTATACTACAATCTGTGCATGAGTAGTATGATATATACATGCTCAGGGTGCTAATGGGAGGCTGACCTAATCTTGTTAGTCAGATTCCCAGTAACAAAGTGGAAGCACGAGACTTGGGGGGACCATACTCCTAGAAACTGACAGCTCGAGTATTTTTTTTGTGCAGAAGACAACAGAAGGTGTTTGGTTTGGGTTTTTTTTTGCTTTTTTTTTTTTTTAAGAATTGTAAGATGCAACTTTTATTTCTATCTGTAATGAAGCTCTGAGGGCAGCCCACTTACATCACAGCATTCAAACCCTACATGCTGGGACACTTGTTTTTTCCCTTAATGTCCTTTTAGCAGGAATTCATACTAACTGTCTGGACAACATAACCTGCTCTTGAACTTGAAAAAACTTGAAAATCTAAACCAACTTCTATCCAGAGTCTCTCAATTCCTTTCAGCTTGAGTCTAGTGCTGTCAGAAATCTGGATTTTTGGAGTTGCTACTGACTTTTTTTCCATAAGCAAAAAATGGGTATGATAAATTAGATCACAAATCCACATAGTTGGTATCTGTGTGTAGTCTGGGTATTCTACACTTGTGGTCAAAAGTAGCTAAAGAGAGTGCTTTGTTGAAACAACACAGTTTGATTACCATTGAATCTGTGTCTTCAGTAATGCTGCAGTGTGTTTACTTGAGGTAAGAATGGCATTATTTTACAATACTTCGCCTGCTAGATTTATTGGGTCATTGAAAACCAGTTAGCAACTTGCTGTGAATTGAGTCATATTATTACTTCTGTGTGACTTGTTGCTTAGACTGGCTTATCATTTAGTTGGCATATAAATTAACAGTACTTAGATTCATAGAACCATTTAGGTTGGACTTTATGATCTTGAAGGTCTTTTCTAACTGTCCACCTGACCTCCTGAGTCCCATCACTAAACCTTGTTTGTTAGTGCCACTTGTGATCTTACACTGAATCCTAATGCGTTGGTTACAAACAAGTTTATCCAAAAAATAATGCAAACTAACAAATGCTGGAGGAAAAACCTTGCTGCTTCAAGCAGAAATAGATGTATAAGAAAAAAGCTCTGAATCTCTTCTAAGGCTTTTGTCTCCTAACACACCTGATGCATTCACTTCTGTAGGATACTGTCTATGTGCTGATGGGATCTCTTAGTAGAAAGTTGGAGTATCCTTTGATTTAGAGATTTCTGTATAGCTGCTTTGTTCCCAGTGTGAGTAAACAATGACCAAAAGGGAATGCACAAACACTGTGGATTAATCTATATAATAAACTGTATTCCTGCAGTGCTTTGCAGTTCATTGGCATGTGTTGTGTGTATTCTGATTGCCATCTTAGAAGTCTTGGGCTGACCTGTTCCCTGAATCAGTGAAATTCTGCTTGTGACCAATCCTTACAGGCATTTAAAAATCAGTCTTCAGCAACTAAATTAGCACCACGTGCAGGAGACTCAGAGTTTGTGTGTAGTTGGAAGAGGCAGCATCCTGGTGATTACAGGCAGATGAATGACTATTAAGCCTCAGTGCTGTGGGTTGCTACCTGCGTGCTGTATTGCTATACAAATTTCAATACATACTTCTGGCAGACCAACTCTACTGTTTGAAGCCTGTGTGGTGACCATTAATTAATGCATCATATGAAATAGCTAGAGACCTGCAGGATGGCCTCCTGGCAAGACTGTCCAAAATGTAATTTTTCTTAAGGGATTGTTTCTGTCTTGATGGCCAGCCAGACTGAGGGAGTGTTTTGGTGGCACTGTAGGTCTAGAAATGCCAGGGAAATTGATGTCCAGCAGTGGTTATCTCATGCTGTGCATCCAGCTCTATCAAAGGGCAAAGATCATCTTCAAACCAAGTGTGACATTTATAGTTGAAATTTAAGGTAAGAGTCTCCTGAGCCAGTGCTTTATAGGTGGCACTCATTCTGCTAATGACTCTGGCAACCAAAGATTAGGTGGGGTTTTAGTTGTTTTTCCTTTTTCTCCACATTGCATTTTGTTTCTATCACTGATACTTGCTATGAATTAATTGAAGCTCAAGATACAATATAAACCACAGTGATAATGGAATCGCAAGTAATGGTGGGTCACAAGTGCAGAGATGTGGGCTTATTTTCCTTGTCAGATGATGAATTTGTCTGTTTTGGGTATGTAGGAGTGTTTTTGAGCAGTGTAGTGCTGGTTTCAGTTGATAGGTTTCAGATTCCTGGTTCATTTTTTCCCACTAGAATGGAAGTAATTCTCTAATTCCATTGTGCTATATAAATATTCTCCTGATTTAGAGCTTTCACCTCGTCTGATCCTTTTGACAACAAAAGCTTGTTTAAAGTCCAGAACGTGAATTGTACAACTCCACCCTGGTGCTCCAGTACATTAAGTTTTCATAGAGTTACTCCTTCTCACAGACAACATCAAAAGTTAATTTTAAAGTGTTGGCAGGCTGATAACACTGGCACACAAGTGCTGAGTAAGTGAAGAGAGTATCAAGCAAAGACCTGTTTATCACAGGTTGTTCATGCAGCTATTCTCTAAGTTAACTGATTTCATAGGATTGTCCTTGAACAAGATACTATTCTGGGCTTTGCATTCAATTCACTCATTGTTAACTTCCCTATTAAAGAAACATGGAAAGGAAGAAACTTGCTAAGAAGATATGTTTTTGTGTGTTTGTCCAGCTATGAGTAGCATTTGATTTAAATCAATGTCTCTTCCTCCCTCCCCAGTGAGAGGTGGGAGAGAGCTTCTGCATGTGTAATGTTCACAGAACTCTTTGTCTCTCTGACAAAGTGTGGACTGTGTAGGTGGGCACTTCCATCACTGTACTTACTGTGAAAGCTGGCATGAGACAGAGAGCTTTGTTATTAGAAATAAATATCTTCTTGGCTTATTTCCTTGAACGTCTAGAAAACCAACTGGTGGCTCTCGAAGGGGTTGTCAGTCCTGCTCTGAAGTTGTGTGTGTGATTCCTTGTTGCAGCAGGTACATCTAGAATGTTTACTGTAGCTACCTACTGGTCTTCATGCAACTAAGTATTGGAAACAGCCAGTTACATTATATCTGTGTTATACAGGGCCCCCCTTGTTAAATACAGAATAGCAACTTGTATTTCTGCAGTGGAGCAAGAGGTGAATGCCACCTGTTCACAAGAGCTCTGAAACGTACCACCCTTTTGATAAAGGGTTTTAGAAAATGTTTCTGTTCTGTCCAAGCAAATGATCAAGTGAGATGTACATGCTGCTAGTGGTACACGCTGTTGTTCTTTCTTTCCTTCTCCCACTTCCCTTAAGAATTTGCATTGCACAAGAGGTTTTTTTCTCTTGTGCAGGTGATGTGCAGTATGACCCTGATTTTCAGCTATAATTATACTATTAATTAACTTTCCTTCCTATGTTAGTTCATCTTTTAGTAGCTGTCATGTACTGCTCAGAAAAGAATTAGCTTCTTGTATTAAACTTGCTGACTAGAATGCTCGGAGGGTATAGAGCTTGTTTTGCTTTCCTCAGTTGATTGTAAAACTCTGGAGCAGGTTCCTTGCCACCTGCCTGTACATCAATTGCTAACTCAAAGGGTGACATTCAGATTAAGCAGATGAACTACAGGCTCTGTCTGGTGAGCAGTGCTGTGCTAGGGAAGGAGATGAGGGATGAGTGGGAGCAAAAAGAAGGGGAATTTGAGGACACATCTGAATTCTGCCAGCAAAATGACAAGAAGATAAATTTTCCCTGCCCTGAAGGGAGAAACTGACTACTACTCTAGTAAGAAGGCTTTATTAATCAGAAATGTTAGCACGACTTAAAAATATCCTTGAGAACCAGCCTTTTTGCTTTTGCAGTCTCATCTTTCATGTTATATGATAGATATGTTTCAAAAAGCACCCTAGGGCATCTTCTTGCAGATTTTGTGCTCATCTCAAGTTCTTAGTTCCCACTTAGGGAGTCTCATATCGTTTGTTGTGTATTTCATGTTGTATGGTTTGTCTTGCAAAGTTATTGCCCTGATTTTTTTCTCCCAGATTCTCAGACAAAACTGTATAATTTCTAAATACTGAATAGGTAGCTTTTCTTCTTTATCTCAGGCTGTTTTCCTCATTTTAATCTTGTTCTTCAGAACACATTTTATGTTGGGCAGTATGGCTTCACCACATGCAGGTTGAAAATGGGGACAACCCAGCAGGGCTACTGGCTGTGCGTCGCTATCTTCCTTTTATAACAAATTACAGGAGAGAATTTCTAAGGGTGGTGTACTTTCCTGCATTGTCTTATCTCATAGTTAGTTTGTTGAGAGCAGCTCAGTAAAAGTTATGTTTTATCTCTGCTAAGATGGCTGCAAAGGGAGAAGTGTGGAAAGCTTCATTAAGCAGCAAACACTGGTGCAAAATATATTTGACTGTGGTTTAATTATGTTGCTTAGCTTCCTGTAAATTAAGACATCTGCTGAATTTTAAAGGGTAAGACACCAAGTTGAATGTGAATTTTCTGCCTATAAAACGGTCTTAATTTACAAGGATATTTCTTTTTCTTTTCTTCCTAGAAATACATTGTTTCAAGAATAGCCTACTGCTGTCAGGGAAGTTACGTTGCCATACTGTGTGACTGGTAAGAATAAACAGAACAGTGGCTGAAGTCACCACAGCTCCTGTAAAGGAGAGAACAACTGCTAACATTTCCCCAAACTGAAGTACTTGGTAACTGTTGATCTGAGTGTCACAGGGATGCCCCCTTCCCTTGGTGGAAGACTGAAAGTCCTTTTTGTACACTGTTTGAGTACAGAGGTGAGTGTGAAGGCTATCTGACCTGGGGAGGTTTTGCAGAACCTGTGATGCGTTTCCTTCATGGTAGGATGCAAAGCTAGGGCATGAGGGCACTGCCTGACACTCAGGATGTTTCTGTACATTGCTGTGTCTGACCCTTGTGTTTTTTCAGGGTGCTGTGGTATTGAGTTACCCAAATTTCTTTTACTGTGTTCTGAGAATTTTGCCGTTCTATTTAAAATCACAAAGATTTTAAAGAGGATGTGTTGACTTTTGGGTTCAAATATGTATGTTTGTCTAAGGAAAGAGCACTCTGGAACTGAAAGAACCTTACTGCCCAACTGGCAGGGGAATGCTTTGCGAAGATTGGCAGTCTTCCCCTCTCTTTCTGCAGAGCCTTAAGTCTACCAGGAAAACTTACTGCTGACAAATGTGTGTCAACAGGAAAGGGAGAGATTGCCAAAGCTGCCCATACAGTAAATCAGCAATCTGTCTCCTTGGTGAACTTGGTCTTTGCCAGAGGGAGAAGCCTTAGCTTCTCCCCATCACATGTACTGCCAGGCTTTCTGTGTGGGCAGCCAAAGTGCCTATGCAGGTTAACCCAGGGGCTGTGCCATGCTCTTTGTCAGGTTTTTATTTATAGCTCCACAGCCCAGTGTTTCTAAGCAGTGATGCCATGTAGACCTTGTAGACCAGCCCAGAGCGAGCAGAGATATCCAGGAATGTTGGGAAGCACTGTACGTGATGGGTTGAGGGCTATTAGGAAAGATGGAGATGAGTTCCTTGTCAGTGCAGTGCAGCAAACCTGTTCTTCAGCCATTTTGTGGTTTCCTGTCCCTCTTGTTCCCTCTTCCTTTCCCTGGCATGTAATTATTTTCCTTTGTTATTTTTACTCGTGTTCAGTTATATACTCTTCCATTTGAAGTCCTTTAGGCCAGTTGAACTGTGATGAAATGCTCCCCATGTAAATCCTTAGTAGTTATACTGTCTTTTCTTTTAAAACATTTGAAAGACATTTAACATGTCAGGTATCTCCAGCTTCTGCCTTGGACCTCGTAAGCAAACAGCATCTGAAGTGCTAGGGTATTTTTTGCAATTCCTAATGATTTGCTTTGGCTTTGTTTGGAATCAGAGTGGGTGTTTGTCCTTTGCTAAGGGATGATGGCAGTAGGTGGATTTGGTAATAATAGTAATTAAGTTTTTCCTCTTGACAGTATTCCCACAGTCTACATCTTTCAGCTCGATGCTGTTGCCCAGCAGTTAGTCTACAGAGAGCAAATCTCTTTGAAGCACAAGTGTTGGGACATTGCGTTTGAGGAAACAGGAGAAATCTGGATTCTACAGGAGGACAGTGAAGCCCCTCTTCAGTTGTACAGACTGTGTGATGGACACTGGAAGGTAGATAGGATGTTATGCTAACATCATTTATGTTTTGTCTTGACCTTATAACAAAACCAGGTTGGACTATGTTCCATGAAAACTAACTGATACGCTTCTCTTTTTCAGTCTTGAGACTGAGTACAGGTCTTAGGTATCACTCACTTCTCTTACCTCTGTATAGTGCAAAGCCACTGAGAGCTTGCTACCAGTCTCTTCTCTGGTAAAGATAACTTCTGGTGCATAAGGACTGAGGAGAGTGTTTGTCAGCCATGGCACGCAGTACTTTAAAGCATTGCTCATGGTCTATGGGTGCTGCACTTGCTTTGTTTAAAAATACTCAATGTCCTTTCACTGTGCTCATCTGCGAGCTGTTGCATTTTTCATTTTGCTGTCAAACACCAGATTCCTTGTTTATGATGCACAAAATATCATGCAGTGTTCTTCCTTTTCCCAGTCTGTAACTGACGACGAAGGATTGCAGAGAATGTCTAAATATCTTCTTGACAACTGGACAGCATTTGAAGGTGAGAAAGTTGACCTAGAAACTGTAATTTTCAAGCTTAAGTTTTAAAAGCAAAATCAGAGTTCATTGCTTAAACTTTTTTCAGCTTCATCTTTCTATCTGGTATGGAAATTAGTGTTGATAACGAATGGTATTCAAGTTACTGTTCTTAGAAATGGTGTAGGTATTTATAACATTAAAACTGTTATACACAGATACCTTAGCGTATGGCTGTATACAAAATCTGTGTTTATGTTCAGAGCTGCTGCCATCTCTTACTGCTCTTATACTGATCTTCATGGTTAGTTTTCTCCTCTCCTACCTTGACGTGAAAGTTATGGTGGAGATAGGAAGATAGTGGCTGCCATTAAGGTGGTTGTGCTCGACCTTCGGAATATCAAAGGAAGTCAGATGCCCTTTTGGAAGGGGGATGGTTTGCATGTAGATGTTGCAGACTTGATAGCTACAACCAGGCAGATTATTAAAAGTACAAGTGCTGAGTGAAAATGAACAATAGAGAAGTAATAAGAGCGTACAGGGGAAGAGATTCTGAGCATAATTTTTCAGTGTAGCTAATTACTGTGGTACATGATAGCATGCTGCAGCTGGGAATGAAGGACTGCTCCTAGACAGGATCTATTATTGTTAATTAGTAAGGGGAGGTTCACTTGATAAGCACTGACTCCAGTCCATAATTAGTGCTTGAAAAGGCAGCTACTTCTCTTGAAAAAGGTGATCATTATATCTCAGATAATCCGACTGAGAATTTTTGGATGGCAGTTACCTGTTTAAGCTCCTCTGAACTTACAGTCCTGAGGATGCTATGTTGTCTGTTAGACTGGATTCACAGAACTTTAGTAAAGTGTGAAGGCTTAGAAATGGGTATGCGCTGGAAGAAGTGGCTCTTTAAGCCCAGAGATGCAGGCATCAATCTGAGAAGCTCTAGGAAACAAGTCTACTAAGGACAGTTACATAGTAATTTATGCCCTCTGCAGTGTTCTAGCTCTGGGGAAAAATGCCAGCAGGCTGCCTAATAATAGGTTGCTACAGTGGTAATTTGAAAAAGTGAGCCTCGAAGTTCTGCAAGTCTCCAGCATGTGTAGAGAGCTGTGTGCTCTCCTCACTTGAGAGCCAGGTGCCTGCCTGTGTATTAATTTTTTAGCTTGGTTGCACTTGTCTCTGTGAATGCAGAACAGATGATACTTGCACAAACAGTGCTAATGCTGGTATTTAATTAAGTGGATAGGGCTATAGTAAATGCTTTAGACAATGGAATTTCAACTCTCCAGTATAGGAAATAATTGGTGAGACTGCTAAGGGAATTAACACGTCTTGTGTTCCTGTTTTGCCTGCTTGCAGGGTTTGTTGGTGCAGAGAGCCACTACAGCAGTCTCTACAAGGCTTCATTCGATAACATGGCTGTCTACCTACAGAGGAAAGAGGAAAGGATACAGAAACAGAAAAAGAAAAGGCAGAATCTGCAACATGATGCTAATGGACAAGGCAAAAAGATCAAAACAAATGAATCATCACTATGACATTGTTGTTGGCTTTTAACTTTTGCCTTGCTGAAAGGAACTGGTTGGGCTGTAGACTGTTTTTAAATGGAAAAGGATTAATGGAAGAAGATTTGTTTAAACTCAGATTCAAGTCTTCAGGCAGTCTGCTGTGGCAATATCTCGCTTGAGGCAGATATTTTATGCACTCTATGTCTAAGCTTTTAAGAGCATACAGATGTCAGCAGTTCAGTCCTAGGGATCTCTGATGCATGACATATGATTACTGGAGATGGTTATTTTCCTTTTGCCTACTGTGTTCAGGCTTGCATCTTCAAATGAAAGTGCACTGATTAAAATTGGCATCATTATTTCTTTTCTAATTCTGCTAGTTAATGTAACTTACACTGGCTATGGGAAGGGGAATACTGCAAAATTCTTGCTGTCAGTGAAGACTAAACCCCCTGTTTTTACCCCTTATCTTTTAATATGATAAGATTTCTGCCTGGCTTCAGTTCAGTGCTTCTCTTTTGCGGAAGGAGAGCAGAAATAGGTTTTATGCACTGAAATGTAGAAGTGAAAAGTGTCATTCAACTTCATGCTATTGAAAGATCCTTCTGTTACAATATGATCCTAGTGTGTCTGGGAGGGTGATGTGGAAGGCCTGCAGGCAGTGCTCGGGAGTGTGTTCTGCTTCATTCAACAAGAAATCTTTCATGTTGCAATTAGCCAAGTAACACATCTTTTTGAAAAGTTATCAGTGAGAGCCTTCTGGGGTCAATTACTGCTTCATCCTGGGGCAGAAGATACGTGTTCATCTACCAGATGGCATCCTGGCTGTATGAAATATAATACACTTCAGCTGAGACTGTAGAATCCAGGTGTTGAAATCTGTACAGTTCATTAAAAATACTCAGAATTAACCTTTGAGTCATAATTTGTTCTCCTCAGTCTCTTTATATGTCTGTGATCTCCTGAGTATGTAGATACTAGTAATTCTGTGCTCGAAGTTTAGTCATGTTAATGTTGAAGGCATTGCTGAGATGTAACTTGTTTTGAGACTCAACCATTGTGCTGTGAAGCAGAACTTGTGCTTATGTCTGCTCCAAATTGCAGTGTTGTCCTTATTCTGGGTCCCAGAGGCCATGAGTCTTATGCTGCCAGATTTCATATGGATTTTCATATTAGCTTTGTTTGAAAGTGCATATATAAGGATGGAGCATTGTGCTCGTTAGGACACAGAGCTAATGATTCACTTTCCAGAGTCTAATTTCTTTGTGATCTGTTTTAGTAGGGGACCTATTGCCTTGCAAGTAGTCTATTTGGATGAATATTATGAAGTGTCAAGAGTGATGTTGCCTTTTCTGATGAAAGATCTCCATTCTGTCAGGACCTACCTTGCTGCTAATGGAAGGTGAAGTAGTTCCTACTGCACACACAGTTATGTGAAGTAAGGATGCAGTGCTGTGTCCACAGGGAAGCCCCACATGGGCTAAGAAGAGCCAGGACTAGGAAATACAGTAATTTCAGTCTTGCAAAGGACAGCTGCATGTGTGAAGTCTTTCACTGGAGTACTTAAATGCACTGATGCAGCAATTGATGATGTGGTTTGTCCTTTTCAAGAAAGGATAAGAAATTGCCATCTGAAGTGTCTAGTGTTATGGGTATGAATTATGACTTGGAGGCTGAAATGTCATGGCAGGGACATGACTCTTAGTCTATGTTGTGTTTGTTTTGTTGGGTCCTCTTGTCTTCTGCAAACTCCTCTGCTCTATTGCTTGGTGTGCTCCAAAACCATGCATGTCTATTCTTTTGCTGTTTCCTAGGGACTGCTTCACTTGAAAACTGATTTTCTTTACAAGAGATGAATGCAGTCAATCTGTTGCATGCTGTTAAGCCAAGGAGTCTTTAAAAATACAGGTAAGGGAAAAAGTTGGTGCAGTACTGAGTTTTATTTCCTTAGCATTTTAAACTGAAATATATTTTCCTCCTTACATTGCTGAGATTTCAGCAACAAATCTCTGAAGTGACCTTTTTTCTCTCTTAGCACAAAGGGATCCTATGAAATGCAGCCAAGTAGCATGCTTTAGAGCAGGCCTTATTTTTTTTTTTTAACCAAGTTTGCTTTTTCTTGCAGAGTAAATGTACTATCTGTAAGCAAATAGCATTCCTTTCATTAAAAATTTTTAAACAAGGAAATCCCAGTGCCATACAGTTGCTTTACTCTTAGGCTATTAAAAAGTTTCTGTCAATTTTGACATAACTCCAAAATCTGCTTCAGTTTTCCTTGCCATCTGCTAAAATACTTTGTATGAAGTGCTTTGACCTGCTAGGAAAAGCCCTATGGGCTTACTGGGTGCCTCCACTGCCTTTAGACATGGTCACATGCTGTGGAAGAGGCTGGGGTGACTCAGTGGAGCATGTGGGCTCTCAGACAGTAAAAAACAGACTGGACACAACTTGTCAATAGCTGCAGATGGAGAGATGAGGAAGAAAAATGCCTAGAGACTGGAATGGGTGTTGAGGCCAACAGTTGTTGTTTTCTAGTATTTTTGTAGAAGTTACCATGCAGCTCTGAACACTCCAGTTCTGCGAAGTCCTCCCAGAGCTGAAGAACCACTAAAAGCCTCTCACTGCTCAATAGGTGCCCCGCAGCAGCACTTCTCTTACCCAGGGACCTCCTGCACATTCCTTTCCCTTAGGTTGAGACTGGAGTGGAACATGTCTCTGGAAGGTGAGGGGGTAGCTGAGGGATAAACCAAGAGCTGCAAGCAGATGGGATGTCCTGCAGAAGGAAGGGATGAGCAATGAAGGCCACAGCTGTGCACACAAGCCCTGAGCAGCTGTGTCACAGCTTTGGCCAGTGCTGGGCACACTGCTTGTGGGTATGGCTGTGCCTGAGGATGAGTGCACCTCAGCTCAAAGTGTTTGAGTAAACCTAATGCCTAACACTGCATGCATGTGGTGTGTTGTCACTGTGTCCTGCAGGGATCAGCAGCTAAAATCCTTCAGAGCTTGTTTCCAAATTGAGGTGTCCTGACTGTGGGTGCCTTGGGGTGGAGCACAGCTGTGAGGAGCCATTAGTACTGATGAACAACATGCTGTGTGACCTGATTCTTTGTGTTGAGGAAAGCTCACAACACAAGCAGTGTATTGCTTTTAATACTGTTTTTTTTCCCAGCTCCATTTTCTGTTACAATTACTGTAAGCGTTTGTTCTTGCATGAGAAACATGTTTCTGAACATACAAACTGAGCATCCAGGGGTGGCTGCCCCCATTTCTCTATTGGTACAGCCCCAAGTCTCAATGACTCTTCAATTAAGAGTTTATTCATATCAGTGAGATTGATGTTGATTGTTTCAGTGAAATCTCAGCAACATAAGGAACAAAATATAATTCAGTTTTAAATGTTAAGTTTTTCCCTTACCTGTTGGAATTTTTTGAGTTGGAAGGGATATTTAAAGGTCATTTATTCCAACTCCCCTGCAGTGAGCAGGAACACCTACAGCTACATCAGGTTGCTCAGAACCCCATCCAACCTGGCCTTGGATGAGTCCATGGACATGGCATTCACTGCTCTGGGCAACCTGTGCCAGTGTCTCAACATCCTTAGCATAAAAAACTTCCTCCTTACCCAGTCTAAATTTCCCTTCTTTTATTTTGAAACCATTTTCCTTTGTCCTGTCACAACGGACCCAGAAGTCTGTCCCCTTGTTTCATACAGCCCCCCCTTTACTGAAAGGCCATTCTCAGCTCTCCCCAGAACCTTTTCTTCTCCAGGCTGAACAGCCCCAGCTCTCTCAGCCTGATCTCACACTGGGGGTGTTCCATCCCTTGGATCATTTTATGGCCCTCCTCTGTATGTGCTCCAAGAGGTCCATGTTTCTCCTGTACTGAGGACTCCACATCTGGACACAGAACTCCAGGTGATGTCTCACCAGTGCGGAACAGAGGGGCAGGATCACTTTCCTTGCCCTTCTGGCCACACATCTTTGGACACATCCCAGGATACAGTTGGCTTTCTGCACTGTTGAGTGCACATTGCTGCTTCATTTTTAACTTGCCATCTGCCAGTACCCTTAGGTCATTTTAAGCAGGGCTGTGCTTTGTCCTTACATTCCCCATCTTGGACTGATACTTGGGTGTTGCCACAATCAAGGTGTAAGATGTTGCACTTGAATTTGCTGAACCTTGTGAGCCACGTGCTTGAGCCTGTGTAGGTCCCTCTGGTTGGCATCCTGTCCCTTGGGCACACCTACCACACAGCATAGCTTGGTGTCATCCACAAATCTGCTGAGGATGCACTAGTTCCCACTGTTGATGTTACTGATGAGAATTTTAAACAGCACTGGTTCCAGTGCTGTCTCCTGAGGGACACCACTTGTCACTGAGCTCCATCTGAACATTGTGCCATTGACCACCACTCTCTGGGTACAGTCTCGCAACCAGTTCTTTGTCCACTGAATAGTCCACCCTTCGAATCCATACCTTAACAATTTGGAGAGAAGGATGTTATGGAAGGCCTTGCTGAAGTTCAGGTAGGTGAACTCAGTGGCTTGTCCCTTGTCCATTGTTGTGATTATGTCATCATAGAAGACCACAAGGTTTGTCAGGCAAAGCCTGGGCTGATTGTTTCATATTACTTCCCTGTCTCCCATGTGCCTTAATGTAGTGTCCAAGAGGACCTGTGGTATGGTCTTCTGTGGCACAAAGGTGAGGCTCACGGGTTGGTAGTTTCCTGGTTCTTCCTTTTCACCCTTCTTAAAAATGTGTGACACTGCCTTTTTTCCAGTCACCAGGGACCTCACCTGATTGCCATGGCTCTTCAAATACCATTGAGAGTGGCACAAATATAATTGAGAGCAGCAAATAGGAAATTGAGGTTATGTTCTCTTGGTCGATTAACTCAACATCTAAATCAAACAGTGCGTGATAGCTGGGTGGATGTGTTTACTCCAGAGAATCAGCATGAAGCAAATACAGGTTGAAACAGATGGGACTTGAACTCAGTGCTTCTGTTTCCCTCAAGAGCTAAAGCATTGCAATTAAAGTTTTGTTTGCTTGCTCACTTGCCTGTAATCTATGGTGTTTACACCTACAAGCAGGGTGCAGTATCTCTAAGTGTTGTCTGTAAGGGTAGAAAGAAGAAGATAATAGTCTCATCTGGAATGGAAAGTTTAATTTCCGACTCTGTCAAAGTAATTATGTATGCTTAAGACATTGTAAAAAGTCCCAAAGTTCTTCCCAGCACCAAGTAAGGAGATCTTCACCCTGTATTGTACCTTATTGTCAACCTTTGGCTTTAACATCACTGCACGTGGGAAGAGAGCAAGACCCGTTAAACATTCTTTGTCCTTCATCTTCTGACTTTGATGAAAGGAGAAGGCAACAGCCTAAATCCTGCTTGAGAGACAGAGAGTGGATCAAAAGCAACAAGTTTTTTAGAGCCAGAGGGTAAAGCAGCTGACAGCATTTGCAGCCACATCAGACCCTTTCTTCCATCCAACACTGGCATGAAGGCTGTTCCAGTTTTGGGAGTCTCAGCAAAACATGATAATTCAGGGACTTCAAAGTCTGAAGATAGTTAATCTCAGACAATTTTAAAAGACTTCTTTAGGGCAAGGTAGCAGCCTGTGTTAGGTTTTTCTTGATGTAAGTGTTCTGAATCAAATGACGTCTTCCAACTTTCAACTTAATTAAAGTTCACCTTACATAATCTTGTAGGCTATGCCTCAGTGTTTGTATGTGTATTGCACAAGATCCATGTTGAGATAATTTAACGGTCTCAAATACCATTAGATCTGTTTTTCTTGGCTGTGTTTTCCACTAATATTTGGAGTAATGTCCTTCAGCTTATGTTACCCTAAAATTGAGTGCATATTGAGCTGCTGCTATCAGGATTTTCCGGAGATCAATTATATGGGAAATACATCTGCCTGTGCAGATTTTTAGGAGCACCACCTAATGAATGACCTAAGGTAAGGGTGACAGAGCACTGGCACAGGCTGCGCAGAGAGGTGGTGGAGTCTCTTTCTCTGGAGACATTCCAGACCCGCCTGGACGCCTACCTGTGCAACCTGGGCTAGGGAGCTGCTTTGGCAGGGGGTTGGGCTCGATCTCTGGAGGGCTCTTCCAACCCCTACAATTCTGTGATTCTATGATCGCTATGGCTGTGTTGCAGCCCATTAAGGTTTTGTGATTTTAGATAAGAACTTTGTTACTGTATTTTCTCCTCAGCGTGCTGCTAAGGTGGCAGCATCGTATATAAATTCTGGTTAGTTTTCTTTAATGTTGAGTGCCTTAGATTTTTCCACTGACTTTGTCCCTTTATAAGTGAAGCATTTCAGCTTGGAGTGCATCCTTTGCTCTCTAACAATCCAAATCACAAGAAAGGTAGGATGTGACACATGAGCTATATAAAAACCCACCATCCCCCAGTTTTTCCTATTTCCTGGTCTGTCCAAGAATTTTTCTTATTATCTATGTACCATTTGGCTTTACCTGAAATAATAATTTGTCATATCTAAGGCTAATGGTACTCAACGAATAGAACAGCCATTAGAAAATGAAGGGTCCTTATCTCTGAGGAAATAATAATTGCAGTAGTTAATAAATGTCTGAGATTTGCATGTGCTCTGTTTGCAGAATACTTGACAAGGAAATGCTGCACAGTAAACAAGGCAGGGCTTTCTTCTTTGAGGCCACTTCTAGCAAGAACAATAAAATAATAAGAAAAAAAAACAAAACAGCAAACACCACTACAGTAGTTCTCAGCTTTCTGAAGAGATTTACACCTGTGTGGAAAAGCTGCTGCTGCATCTTCCCATTGATAATCAATGGCTGTGTCTAGGAAGGCACCGAAAATGTGTTCGAATAAGTCAAAAACCAAGAGCCTTTTTTTGCCCTAGTTGGTTTTTTATGCTTTCTGGGAAGCCTGGCTCTTTATGCATTATCTAGATTGTGTAGAGGAAACCCGTGCTCTCCTGCTGGCCTGGTGTCTTCTCTGCTCTCTTCCCCTTCCCGCCCGCCACCTGCGCTTTGGCACGGCACCCAGTGCTCCTGTTCCATCTGGGGTCTGACATCTGGTGTCATGCTGACACAAGTGGCAGGTATCTGGCTGTCCCCGCAGATGTCCCTGGCACGATACAGCTTTCTGAGCATGGTGCACAATTGCACCCAGCAGCTCAGAGACAGGGAACGGGCAAGTCTCCCTCCTGTGAGTACTCTCCAGGGCGTACTGTGGGCTTCCCTTGTTCATCCATCCCTCACCTATTGGTGACATGAAAACCAGGAAGGATGCCACCTCTTTCTTCTGCAGGCAAGAACTGAGGTGATCTCACTTCTCTAAGGCTGATGAATGTGTGCAGAGCTTGTTGGCATCAGCCTATTAAACAAATTAATGTATTAAGGAAATAAATAACCCATTTTTTAAAATAGGTTACATCGAAGTTTCAAGAGATGAAAAAAAAGTTGGGAAATGATGATCCCTTGTAAACAGTGAGCTGCTGAGGTGGTCCAGCCAACTTGCAGTAATCTGCATCTTCACTGCCACCATGTACCCTGCATGCATCAGGCTCCTTTCTGCCTTGGCTTTGGCTGAATGAGCTCCTTTGTGAGGGAGCACGTGCAGGTGCTGACTCCTTACTGTAATAAGCCCTCACTCACCAGGAGGTGGTGAAGTTTGTCACTGTGACCCTGCAGTGACATTTCTGCCCTTGTCCCCAGGAAGTGGTAGGCACTGCTTTCCAGTTCACATGCTCGTGGTTGTTTTCTTACACTTTGACTTACAGAAAAAGCCCTTTCTGGGAAGGGGTGAAGCTGCTTTTTGCCCTAGGGTGGTTTGTTTCATCCTACTTGTAACTTAATGGACTCTTTGCACTTAAATGAGTTCAGCACAGTGTTCCCAGCTTACAATAAATCTATATAATCTAAGAGGAAAGCATATCTAAATTGACCTTACTTAAAGTCAACAGATAAGATGAACATGTAGGATTAGCACTAGGCAAGATCTAGAGGAGGAAGGGAAAGTCTGGATCCAAGCGTTCAGCCGAGCACCTTGTAGAAGCTGCCACACAGCTGCCTGGACTTTAGCAGGAGAAGCTCTGACAGCATCACTGCCATAAGCCAAGCAAGAAACTTCAGCTGAGATACACAAATAGGTTTGCACCAGAAACTTTATTCTTGGAAAATGTAATTTCATAGCATCATAAATCATTAAAGTTGGAAAAGATCTCTAAGATCACCTAATCCAAACACCAGCTCATCCCCACCATGCCCACAGTGATTCAGAGCTATCACAGTATGAAGTCTTCTTCCAGAAGAAGGCAATGTACAGAGTTAGAGGTGAAAAGAGAACTAATGGCACCTGATCCAACTTCCCTTGGGGAAGGGAGACACACATTTCCATTTTATTCTTACAGACATCCCTTTCCTGATTGTGTGGCTGTTCCTCAAGAAGGTGGGATGAAATTCAAGCTGACAGGCTTCCAAATGAAATGCCCATGTTTTATATATCCCCATGGATAATCACTGTAGAAGTGTCCTTATCAGAGCTAGGCAGAAGCAGCAGTGTTTAGATTTAACAGATGAAAACTAGGAGTTGAGGTCAAGGTTACAACTGAGCTGAAACCCTTTTGGGTGATGTGCACCCAAGACCCTCACTGCAAATCATGGATCACTACAAAATGGCTGATGGCTTCATTTCAGCCTGATGTGAAGGAAGCGAGTGTGGGAAAAAAAATCATGGGATTCTCAGTGTTGAGAGGGTGAGCTCTGTCTCAAGATCTTGTGGTTTTAGTGGCTGTGTATCTCACTCATCCTTCTGGGGAGCTGTGCCTGGGGACATGGAGTCTCTGGGTGGCTGATGCGCACTACCTATGGAAAAGTACTCAAGGCAGAAAGGTTTGAAGTGTCGAGGGCTTTTACAGGTGGATGTCTGTAGACTTGTAAAGTGGTATGGGTTGGAAGGGAACTTAAAGCCCAACCAATTCCAACCCCCACTAGAGCAGGTTGCCCAGGGCAATGTGTTCTGCAAGAAGGGTAATGAAATGGTGTGCTTTATGTGGCACGCCTCCAGAGATGCAGAGTCCTTTCAAATTATTAACCCCCTTCACCTGTGGAAAGGCAGACACCATTTCTATTCTTCTAGGACACTTTAAACAGTAAAAGTGCCAGCATGAAAAGAGATGTCAGGCTGCTGTATGCTTTCTTGCTATATGGTACTTTTACGTAGATGTGAATACATTTAGATTGGCTATGAAAGGGGTTATTAGTTCTGAAGAAAGTGAGAAACTGCGGATGTTAAAGGTCTCAGATTTGGGCAATCTGGGAAATTAATGGAGATGATGCAAGCTAGTGAATCTGCATTTGGGCAGAGGAGGGTATAATGATGTATGATATAAACATTACAGTCATCATATAGCATAAAACTGTAAGCCTGGTGGGCCTGCACATCTGCCAATCTTGCATTCCCTACTTGTGTAATTGTAATCTTGGTTAATGAGGGCTCTATGCAATAACATATGCAAATCCAGCTGTTAAACCTACTTTGTTAAATGCTAAGTTGTGGCTGCAAAACCATGCCAAAAGGCTGAAGATACTGACATCCAGGTTGAATGGGGCTTTGAACAGCCTGATCTAGCAGGAGGTGTCCCTGCCCATGGCAGGGGGTTGGAACCAGGTGGACTCTAAGGTCTGTTTCAATCCAAACCATTCTATCATTCTGTGATTCTATGACTTAACTGTTGTGTCCAAGCAGTTTATTATTTTCTGGATTTCTTATTTGCTGGCTTGGTTACTTGGCAGCAGTGCCCAATGCTCTGTTTCTTGGTGAGGGCAAGCACTGTCCTCAGTTTTATCCTCAAATGCAAAGCCTGTGTTAGGGAGGGCAACATCTTCTTTCCCTCTAGCTTTGCAGCTCTTGCCTCCACCACATAGGGAGGTACTGTGCTGTCCTTGTGTTCAGAGGGTCGATACAGAGAAGTTCTAAACACAACAGAGCTTATATGTATATATGTATAAATGTATATATATACATATATATATATATATACACACTTAGAAAAAAGTTAAGGTAATTCAGGCAAAAGGTCTTTGATTTTGACCTTGGTGGACAGGGATCAAGTCATCCCGTGCAGTGCGGCCCAGGATTCACCTCTGTTGAAAGAACATTCCTGGGGCTGTCACTCTCTTTTACTGTCTGCAAACACCATTGTTGCTCTGCAAACGTTGAGTTCCTCCTGTAAGTCACGCTACCATGTCCTTTCTGTGTACAGTATGTCTTTAAAGATGATTGTTGTCTCCCTAGTTAAAATTTAACGGCTGGGATGAGAAAAGACCTTTGCCCTAGAGATAGATTGAGAGGTGTTATAAGATTATCACACTGAAAATAATGGATTTAATATCAGTTTTGAAAGAAAAATATAAGGCTCTTGAGTTAACCTGCAAAGATGATGTTTGAAAAACAGAACTCTGCCGTACCAATTGGTACAAACTTCGTATTAATCAGCTCATAAGCTTTCTAAATTTTATGTATTTTCATGCTAAAGATACACATGGAGTCTTGGTTGTGTCCAACACCTCTATCACAGAACCATTAGGGTTGGAAAGACCACAAAGATTACTGAGACCAACCCATCCCTCCCCACTGTGCCCATTGACCACGTCCATCAGTGCCACATCCACACAGTTCTTGAACACCTCCAGGGACGGTGACTGCACCACCTCCCTGGGCAGCCTGTGCCACTGCCTCGTTTTTCCTAATATCCAACCTGAATGAAGTTATGCCAACAATTCAGTGCAGTCCATATCTGTTGGTGCCATTATCTGAGCATTCAACATTGTCCCCTTAGTAAAAAAAAAAATCAAATAAATGAAATAAATGCATAGTTAAACCAAGATGTCACCACAGGAATATATTTTTTTCTGTTTTTTTAGTATACTCTATATGGTGAAGCTGAGTGCCCTGCCTTGTGCTTGTCTCTTGTTCTCTCTGCATGGGTGGGAATGGTGATGTGAACCACGGGTCAATGCAAAAATGACCCTGAAGGAAGAGTAGATGAAGTGGCTGTCAGAGTAAAATGAAGCAGGTGAGACACATGGACTTTTGGGTGGTGGAGGTCCCTGGGTGCAGCCAGGGAGATAAAATCCATGCTGGCCTCTGCTGGCTCTGGACATCCCTGACCTTCTTCAAGGTGAGCGGTGTGTCCTCTGTCAGCGAGGGTGCAGGATGAGGCTCCTTCCACCAGGGCCTCCCCTTGGCAAAGTACACAGTAGCCAGCATGACTGGGAGGATCAAAGTCTCAGGGGGTAACAAAAGTTCAGTGTAGAAGGAATAAAATTGTCATTTACAATGCACACATCACCCTGGTGAACTTTCTGAGGTACATGGTATTTTAGTCTTGTTATCCTATAACCTTTAGAGACGTATTTCCTCAGCTCTTCCCTAAAGAGATAAGTGGCTGCCTCCCTGCAACCTGGGTGTGTGGTAGGGTGGGATCTGATCCCATCATCAGATGGGAACGTCTCTTATTTCTATCACTCTTTTCCCAAAGTTGGAGGAGATGAGCAGAGGATTCTCTCCCAGCTCCCAGCCTTCCCAAACTCCCATGTGCCCTCTTCTGGACTGCCCAAACCTCTTTACCTGGGTTGACCCTTACACAACCATGTCTGCAGTTACACTGCTAGGGGCAATTTCAGCCTCCAGTGCCATCCTCTATGGCCCCAAACGCAAAGGTGTTCGATGGTACGGCTTTGACACAGAGGGACATGGTCACTGGGCGTGGTGGTGTTGGGATGATGGTTGGACTAGATGATCTTAGAGGTCTTTCCCAACTGCAATGATTCTTTCATTCTATGTGGAGCAAAGCACCAGCTGCGGCAGTACCCGTGTGCTGACACCTCACTATGTGGATATGGAAAGTGGACTGAACACTGCAGAGCTAAATGGAAAAGTGCTTGAAAAGGCCCATCCAGCATGCACACAAAAAAATGAAGCTCCCTTTCAAAATGCAGCAACCACCAAACAGCAGCTCCCTGAGATGAGGTTGGAAGGAGAAAACCAGTCTCAAAACCGATGCCCCGCTGATGTCACCTTCACCTTGCCAGGTGTTTGCAGTTGCATCAAAACAGTTGCAGTGTCACCGAGAGTAGTGGTATCACAAGGGCCACTGCAGTGGTCAGAGACAGTGCATCCATCACTAGTACACTGCCTGCGTAGTGCTGTTCTTCATGAAGAGATACTGTGCCAGAAGAGAACCACAGGCACCCAGCCACTAAACTGGGGTGAAAAGGGGACCAGTTTTGAACTAAAAGGGAATAGGCTTACATTAGGTGTGAGAAAGAAATTCTTTGCCCAGAGCACGGTGATGCGCTGGCACAGCTGCCCAGAGAAGCAGTGGTACCCCATCCCTGGAGGCACTCAAGGTCAGGTTGGATGGGGCCCTGAGCAGCCTGAGCTGGTGGGGGCAGACCTGCCCACAGCACGAGTTGGTGAGGGTGGACTTCGGGGTCCCCTCCAACCCAAACCATTCTGCGATTCTATGAAAATGAAAAGAGGCTGAGAAATCAAAAGGGGATGCTATGTTCCCATAGTAAGCTTCCTTTAATTGAAAATGCTAGAAGGCATGGCTTGGAGACGCAGGTTTGATGAGGATTTATACATTTTCATGCTGTTTTCCTTGTGTTTTCTAGCCTGGAGTGTGTCCCAGCTGTCCAGAGCCCAGCACTGCATCAGGGCTGTTCTTGTGGAAAGAAACTAGGCTGTTCCAGGCTCCTGTCACCACCAAACCCTCAGGGACAGGGCTCTGCCACGTCCATCAGCCAGCCAGTTAGTGTGTTTCCAGACAAACTGGAAAACAGAGATTTTTCCTCTGAGGTATCATAGCCAGCACTGGCTGTGACAAGGCTACTTACTCTTTCCAAGCCCTCCTGGTTCTACGTTTGTCTTGCAACGGATCCAAGAGCAGAATTATAAAAATGCCTACAGATAGCAGTTCTGCGTGTGAGCGTGTGGCTGAGCACACCTGCAGCCCTTGATTATGTGCCAAAGAAGTCTGAAGGCTTTTTTGGTTTTTTTTGGTGTGTGTGATGCGGTGAGAAGTGTGATTTCTCTTTAGCGACGGGCCAGCTCTTATCACAACTTGGTGACGAAGAAAGAGGTTCTTGGCTTCTTGGTTACAGCTTGTCTGTTTATGAGAACGTCCAGTAAACTGGCCAGGAGTTTCTATGAAGTCATGTTTTCTGGAAATAGCAGCTCTGCACTCTGACACTGAGGAGCAATTTGCAATGAGCACCATGAGGCCTTGCAGAGAAATCAGAGGAAAGCCCTGGCTTGGCGACCCGCTCCAGGTGGATTTGAAGCCAGTGGAAGAGCAAGGCTTACTATGAAGACCGATGAAATCGTAGAATCCTAGAATCATTAAGACTGGAAAAGACCTCTAAGATCATCTAGTCCAGACATCAAACCAACACCACTATGCCTGCGCATAGAATCATAGAATCCTTAAGGTTGGAAAAGACCTCCAAGATCATCTGCTCCAACTCATCACCACCTCGTCTGCTAAACTATGTCCCTCAAATGTCCCCACTACGTCCCCAACTGTTCCTCAGGTGTGGTGAAGCCAGACACGGTCTCTTGCACTACTGTGGCACCCAGGCACACTACAGGAGGCCCACAGGGAAATAGAGGAAAAGACAGCGTGGGAATGTGGTAAACACAGGCAGATTTGGCCTTAGCAGGCGGGTGTGTTGCCAACTGTATCTGCTGCCTTGCAGAAACCTTGACAACGGGACAGAGCAATATGAGAGGAGGATAAGAAGCATGCATGCTTTTAATACCACAAACCAAGCAGGAAGATAAGACTTGTTCTGTCTTTGGAGCTTCCCAAGTGAGGGGGGAGCTTGCAGCAAGGCCTGCTGTTGAGGCAGGAGGACTTAACGCTGCCTGTCAGGGCTTCCCCAATGAGTTCACGCTCCACACCAATGCTCTGTTTTGCTCCCATATGGAACAGATGCTGTTGTTATTGCTGCTCAGAGGCAGCACTGAGATTAGCAGTTTCCATGTACAGATATTTCTCTGGCATTACATAACCCGCGTATTTACAACACACTAAATTTTCATTGCAAATTAGCTGCTGTGGGGGCACTCACTCTTATAAAAAGCCATTTCCTTCCCTAGAAGTGTAGTTACTCTGTAGCTGTGGTTTGATCTGATTATGAAAGTCATACTTGAGAATAAAGCACATGTGGGACTGTGGGATCTCAACGTTTAAAAAAAATTAGAAGTCAAGTCCCAGGGCACATCGTTAGTTTTTCCAAGTTAAGCAGCATGGAACAGCTACAAACTGCTTCACATTCACCTTTGAGCAGCAATGTAAAGCTGTATGCAGTATGATGCTGAGAAGTTGTGTGCAGTGGATCACAACATCACAGAATTGTAGGGGTTGGAAGGGACCTCTAGAGATCATTGAGTCCAAAAAGTTGTTCAAAATGCATCTACCATAGAGATCACTGAGATACGATATTCACTCTGAGTCAGTGAGTTAGGGAGAGAAAAGATTAAAACACGCTTTCAGACATCTGTCTGGCTGCCTCAGAAAACTTCATTTTCATTCTAAGTGTATTTTTAGAATGTCACCCTGAAAATGTGTGACATTTTAATAGGCTGATTGCCAAGATTCACGAATCTGTTCATTCGCATATGAATCACAGCATCAAATATTTTGGAAAAGGTGAAAGAAACTAGAATTATGAGAGAATGCCTTACACTCCCCTTGGTTAAACGTACGCTGGGAAGACTCTATAGTTTTCTTGTCTCTTCAGAAATTGACTATTACAAAGGCAAAGGATTAAAGAATATCGTGACACTCCCGTTGGTACCATAGCTGGCCATGATTGTGTACGTTCTTTTTCACTGCTGTCTCTAAACAACAGCCTGGATGTTCCCTGCTTCCAGTAAGCCACACCACACATTGCAGCATCATGACAGTCATTAGTGCAGCCCCAAGCAGGGCTCTCATACCCTTCACCACGTTTCTGTAGCACTTCCAATAAGATCAGTGGGATTGCACCAGCATCTCCCTGTCTTCTCTCCACGATAAATGCTTTTCAGGTTGCTCTGGCAAATAATGGAGCCAAAACAAGCAGCAAGAAACATCCATTACACAAATTCTGTGCACTTCAATTAGGGAAAGCTCTGGAGCTTGCACTGTGCAATTAGCTACTGTATGCCAGGGTCCCTGATGAGGCACATGGGAGTTAAGCACATGCATAAATCTCTGTTGGATTAGGATTTATGGTTTAGAGCAAATCCTTCCAACTGAAACAAAACTTCCTATCAGCATCTAGCCCTTAAACGATTTTAATGGGAGGAGGGAGCAGTTGTGTTCATACAGCAGGTTTTCTCATCTAATACAACTCGCTCAGTGCAGGACTTGGCATGTCCTGAGCAATTGTTTATAGCTCCTGAACAGCACATCTGCTTTGGGAGCTGATTTGTGACGGAAATCCGCTCAAGTAGAGATGGTAAATTTGATTTATTTGCAAAAAAGAAATGAAGAATTCCACAGCAAAACAATCTGGGTCACAATGTACTTTGGATTATAGGATTTAGTGCAGAAGAAAAGACCCAGACCACACAACTCAGATCCAGGTCCCAAGCACCACAAGTTTTGAAGTTAATCAAAACTAGGGTTTAGTTTGTTCATTTGTGAGGATATCTGTGGAGCTTGGAGCTGACCCCACACTCAGATCTTCCCATCTCCCTGGGGCTCCCTCAGGAATGTGCAAATCCAGGGGTCAGGCTCTGCTTCTGTTTGGAGCAGAAAGCCCAAAAGCACATGCACAAATAGCTGGCAAAGGAGCCAGGCAGGCAGAAGCAGTGGTAGAGAGAGCTGGTTGTGGATCCCCATGGGCCTCAGGAGGTGTGCAAGGAGGAATAGGCCATGCCAGTAGCTGGGTGTGTGGCTCAGCACCATGCTGTGTGAAGAGCAGGGCTCATGGGCAGGACTGCCCTTCCCTGCTGCGATAAGGCAGGATTGGATGAGCGGCCTGGTGTGGGCTCACCTGTCATGGCTGGTGGGAAGGGGATTTGTGCTGTTGTGAGGCAGTGCAATGGAGCCCATCATGGCCTTCGGGCTCCTGCCACTGTGAAGACATTGCTGGCAGTGTTGCCCTTGGGATGTAAGACCAGAAATGTTGCAAAATCCTCTTCTCTTCAGGAGACCAGACCCTCCCTTCTTCTGTACAGCCCTTCATCATATATCAGTTATGAAAGTACTCTTCTGGAAGCAGGGGTGGTTCCTACCTCAGTGTATAACACAAAAGAAAACAAGTAAAACTACAACAGCTCTTTCTGTAGAAGAATATATTATTTAGCAGATCAGTTTAAAAGTAAAAATAATAATAATAATAATAAAAATCTGTACATCTTTGAAGGTTCTTCTTGATGCTGTTACTTTTTGCATTCCATTTGTGAGGATAAAAACGTGCACAGTGGTGCCACATGGTGCTCCCCTTTGCTTGTGCCAATGGACCCCTGACACTGCTGGGCACAAAGTGAACCTGTAAGTCCATAAAGGCTTCTTCTGACTTCTTCTGCTGTAGAAAAGAAAACTGCATCCACTATGCTGGGTTTCTGAATGTACTGTGAACACTACAGAATTCAGAGGATAATACAGAGAGTGTCATTAGGGCCTACCTGGCAAACAAAAAAATCTTCCAGGCCACTGTCACTATATAAGCATCTGTTAAGCTGTGCTGTAATAGCAGTACAGGTACGTGCAGGATCCTGACTAAAACAAGTTTTCATTTGTTTTGGACTCCAGTGGTTCGTTTTACAGGAACGGCTCCTTAGCTCTGCTTTGTCCCTGGAGGCAGCAGTTCCCAGTGCTGGCCAAAGATGCAAACCCGGTGAGGAGGGAGCTGTGCCATGGCCTGCGTGGCACCACCTGGGAAGGGTAACCATCTTGGTGCCCGTCTTGGCCACATCACCCCAAGCGTTGTTCCTGCTGGATTCCACCACGGCCGTTTGGCAAATGCAGTGTTTCTCAAAAAGAAAATAACCTTAGGGGCTACATTTTGCTCAAAGTCTCTCTCTTCTCACTTTTTGGTAGTGCCAGTGGTCATGCTGTCACTTTTCTTCTTCTGCAGCTGCAATGAAGAGCAAAGAAATATTAGCACCACAGACTTATACAGCGCAGCTTTCCATTGCCACTGAGACTCCAGCACCCATCTTCCTACAATTTGCTGTATCACAGGCCCTGTTTCATCTCTAACAGCCCTGAAGTTAGGTCTGAAGGAAACAGAACTCAGTGTTTCTTATCATCTCTTTTGTTAGACACTAGGGCTATTCACTGACTCCTGTTGTTTCAGGTGATTTCTGAATTCAGGCAGCTCTTATTTTTCTAAGGCCTCTTGCACCAACACACTGTTAATTAACGCTCCATCAGGTTGTATAAACTTTCTGCTTTGACAGTTTCAGTAAACCAGAAGTAAAATTTCAGCTTGGCTTGAAAGATGAAGAGGTCATGGAAAATATTGCTCTTATCTTGTGTTCTTCTTCATTCCTTTGAGCTCATAAAAGATTTTCTACTCTTTTATCACTGCGTGACCTCAAAGCATATGTTCTCTGATTAACCAGCCATAGAGTTTGTGCTGCTGAGGTTTTCTTCCAAACAACTTGGAAGAAGGCGGGAGCTACAGCTGAAAGCCACCATTCCCCTTATCCATCCAGGGGCAACCACGTGAATGAATCTTCATTTCCCATATACCAAGGAATATCAGCACAACTAGTGCCCTGGGGCACTTCCCAATTTATTTTAATGACACAGTGATAGAGAGTGTCCTGTCTACATGATGAATTTGTTCATGTCAGAGAAAACCCCAGAGTGTGGTGCCATTTGGACAGGGTTTATTTGCTAGTCTCAGCAGGGGAAGGAAGCTAGAAGAGGCATGCAATGGAAGGGACTCTTCCCATGAGATCTTCCCATGAGAGAAGACTGCCTCAATGGTGCAGTTCCTTGAACTGCCCAGACCCTGGATGCCTAGCTGTTACCTATCCCAGGCCAGCTCCTTCCAGGGGAAGGCAGCTCCCTTCTGGAAGAGAAGCTTGCTGCTGTACTCCCTGGGCCATTATTCCTGGGGCTGGCCTTCAGATGCCCCTCCTTCAGGCATCTTCCTCCCCACGGCTGTGCTGGGGTGGCTGGAGGATGCACACCAACAGTTTGTGACATCCACCTGCCTCCAGCTTGATGTGATGAATGCGGTTCTCATGGTTATGAGGATGCCGTAAGCATTCCTCTCCTGCTTCAGAATTAAATGGATATTAAATTGCAACCGTTTAACTTAGTAAATCATACAATTTGCTTTATCAAAGAGATATTTAGAGCTCACCTCTTTCATAGCATCATCTATCTGTTTTAACTCCTCATAGCGGTCTCTGGACTCCCAAAGGGGCTGAAGCATCATCTCCTCCACTTCAGGGAATAGCTAGGTGAAAACAAGAGCGAGGAGACCAACATTTCCTTTTGTATTCATAAACCTGCACATGCTAGGAATGGACTAAAGGTAAGCTGTGAAGTGAATGTCCCCATGGCTAACTGCGTGCATGTCAGAGCAAGTGACAAAGCTCTGCACGCACCCAGGTCTGCTTTTGGCCTTGGCTGACCCACCTTTGTTACTGTCTCAAACATGGGGATGAGGACAAACTTCAGGAAGCCGATCTGCGCGGTTGGTTTGGTCACTTTGTCACGGTCCATGAAAGGCGCCACTGGAAGACCCTCCGATTTTTCCCGGTCACTCTGGAACAAATTCAGAGTTAAAAAACGTTAATATTGACTAGAAGCCAGGAGAGAGATGTACCAAGTAGTCCACTAGCTTAAGGGCAGTAGTTTTTCAGATGCAGATCTCAGTAGTGTCTGAAGACAACATGGAATAGCAATATTCTTCCCTCAGGCCAATACTTCCTCTCTTGTTGAGAGCAAGCCTCTGAATAAAGAGAGTTCTGATTAGCTACATCTGCACAGCACAGGCATGAAATCCTTCATCTCCAGGCTTACAGAGCAATGAGGCCACCTGGGCCCTTTGGAAACCCATAGGACTTGTGGGGTAAAATTGTTCTGAGTGTTCAGAAAGATGGTAGTGGCTCTCAGCACAATCAAAGAGAGGAAATGTCTTTGACTTCCTCTTTCTACAGACGGTGATTCTTTTCAGGTATTCAACCAGAAATTACATGACCTTCTTTAATAATGATTAAAACAAGTTCTGGCTAGCTTGAAGAATAGATCTATTGACTGAAATCACTAAGCTACCAACTTGACTGCATAATTCATTGTTTCTATGTGGATTCATAGGCAAGGTCACAGACTGTGCATGCAAAATGATCCCGCTGTAAACTTTCTCTCACCTACCGGGTCTGCGGGCACACAGTGCTTTCGTTGGGTGACTAAAACAGTAAGTTACACAGATATTGTGATTTTGAGGAAAATGGTGCAGCTGCAGTGAGCTAGAAGTGTTCCTGACACATCATTCAAGGCATTTGTCTCTTGTGAGATGATATGTTCAGCTGTGAATGTGGTGAGGTGCAAGGGTCTGGGAAGCTTAAACCTGTCTTTGCGCACCTCAGCACCTTCTGCTTTCTCATAAGAAAATGCTCACACATATGGAAAATAATCTGAACTAATTCTCTTGTAAGACTTAGTATCATTCACTTGACCGTTTTCTCTTACCACTGCTCTTGCCCTTTTGGCTCAAAAAACATTTGTATGTCAAACAACCTTGGAAGGCTGGTAGAACAAGCTGTCTGCTAGCATTAGGATTTCTAGGTTGCTATTGCCTTTCCTCTATGAATTACAGTCAATTGCATTCACTTGCATTCTGAACAGCTTCTATTGCTGACATGCTTCCTGTCTTTCCATAAGCAAATCCTTTCTATCCTAGAGATAGCCTTGCCTATCAACCAGCAGAGCACTCATGGCTCAGGTGGGATCCAGCCACAGCAGCTGATTGTGCAAGTGTGTTGCTTCTGCATTCTTACCTGCATAAAATATTCCTCTAGCAAGCAGTCTACCCAGGGCTCTGCGACCTCCATTGGGCGGACTTCATTGGAGATATCACAGCATTTTATCAGTATCATCTTCAGCTGAAAGAGGATAATACTTCAATACTACAGTTTTCATGCCAGTTCTATTTCTTGTAGGCAGAACACTTGTCTTCATAACATGGCGAGAGGAAATGCACTCAAACAGAAAGGACAACTTTAGGATTAAATGAGGGGTCTTAAAGGGATTACATTCCACTCTCCCAGTTACCCTGTGTAAATTGCTCATCTGTCCTCTCTCTGCCTCAGTTTTTCTATTTACAACGATGGGATGAACCCCAGCGGGACGTGTGCTTCCTGCTGTGTGAAGAGGAACAGTCCCCACAAGACCATGTACTCTTTGTGGAACAGCATTCAGAGGCCGTGGAGAATGTCTTCCCTGGATGTTACAGGCTCCAGGATTTTTAAAGATAGAGTAATCTATCTTTTATAGAGTAATTTCAAGTTTTTAATCTTTTTGGTGGAGTAGAAAATTTGTTTTTAACAGTGTATTCTGAATCTCGATTTTTAAATGAAAATCCACAAAATCTACTTACACAGGTCATGTGTTCTTCATTTGAGTAATCAAAATTTTCCATTTTTTCCTTGAAAGAGTCCAGTATTTCCGCATGCCTTGCCATGTCTGTAGCCAGAATTAATGTAATTATCCCCTAGCAGAGAAAACATACTGATATATCAACTTAGCATTCTTTGTAAAGTCTGCTATTGCAGAGAAGAATAGAGGCTTACACACAGAAACCCTCAGATGTATCACGAAGTTAACACCGATCAGACTTGAAACCACCAAGGAAACTGGAAAAGGATTATGAAGAGTATATGAAAGTATCTGTAGCACTGGAGTGACATTCCAAAGACACTGAGACTTTTCATTTCTGATTGACTAATTGTGGAAACAAACAAACTCTCAAACCGGATGTTAAAAGCCACTTTCTATTCTCCAAGATCCACTTTGGCCCCTCACAAAGCAATATCACTTTGGGGCTGATTCTAACAGACTCTACACAGGAGAGACCAGTAGATGTGGATGCCCTCTGAGTTCATCCTCCTTGGTTCAAGGGCTTTGAAATATCCAGCTGCAGACAATGTGTTAGGAGTTCCATATGCTCCTGATAGACGTGACTTAGAATGGGAAAATATGTGGTTAATTTAAAATTGAAGATTTTTTATGCAGATTAGACCATTTTGGCCTCATGTCTGCTCCTCATGCATTGGCTGAACCAGCGGCTCCCAGTGGACCAGCATGTGAGTCCTTACACTGATCTACTCTTTCAGCTGGTGTGCAAAGAAGTCGTCATGTAGAAACTAAAATTAATTTTGATCCTTACTGCTCTAATGGGAATTCTAGCATTGTCCCTGGTCTCGGGAGGAAACATGGTTACTCTCAGTCCACCAGTGCCTCTTCCAACAGTAGAAGTGCTCTTTTGTTGTGCATCTTTTCCTGTTTTGAAGCCCCATATTTAAAGCTGATGCAATGTTCTCTTAAAGCATAAACTTCTAGCATGAGAGCATAATCCCCAGTCAGAGCTAATCGGCTCCTTCAAAAAATGTCATAGTCTTTAATAGTCAGAATGTGCTCATTATTTCTCAGCAAGACATTTCAGGGAGTGCTCCTGTGGAAAATTTCCAAGAATCCCTTTTGGATCCTCCCAGTGAGAGGGACTTTTTCAGTCCCGCCCTCTGGGGACTGATGCAGCACGCACAGCCCACCCTGCTGTGCGTGTTTTATCTCCAGGAACAGGTTGTACAGCACAGATGGGACTGGCATTCATACCTGTCTTATCTGTTTGAATTGGTCCTGGTTGACATTGGAGAAAATGTTGTATTCTGGCTGGGAAATGATCTGGAAAGCCACAGCACAGTGATGGTTCTCCAGTGGGGAGATGTCGTTGTAGCGTACCGCCAGCTCCGTTCGTGCATTTATCTGATAGCTGATAAGAAGAAAAACAATGAGAGCTCCCGCGGATGCACACCAGCTGCTTTCCTTTATTTACATTCTTCTGAATACTTATTCAATTAGCTGCAGTTTGTTTTTTATTGCTAATATTAAATCAGATTTTTAGAGAAGACGGATATTACTTTAATATCATCTCAGGCACTCTTCCACTCTGTTTACTTATTTATTTATTTTATTTCACCACATCTCTGTAGCTTAAAATGACATAAAGCAAACACAGAAGGAACTTGGCTTCATCCGGCCCCTGCTGATGCTGAAGGACAGATTCTCATTGATTTCAGTCAACTGGGTTCTGCCCTGATTTAACGAGCATCTACAAATCTATTAGGTTATCGCATTTTGCTTTTCTTACACACATGCACATAAAGGTGACCACGTGTCAACAAATCTGTTTTCCAATATGATAATAAATAGAATAATATACATTTCAAAATGCTTGCAAAATAATGTGCAAGTCAAATATCCCTTGGCACTTATTGTGCAAATATTCCATCTCCGTTAGCAGAACTATACTCATTTCTGCACTCATTCTCTCATCTCTGAAATATTTACCTTGTTTTCTCAGGCTTTGGGGGAAGAGCTGAGGAAGAAATCTGAAAAAAAGCCTTTTCTTTTCAGAACCAAGGCCAGCTGGCAGCCCCAGCCCAACCTGAGCTTTCCTGCCTTGGCCCATGTATGAGCAAGCAGCAGAGCCTTGGGGGAAGGCCATTGCCAGCTCAAGCTGTGAGAAGGAAAACCTGATCCACCTAAAATGCCAGCTGGCCTTACTTTCCCAACAGAGCTCAAGGCAGGCACGAGCAGACTTACGTGTTGTTATAGCCTGGATGGTCCAAGTCATGGCACACTGCTGCAGTCATGAGAATCAAGATGTCAATTTGGGAAAATTTCTCCTGCAAAATAAATACATTAATGGAGTATTGCAATTTCTACCAACTCTACCTCCAGAAATGAAAAGGAAGAAAACACTCACATTTACATTTCAGGGAGAGGCAAACTGAGCGAAATTAAGTATTTTTCTGTACGTCAATTTATTTCAGCGAAGAAAGAGTATTCTGCCTTCTCTTCCAGCAGAAATGACTCAGTTTTGTCTTTGTTATATTAAATAGCAGCAGCATGGAGAAGTCAATTTTCTTGAAATTTGCTTCAGAGATCATATAAAAGCACTAAGATAGTATCACTGTCCCTTACAAGTCATTCGAGCATTGTGATAAGTTAAGGCAGGGCCATGGGATAGCTGCCATTACATTCTATATTAACTAAATCTGTGACAAGAGTGACAAAAACAAATACAGTATCTCTATAGCTTCTAAATAAGATGAACTTCCATTCACACAACTTATTTCTCCATGTTCTTTCTGGAAAGAAAAGACAGAATCTGAGATGTATAGCTATGAAGAAAAAAAAGAAAGAAGAAAAGGTGATTTTTAACTGAATCTGATCTGGTTTGCACAGAAATGCGCGTACCTGAAGACTGCAGAGTGAAATCATGCTGTACATCATCTGGGTCACACAAAAGCAGTGCCGGAAATTGTGGAAGGGGTTGTTTCTGTAGTTGTCATGAATGCAGAGCTGCAGGGAAAGGGAGCAGCGTGATCATATAGGGCTCTTCCTTTATTAAAATGCATATATGTGAGCTTTCTGCCCTTCCTAGAAACACCTTGTGTCCCCACAGAGCCCTGCAGAGCCCAGCACCTTTCTCTGCTAGGATGGAGTAAAAGGCTCTTGAACACCTCCAGGGACGGTGACTCCACCACCTCCCTGGGCAGCCTGTGCCACTGCCTCACCGCTCCTTCCGAGAAGAAATGTTTCCTAGTACCCAGCGGCGCCATGCTATGACTGGCAGCCTGGCTTGCAAGTGGTGGGTGGCATCTCATAGCTACTGTATGGACATGTGGCTGTGCCCAGGCACTGTATGGCACAGAGGGACATGATGTATAGCTACAGCAGAGCTCTGCACATCCCGGGGGAGTCCTGACTCAGAGCACTGTAGTGACTGGGCGGTATTAGTCATCCTTACCTCTGCTTCCTGGAACATTTCCACAGTGGACGTGGGGGTAAGAAAGCAAGCGTATGCAGGAGGTGGCTTTTTTTCACCCACTTAAGTTCAAGCTGGTGCCCATGCTATGCCTGGTGAGGTGACATAGTGGAAGCAGAGTCCTTCGGGGCTTTTTAACCAGCTCTCTGTGAAACTGGTGTTTGGGAGAAGAATCCTCACCCTGCTGTAGGTTTGTGTAAAATATATAAAAAGCTCCTCTCATTGTTCTTAAATGCTAGTGCTAACAAATGATCTGGAGATGCAGTCTAACTAACAGGAAGCTGCCTGCTGTAGTGCTGGTGGGCAGCATGTTGATGTGTGTTGACATATCACCTTGTTTCCTGTGTTTTCAGGCTGTGAGACAGGAGGAGGAAATTTTCTGTTTTATCTGCTTTGTGCTAGCCTTGATTACATTGGGATACATCCTACCCCTTTTGTTCATCTGCTTTTTAAGCCCTGAACTACTAAGCTTTTCATCTGCCTTCTTCAGGGAGAGATCTCTCCAATCTTGATCATTTTTTTTCTCCCAGTTAATGTAGTCATAATGTTCTTCCAAAATGGCTTAACCAGTCCTACACATAAGCTCCAACTCTATTCCTTATCTGGAGACCTGGTCACATCGGTCCATTTTAGCCCTTATTCCAGTCTCTCATCACTCTAATAGCTTGTTAATATCAGTCTGCAGCAGCACCCCAAGCAGGGACAACCTCTGCCCTGTGCACGTTGCTGCTCTTGCTGTTCTTGTTGAAATGAGGCTTTGTGTTTACTAGCCATCTTCTGTGCAGAATTTGTTAAGCCCTTCCAGGCAGTAATCATTCAAAACAGTCATCCCCATTCTGTGCACACTCTTCAAAGCAGTTAGGAGAGACTGACAAGACATAATTTTTTACCAGAATCATTTGAAACATCCATATAATGAACGTGATATTTTTAATTCTTATTTAGATCAGCTTGCTGACTGGAGGAGCAAGTTTTTCTAACTGTAGTTCAGAGTGTCACCAGATCCTTCTTAAATAATTTGGCAGAACATTTACTGTTCCTTGTCCTCTAGGAACACAATGGGTTTTTCTGAGAAAGCCAATGCAATATTAAGCTTTTTAATATATATATATTTTTTGCACTCCTCCTTGATTCCGATAACACTGATTTTTTAATGCTCCACTGCCTCTTCAGCACCTTAGTTTTGGTATGCTCTTGCCCTTTTCACGTCTTGCATCTCTCCCACATACTCAGCATTAAAGACTAAGGAAAAGAAAGTTACTTAATCTTCTCAGCAATTCCTTTTCCATCCTGTCTTGCTCTTTTACTCCTTGTGAGTCAACACATCAAATCACAGAAACACAGAATCATAGGGGTTGGAAGAGACCTCCAGAGATCATGAGCCCAACCTCCTGCTAACCCCAGTTCCCTACAGCAGGTCACACAGGAAAGCATCTGGGTGGGTTTTGAATATCTCCAGAGAAGATGACTCTACAACCTCTCCTGGCAGCTTGTGCCAGTCCACTGTCACTCCCACAATAAAGAAGTTCTTTCTCATTTTCATATGGAATTTCCTGTGTTCCATTCTATGCCTGTTTCCCCTTGACCTGTCACTGTCACTGAAAAGAGCCTGGCCACATCCACTGGACTCCCACCCTTTAGATATCTATAAACTGGTTTTGTATTTTTGGCNTACTGTATGGACATGTGGCTGTGCCCAGGCACTGTATGGCACAGAGGGACATGATGTATAGCTACAGCAGAGCTCTGCACATCCCGGGGGAGTCCTGACTCAGAGCACTGTAGTGACTGGGCGGTATTAGTCATCCTTACCTCTGCTTCCTGGAACATTTCCACAGTGGACGTGGGGGTAAGAAAGCAAGCGTATGCAGGAGGTGGCTTTTTTTCACCCACTTAAGTTCAAGCTGGTGCCCATGCTATGCCTGGTGAGGTGACATAGTGGAAGCAGAGTCCTTCGGGGCTTTTTAACCAGCTCTCTGTGAAACTGGTGTTTGGGAGAAGAATCCTCACCCTGCTGTAGGTTTGTGTAAAATATATAAAAAGCTCCTCTCATTGTTCTTAAATGCTAGTGCTAACAAATGATCTGGAGATGCAGTCTAACTAACAGGAAGCTGCCTGCTGTAGTGCTGGTGGGCAGCATGTTGACGTGTGTTGACATATCACCTTGTTTCCTGTGTTTTCAGGCTGTGAGACAGGAGGAGGAAATTTTCTGTTTTATCTGCTTTGTGCTAGCCTTGATTACATTGGGATACATCCTACCCCTTTTGTTCATCTGCTTTTTAAGCCCTGAACTACTAAGCTTTTCATCTGCCTTCTTCAGGGAGAGATCTCTCCAATCTTGATCATTTTTTTTCTCCCAGTTAATGTAGTCATAATGTTCTTCCAAAATGGCTTAACCAGTCCTACACATAAGCTCCAACTCTATTCCTTATCTGGAGACCTGGTCACATCGGTCCATTTTAGCCCTTATTCCAGTCTCTCATCACTCTAATAGCTTGTTAATATCAGTCTGCAGCAGCACCCCAAGCAGGGACAACCTCTGCCCTGTGCACGTTGCTGCTCTTGCTGTTCTTGTTGAAATGAGGCTTTGTGTTTACTAGCCATCTTCTGTGCAGAATTTGTTAAGCCCTTCCAGGCAGTAATCATTCAAAACAGTCATCCCCATTCTGTGCACACTCTTCAAAGCAGTTAGGAGAGACTGACAAGACATAATTTTTTACCAGAATCATTTGAAACATCCATATAATGAACGTGATATTTTTAATTCTTATTTAGATCAGCTTGCTGACTGGAGGAGCAAGTTTTTCTAACTGTAGTTCAGAGTGTCACCAGATCCTTCTTAAATAATTTGGCAGAACATTTACTGTTCCTTGTCCTCTAGGAACACAATGGGTTTTTCTGAGAAAGCCAATGCAATATTAAGCTTTTTAATATATATATATTTTTTGCACTCCTCCTTGATTCCGATAACACTGATTTTTTAATGCTCCACTGCCTCTTCAGCACCTTAGTTTTGGTATGCTCTTGCCCTTTTCACGTCTTGCATCTCTCCCACATACTCAGCATTAAAGACTAAGGAAAAGAAAGTTACTTATCTTCTCAGCAATTCCTTTTCCATCCTGTCTTGCTCTTTTACTCCTTGTGAGTCAACACATCAAATCACAGAAACACAGAATCATAGGGGTTGGAAGAGACCTCCAGAGATCATGAGCCCAACCTCCTGCTAACCCCAGTTCCCTACAGCAGGTCACACAGGAAAGCATCTGGGTGGGTTTTGAATATCTCCAGAGAAGATGACTCTACAACCTCTCCTGGCAGCTTGTGCCAGTCCACTGTCACTCCCACAATAAAGAAGTTCTTTCTCATTTTCATATGGAATTTCCTGTGTTCCATTCTATGCCTGTTTCCCCTTGACCTGTCACTGTCACTGAAAAGAGCCTGGCCACATCCACTGGACTCCCACCCTTTAGATATCTATAAACTGGTTTTGTATTTTTGGCCATATCTGAAGACACCCGTCTTCACTTCCATTTGGTACCAAGAGCATTCACTGAAATGAACTGCTCAGCAAACAAATGCAAGGCAGTTTAAAAAACATCATTAAGAATTGTGATCTGTGACCACAAGAATGCAAACATTTGCTGAAGGACATTTTAAGGATTTGTATAGTTTAGTGGGATAACTTGTGCGAGCCAAATGAATTCCTTACCTCAATATTTTGTTTATTGATTTTGTACTGGAAAGATTGCAAATATCAGTANTGGGTGGCATCTCATAGCTACTGTATGGACATGTGGCTGTGCCCAGGCACTGTATGGCACAGAGGGACATGATGTATAGCTACAGCAGAGCTCTGCACATCCCGGGGGAGTCCTGACTCAGAGCACTGTAGTGACTGGGCGGTATTAGTCATCCTTACCTCTGCTTCCTGGAACATTTCCACAGTGGACGTGGGGGTAAGAAAGCAAGCGTATGCAGGAGGTGGCTTTTTTTCACCCACTTAAGTTCAAGCTGGTGCCCATGCTATGCCTGGTGAGGTGACATAGTGGAAGCAGAGTCCTTCGGGGCTTTTTAACCAGCTCTCTGTGAAACTGGTGTTTGGGAGAAGAATCCTCACCCTGCTGTAGGTTTGTGTAAAATATATAAAAAGCTCCTCTCATTGTTCTTAAATGCTAGTGCTAACAAATGATCTGGAGATGCAGTCTAACTAACAGGAAGCTGCCTGCTGTAGTGCTGGTGGGCAGCATGTTGACGTGTGTTGACATATCACCTTGTTTCCTGTGTTTTCAGGCTGTGAGACAGGAGGAGGAAATTTTCTGTTTTATCTGCTTTGTGCTAGCCTTGATTACATTGGGATACATCCTACCCCTTTTGTTCATCTGCTTTTTAAGCCCTGAACTACTAAGCTTTTCATCTGCCTTCTTCAGGGAGAGATCTCTCCAATCTTGATCATTTTTTTTCTCCCAGTTAATGTAGTCATAATGTTCTTCCAAAATGGCTTAACCAGTCCTACACATAAGCTCCAACTCTATTCCTTATCTGGAGACCTGGTCACATCGGTCCATTTTAGCCCTTATTCCAGTCTCTCATCACTCTAATAGCTTGTTAATATCAGTCTGCAGCAGCACCCCAAGCAGGGACAACCTCTGCCCTGTGCACGTTGCTGCTCTTGCTGTTCTTGTTGAAATGAGGCTTTGTGTTTACTAGCCATCTTCTGTGCAGAATTTGTTAAGCCCTTCCAGGCAGTAATCATTCAAAACAGTCATCCCCATTCTGTGCACACTCTTCAAAGCAGTTAGGAGAGACTGACAAGACATAATTTTTTACCAGAATCATTTGAAACATCCATATAATGAACGTGATATTTTTAATTCTTATTTAGATCAGCTTGCTGACTGGAGGAGCAAGTTTTTCTAACTGTAGTTCAGAGTGTCACCAGATCCTTCTTAAATAATTTGGCAGAACATTTACTGTTCCTTGTCCTCTAGGAACACAATGGGTTTTTCTGAGAAAGCCAATGCAATATTAAGCTTTTTAATATATATATATTTTTTGCACTCCTCCTTGATTCCGATAACACTGATTTTTTAATGCTCCACTGCCTCTTCAGCACCTTAGTTTTGGTATGCTCTTGCCCTTTTCACGTCTTGCATCTCTCCCACATACTCAGCATTAAAGACTAAGGAAAAGAAAGTTACTTAATCTTCTCAGCAATTCCTTTTCCATCCTGTCTTGCTCTTTTACTCCTTGTGAGTCAACACATCAAATCACAGAAACACAGAATCATAGGGGTTGGAAGAGACCTCCAGAGATCATGAGCCCAACCTCCTGCTAACCCCAGTTCCCTACAGCAGGTCACACAGGAAAGCATCTGGGTGGGTTTTGAATATCTCCAGAGAAGATGACTCTACAACCTCTCCTGGCAGCTTGTGCCAGTCCACTGTCACTCCCACAATAAAGAAGTTCTTTCTCATTTTCATATGGAATTTCCTGTGTTCCATTCTATGCCTGTTTCCCCTTGACCTGTCACTGTCACTGAAAAGAGCCTGGCCACATCCACTGGACTCCCACCCTTTAGATATCTATAAACTGGTTTTGTATTTTTGGCCATATCTGAAGACACCCGTCTTCACTTCCATTTGGTACCAAGAGCATTCACTGAAATGAACTGCTCAGCAAACAAATGCAAGGCAGTTTAAAAAACATCATTAAGAATTGTGATCTGTGACCACAAGAATGCAAACATTTGCTGAAGGACATTTTAAGGATTTGTATAGTTTAGTGGGATAACTTGTGCGAGCCAAATGAATTCCTTACCTCAATATTTTGTTTATTGATTTTGTACTGGAAAGATTGCAAATATCAGTAATTTGAAACACTTACCAACCACCTCTTTAACGTGATAGGATTGATGTTGAAGTCTTTGACCAGCCCAAGATCATGGTACATATGCTCCAAGCAGCTCAGCATCTGCAGCCAAATAGAGAGGTTATTGGCTTGGTAAATGTGAGTTGAGTTTATAATATGTTGCAAAGTGAGTTTCCTCCTTGTACACACTGAGTAATTGCAGGGCCCTCTTGTCAAGATGAAAGAAAGATGTCTGAAGATTGCGTGATTAAAGACAGTGCAAGAGGGGAGGCAGAGGGGCTCTGAGAGCTCTTTGAAGTAGACAGATTGCTGTGGATTCCATACGTTTTGTGCTGGGCTTTGAGTCATAGCACTTCTCTTCAGTAATTGTGATTCATGTGAATCACAGCAATTCTTTCTCATGAAAAGGTATAGCCATTTTTCTAATTCAGGAGAGATATGGTCTTGATCTAGTGCTTATTTAAATCAGTGATGGAAATGGCTGAGGTTCTAGTCACATAGATCATGACAGCAGCAAGCAAGATATCTTTGAAGAAATGTGTGCTCTGGATATGTGTCCATATCTTCTCTCCTCAGGAATCTTTTGTGTTCTATAATCAACTATTTTAATGTGGATTTTCTTTTCAAAAGAAGACCCCTGGTTTCAGTGCCACAAAACTGGAGGTTTATGAGCACTCACATCCCTAAGCTCTAGCTGGGACTCCTAGCAGCTGTGATGTGCAGGTAGGCTGCTCCTCAGAGAACATCTCCTTGGTGGTGGGAAGGGGGATGCAGGCATTGCTGCTCCCAGTTCATCTTCAGCGTTGGAAAATATAGCAAATGGAGGGTATCAATAATTAGGTATCGGGGCACATGGCAGCTGCTCCCACCAGAAATGAACAGATCAGTGGGAGTTCAGGATTGCATGTTATTTATATTTCCATCTCTGAAGGCAAAATCTACAGAGGGTAAAATGCATTCACTATGTTGGCCTATTCTCTGTTCTCAGACTGTGGTTCTCAGACCGTGAACTGATCCAGGAATTTTAATATGTTGAGTGTAATGTCACAAATGTGTCCTTGGAGATATTTTCAGTTAGGTTTCTGTTATTGGGTCTCTTTCAAACTCTCCAGAAAAAAAAAAAAGTTTCCAACTATTGAATTTTTATGCTTACCCAGGGAATATGCGGAGTTGATGCAGTAACAAGGGAGCTGGCTTTGACTCATTCAAACAGAAAGAAAAAGTCTTTCTTACAAGACTAGACCACGTGGCCAGGATTCTGCTGCAGATCCCCTTGACTTTGTTCCCAGACCATCTAAACCGTAGAAATTAGGGTTTGCAGCCTGCCTGCTCCACATGGAGCACATGGGTAGATGCTCGCTGGTAAATAAGCACTGACAGAATCAAAATATTCCCTGTAAACATAAACCAGAGCTGAAAGGCTGAGACAAATCCGTATGGTGTCCCACTCCCATGCTTGCACAGCACGTTAGTGCAGAGCACGCCTGATCTCCTCACCCTCCTGTTAGCCTCCTTCACGCCACCAGATAGTGTTTCCTAGTGCTCTGAACAAGTTACTGTGCTAAAACTCTTATGTCTCAGTGCACAGGAATCCGTAGATAATGTTTTTTGTCTGTGTTTTGTCCCTGTTCTTTCTTAATACCCAAAGCAATGAGACAAAATGCTGTGGTCCACCTGGCAGGTCATAATTCTCTCTTGCTTTAAAGAATTGACAGCTATTCAAGATCTGGGTGTGAGCCAGCCTGTATGGCTGCTGGGGGGAAGAAGTAGGCAGCGAGCACCAGCTTTGGCTTGGCATGGGTCAAGAGACTCTGCCAGGGGAACTCTGACCCAAAGGTACCAGAGAGTTCTTCTGTTCTCCCATCAGCCAGAGGCAACATCCTGCCGGAAATAAACTGCTCCTGTGGGAGGAGTGTGGGGTGTTTTTCCTTGTCATGTTACTATAGAGTCAGAATAACTCTTGTATATTTCTTATTGAAACAGTAATTAAGGTAATCACAGTGGAGATTCTTTTAGAACCACCCAGCAACAGCAATAATAAGAAAATAAATCAGTAAGTAAAGACTGATAGTCCATGCAGCCCCTTCACAATGCACTGCAGTAAAAACCTTTTCTAAAAGGGTGTGGAGCAACACATGCACCTCTGCCTGCCCTCATACAGCAGCACGCAGCTCCATTGATTTAAGCAGAGTTAGTGCTGGTGCCCTGAAGCATGTACTTTGCTAGGAATCAATTTGTTCAGATCAAACAGCACAGGAGAGCTCCTGTGACAGCAATGATAGTACAGTGGTCATTGTGGGACATTACTAGGAAGAGATTAAAGGAAAAATACGGAGGAGTCAGGGTACCATAACCAGCATATCAGGCATCCATTAGGGAAAAGAACTGTATTATGGTTTGAAATGAAAGTGAAAAAAATACATTGAGCAAGGGGCGGGGGGAGGAGAAAAATGCTCTGGCCTATTTGAACATATTCCTATAGCCTTGCTGGCCCTCAGAAAGAATGCAAAACCAACTTAGCAGGGCATCAGTACCTCATTGGGTTCCCATAGCCAGACATCAAATGTTGGTTTCCGAAGTGCTTCTATGGTCTCCTGGGACAGCATGTACTGTGTACAGAAGGGTAGCCAGAGTTAGTGAGGGTCCCCTCAGAGTTCCCAGTCACCCAGGGTTTAGCTTGGTTTCCCAAGGAAAGAGCAGTGCATCTCCTTCTGCCTGCCCAGCAACTGGCCACTGGTTGGCTGAGATAGAATCATAAAACCTTAAACTGGTAAAGACCTCTGACATCATTCAGTCCAACCACCAACCCACCACCACTGTGCCCATGTCCCTCAGTGCCACATCCACACCATTCTTGAATACTTCCAGGGATGGTGACTCCACCACCTCCCTGGGCAGCCTGTGCCACTGCCTCACCACTCCTTCTGAGGAGTTTTTCCTAGTATCCAACCTGAACCTCCCCTGGTTCTTTAAGGCCGTTCCCTCTTGTCCTATCGCTTTTACTTGGGAAACAGGAGGGAGGGGTCTGGAAGAAAGAGAGGAGAGCAGAGATGTTATGGGTGGGCTTTAGGGTAAAGCTGGTAAGGGGATGTAAGGGCACAAGGTACAGATCTGTCCTTGGGTGCACTAGCACTGAGCATTACCACATAGCTGGTCTTGGAGGGAAGCTGCAGAGCTGGTGCTTGTAGTGCTAAATTAGCTGGCAGGTGTGATATATCAGCTTTGGAGTGATTTATGCTCTCATTTGGAGTATTTTTTTTTTTTTAAGAATGCCCATGTTTTCGAAGTGGTTGTCAGACTGCATGGTTAGAGCAATTTTTTATCGTTATGCTCAGAGGCTTTGAACAAAATGGAGCTCATCGGTCAGTTACGGTTTGCTTACGAAATAAGAAGAGGGAAAGTGGAGGGTTAAAAGACCAGTCCATAGCTGCTCACTCCTGAACCGCATTTTTGAAGCTCTGTTGATCAGAGTCTTTCTGGGACACAAAAGCCTTGTAGCTTTAATTGGCCCATTTTCTGTGGCTGTTCTAATTAGTTCAGGCTTACTGCACTGAGCAGGTGAATGAAATTTTCTCAGTCTCACACTGCTGATACTTAAGGAAGAATAACACTGAAGGTGAATGTTCCTTCTCAAGAAGTCAGCTATTTTTGCTTCTGAATGTATAATGTTCATGTAATCTGATGTTCTGCAAGAAATCTGTGAACTGGCTGTACTGATATGTTATTTGGTAACATCTCCTTTCACTGAATCTATCGCTCCTTAGCCTCACAAATCCAGCCCCTGACAACTGATAATGATCTAGCAAATTCACCTAACAGAAGCCAAGCTCCCTCTGAAACTAAAATCCCTGCGAGTTTTGGTGTCTGGGCAATACAGACTACTGGTTTACCCTGCAGCTACTCAGTACAACTCCTGTTGCTAATTCAAGGTCCTAATACAATAGCAGTAAATCAAAAGAAGTTGATCTGACCTATAAACTTATCAAGGGAAATAAATCAGTTTTACAACTGATACGTTTTTATGGAAAGATGTGTTAGTGTCAGGAACGCAGGCCTAGCAGGCAGAAGTTATTGAGAACAGCTGAGCCAGCTTTTTGTGATCTGTATACAAGCAAGCTGTTGGTTTGTCAAGGTGTGTGTTGGGCATGGAGGAGAACACACCTGGTAGCTCTGAAAAGCCCCTTTGGACAAAGGCTGCTGGTGCAAGGATTAAAGGCCCGGTGTCTTTCATCCACATTCATCACTGCAGGTTTGTATTTCTACATGCCCGGTGGATATTTTACCTCAAGTATTGCAGTTTTCTCTAGCAAATACACCAACTACTTTTTGCAGGAACTATGAAACATCCTGGAGACAATCCAGTGCTGCATTTTCTCTTTGTTTCCTTGGGTGAAGCATCCCCATAAATTACTTTTTAAATTAAGAAATAATCCATTAGGAGAAACTTGGCAGCAGCACTATTTTCAATTAGAGCACAGCACTATAGGCTTTTCTGATAATTTGCTGCGAGCATGCAGAATAAACAAATATAACTGAACAAAATAGTGTTGAATGTTGACAGATGCAAAATATTCATTAACACTTCAAACACAAATGAGCTTTCAAGAATTAAAAGTTAGTGAGGAATTAGCTGTAAGCTTCCCATGAGCAATGACAGCATTTCCATTGGCTTCTGGTGATTTTGGATCAGGCTCTGGGTTTTGCAGAACTAGGAGAGGGGCAGTGAGGAGGCAAGCATCATAAACCAGCACTTGTCAAGGCTGTGGTAAACACAAGCACTGCACCATACCTTTGGGTAGGATGGCACATCCCGTCGGGGAGTTGGCCTCTTGTTTTCATCCAAAAAGCTGTACTTGCAGGGACAGGTAGTCCTGAAATGAAACATTCATGGAATGAAAAAACCCAGTGCCTCCAAAATGGCCTAAGTATTGAGGTCTCTTAGTTAGCGTTGCTTGGAGAGGTGTGCCTTTTCCTAACTTCTCCTTTCTACTTTGTTGCTGCTCAAAAGCTTTAGAAGTGTGCCCTTGTGTAGGATTTTCTCTCCTTGTCCACTGACCTTACTCTTTCTCTGTGAATGTGAATTCAAAAGAGGAGCATATGTAGATACTCTGCCACTTCTACCTAAACGAAGTGCCTTTTCTTTCAGTGAGCATCTTATGGCTGCACATGCCATGACAGAGACCTTTTGCAGACACTGAGACTGTGACAGGACTGGTAGCCATCTGTTCTGATGGTCAGACCAACTCGACCGCCTTCCTTCAGGTGGGATGGCAGCACTGAGGCACCAAACTCAGCAGGCATGGTCTGCTTGGCTCCCCAGTCCTGGAGAATGGGAGTCACTGCTAGCAATTACAGGTAATGAACATTTTCCTGGTTACTAGTTGGTTACTTAGCACTGGAACAGGTTGCCCAGAGAGGTGGTAGATGCCCCCTTCCTGAAGACATTCAGGGTCAGGCTGGAGGGGATGCTGAGCAACCAGATATAGCTGTTGGTGCCCCCATTCACTGCAGGGAAGCTGGATCAGGAGGCCTTTAGAGACTCCTTGCAACTCAAATGATGCTATGATTCCACTAACACAGGTGCCAGCTGCCTACTCTTCCTCAAAGTGCAGAAGCACCAAGCTTGTTCTGTCCCATCTTAGCAGAGGGCTGATGGTGAGAGATGCCAACAGCCTTTGCAGGACATCTATATTGCTGCACTTGTAGCCAGCTGCTGAAGCAGCTTCATTGCCACAGGGGCACAATAAAACTGATGTCTCCATAGTGTCACCCCCCTCAATCACATAACGCTTTTCAGCTCAGCACGTTTTGTCACATGGGCTTTGATAACTCTCATGTGATGTTGATCTTGCATTTTGCGTTTCTCCTGCCAGTTGTAACATTTGGATCACCCCTTCTCGTTTTTCAACCTCCCTGACAAACAAAGCCAGCCAAAGTCAACCGTTAACACAACTTGACTCTTTTTTTCAGAATTTCACAGATTTCACATCTCTTCTTATTTTTTTTTTTCTTCTCTGCTGGTAATTTGATCAGGCCTATTTTTCTGCCCTTAATGTTGACCTCTGATACAATTTCTCTCTCTCTTTTTTTTTTTTTTTAAATTTTCCGAATCTCCCAGCAGAATTATTTAACAGAATCACAGAATGGTTGGGGTTGGAGGGAACCTCAAAGCCCCAACCCCTGCTGTGGGCAGGGCTGCCCCTCAGCAGCTCTGGCTGCCCAGGGCCCCATCCAGCCTGGCCTTGAGCACCTCCGGAGATGGGGCACCACAGCTTCTCTGGGCAGCTGTGCCAGTGCATCACTGCCTTCTGCCTCCCCCTGCTCTGTGCAAGAGAATTATCAGCTGGAGAAAAGCTGTCTTCATCATTTTTAAGGTATTTTCCTCAGAATTCTGCTATGAGAGGTGTTAGTGGGATAAAAATAGTGAGACTGGGGCACTCCTTGCTCTAATGGGAGCTGTTAGGTCTAGCTGGGGACCAGACAACTGCCACTATTTGCCACTTGCAGTAAGCTATTAAAGACTTCATCCAGCCACACTGGGGAACACAGCAGAGTTGGGATATGTCAGTCCTTTACAAATATGAATCTGTATCTGCAAATGGTGATGAAGTGCACTGTAATGCTAATAGCATCTGCCAGCATGAACACAAAAACAGACTGGAAAAAAAAAGAGAAAGCAATTTGACTGGACACAAGTGGAGTTGCTGCTCTACAGGGCAGAGATGCACATTTCACATGCATGATGATTTTTCTCAACATAGCTAGGGATGTGGTCAATGGGCATGGTGGTGATGGGCTGGTAGTTGGACTAAATGATCTTAGAGGTCTTTTCCAACCTAAATGATTCTGTGATTCTATGATCTTTACCCTCTTGGGTGGGAGAGCCAGTGCTTGTCCTCAGCAGTTCCCAATGGGGACCTCATAGCAGCCAGGCCACTTTTAGCCCCTGCTCACAGCAGGAGACAAGGGGAACAAGAAGCCAGCCTGGCTGGGGTCAGCTGTGCAGGGCAGCTGCAGCACTCCCTGCTCTGGCTGTTCTGTTACCAGGTTGCTGTTTGTGTTAGAGAATATAGGCTCTATAAAGGCAACCTGGTAAAGGAATGAGTCATGGCTGCTGGGGCAGCCTTGTATTTCCTGAAGCTTGTGTCAGCTGCCCTGCAAATGTGAACCTGCAAGCATTGCTTTTTGGCTTTACCCAACTTTTCTAAGGAGATTTCCTCACACCCCTAGAGGGGATATGAGGCAGCCTGCAATCTGTCATACTGGTGTGCATCTGGAACAGGTCTCCTGAGGTTAATAGCATTACTCTGCAGTGATGCTAGTACAATGTCTGAATTCAGCCTTACTCTTAACAGGACTGCATTAACACCTTGCCTCCTGGTGCATCTGGATAGTAACATTTATAAGAATTCCCAGAAATGGGAAATAATTTTGATTAAAGGCTGCCAAATCTAAGTAACACAAACAGCTGTCAGCACACAGAGCTACCCTTGCTGCAAAGCCCCCTCTGGTTGCACTCTGAGTAAGGAGCATCCTTCTAGTGGTTCTCCCAGCAGTGTCCATGGCCTCTCAGTGATGATGTGCTCATCCTGAGTAGACTCCCCAGTGACACCAGGGCAGAGCCATTGGCTGAGACCACATCCCCTGCAAAGCATGTTTTTTTCTGCCGTTCTTTTAATTACAGCAAAACCATTCTTGACAACTGCAGCAAACCCTCCTATTAGAAAGTTAATTCCTGATTTCTTCTCAGAATTGAAATGGATACTGTATAATAGCACGAGATCATAATTAGAAAAACCTTTATATGTATATTACCATATTCCCAGAATATAGTTTGAATCTTAGTGGAGCTAACTTGAGCTCTATGGAACACCCATTGAAGCACTGTACTCTGCAGAAGCCCTCATCTCATTCCCCCTCTCCCCATACATCTGAATGAAGAATTCCCATTCTGCATGGTGAAGCAGAGTGTCGCTTTCCATTGCAAGACTTGTTTCTCTATTCACATGGCCCCAACTATTTGAACAGATGAATGGCACTGGGTCCTCAAATATTAAATTCATGCTATGTTTGTTTCCTTGCTCCCGTACTTCTAAGCCTGGCAGGCAGCTGGATCCTGCAGAAATGTTGCAGGAGGGCCTGAAAGCAGCTGCCTTTTGCTCTGCTAGGGCTGACGCAGAACTTACCTGCTGCTTCTTGCTGCCATTTCCTCCCTCATCTTTTTAATGTCGCTCTTGCATTTCTCAATCTCCACGACTTTCAGGCCTTCCACTGTCAACAAAGGAAAACACCAGGGTGTTACCATGGCAGAATCCAAAGGCTCTCCTTTCACAACTGTGAAGAATTTCAAAGGGCTTCAATAAGGGGGCAGCTCAGCCAGCCAGCGAACCCCCCACACACAGATGCTGCCAAAGCAGTGTATCAAGGAACCCCATAGGCATTCTCAGCTGCCAGCTTTAGATAATAGCACGAGCCTTTTAATTCGCAGACTGGCCTCAGCACCTCAGCTTTCCCGCAATTGTGAGCAGCAGCCAGCTTGTTCTGATGCCTTCATTTCTCTGCTGTAGAGCAGGAATCAAAGGAAATCCTGAGCAAAACCCCTCCTGCGGTGGGATGATAAGTGCAGCTCGGCAAACGCGTCCCAGTGGGATTAGAATTCCCATTAAGATAAAAAGTTTTAATTTGAAAGGTCATGCAGAGCACTGAGAGGCTCCGAGAGGCATCGCTGGGTGCAGAGAGACCAAAGTGAAACTGCAGGAGAGAGAGAAATGTCGAAAAGTTTTGTCCATAACCATCGATTTCATTTTTATGGGTATTGAAGTCGCTTGCTTTTACTAATCAATGTTGTAATCAAAGGCTATTTCTGCATGTGACACAGAAAATTCCATACCCTTCTCTGTGCAATTAGAAAAGCCACGAGGCGAGAAGTTTGATTGCCTGATTGTGCTGCAGCGCTTCAGGCCATGCAGCTGGGAGAGCCCTGTGCAAAGAGAGGGTGAGAATATCCTCCCTTCCCTCTTGTGAGCTACCAGCATGCTCCAGGATGGAACATGGCACCATCTGTGAGGGCTGTGGCATTCACCTGCCATCATTTCACAGCTCCTTTGTTTAGAATCATAGAATTGCAGAATCACACTGATCTGGAGGGGAGCATCGAAGTGATCAAAAGCTGCCTTGGAAGGGCACAGGTCTGCACATAAGAAGAGATCCTCTTTCTTTGTACTGGTAGTAACTGCGAAGGCTGCTTTGGGATGAAGAACTAGGAAAGGGGGAAAAAAAGGGATTTTGAACCAGGCCAAAAATTTTGTCTATCAGGAGAGGGAAGGGAAAGGGGTTTGGTTTGGCTGCCTCATCCCTGGAGGTGCTCTAATCCGGGTTGGACGGGACCCTGGGTTGCCTGAGCTGGTGGGGGGCAGCCCTGCTCATGGCACGGGTTGGGGTGGGTGAGCTTTGAGGTCCCTTCCACCCCAAACCATTCTGTGATTCTCTGATTCTATGATTCTGTGATTTATGCCTGACTATAGAGATACTACCTGCTTCCAAATCCTATTTCCAGATGAACACGTTTTTTTTGTCTAGAGCTGTTGGAAGCAACTTCTTTGGGCAATCTCAGCAAGAGAACAGAAACCATATGCTTACCATGGGAAGAGGTGAGAACAGAGCAGGGTTACAGCCCCACAGGACAGGGGGCAGGTGGCTGCAGGGGGAAGGGGTATATGGTGCAAAATGTCAGCCCTGAGTATTTTTCCTATTGAGTCTCTTTAACTTGCTTCCAAATCCTCTCCAGGGGAGTGGGGAATTTACATAATTATTTTCATAAGATAGATGTGAGGTGCTGAGAAATTGTAAAAGATCTTGCCAGCTCCAGAGCAAGTAGAACCATGGTGTCAAGCATTACCAGTGCCTTCCTTGCGCGGAGAACTTTTCTAAGGATAACTCAAAGGTTGTAGATTGGGTCCAAAAAATCCCTTAAAAGGTCCCTGAAACACCCCCCTGTGATGCAGTCTCTGGACAGGAGGCTGCGAGTAGGCTGTGTGAAGTGATGGTGCTGTCATGAGCACTCGTTCCTGCACACACATCCCACTGGGAGTGTTTGTCATGGAGATCACACATGAGCGTGGAGGGAAGGGGATCTCCAAAGGAGGCAAAACAAAAGCACGATTCTTTTCCCAGTTTGGCTCCAGATGATAAATGGCCTTGTCACGTGCACTGATGAAGGGCCCATTATATTATCCTGCATTAAGAAATACCTTCTGAAAAGACCCTGTGCTGTCTTAAGAAATCCTTGGGCTGTGTCCAGCCCCGCAGCAGGGCTCTCAAAGCAGGCTCTGGGATCCCTGCTTGGGTCGGGAGCTCTCTCTCCTCTTAGCTCTGCCTTTTAGGCCCATAGCTGGGAGCTGTAGGTTTGGCTCCTTGGCAGTTTGGAGGCCCCATACTGAGCAGCTGGGTGCCCTTACAGCCTGGGGATGACGGAGGTGACCCCAGGAGGGTTCCCCTGTGGCTGTCCCTGGAAAAGGACATTTTTCTCCCCGCTTTGCTGACGAAGTCATCTCTTTCACTGAGCAGATGTGGGGTCAAGGTAGCTTCTGGTTGGGAGAAATTTCAAGAAAACAACTCTTTCTGTGAATCACGAACTTTGTTGTTGGTTTGGTGGTTTATTTTTTTGCTTAGTTTTTGGTTTTTTTCTTTCTTTTTTTTTTTTT
>VXAB01008629.1:78500-218205 GCA_013399175.1 Odontophorus gujanensis | reverse complement strand
CCCCCCGCCTTTCTTGGGCCCATTCTACACTGGCAGACTGAAAAATGGAAGTGGGATGCTGCCTGGAAATAAAAGGAGCTCTTCGGCCAGATGAACTTTACTTTGTTGTTGCACAGCAACTAAAAACAATTGTGTCACTGTCAGCACACTCAACAAGCTGGGTGAGCTGGAAGCGATACGGTGTGCCTGCTGCACATGGCCCTAGGGATGGACAGGACCCCAAGGGCATGCTGAAACGAGAAGTAGCCCTGTGGAGATCAGGGTCTGCTCCACTGTGCATGGAAAATAGCCCAGCCCCATTCCCAGCAGAAAAAAAAGCAGGAGGAGGAGGGTGACAGAATTATCAGAAATAATGGAGTGTTTAGGGGGGCCAGAACTGAGGATGAGGAGGGCAGGGTTGCAGGAGGGGTGCCCCGGGGTGGGATGGCACGATGGCAGCAAAGGGACACTCACGTTCCACCTTTTTCTCCAGCATTGCCAAGTGATTAGCTACTTCCGTTTTCAGTTCATTGATTTTAAAAACCCTGGAAAGAAAACCCCCATGCGTTAATGTCGTACAGTCAGCACTGCATCCACCCTAACTGCCAACTGCTGGAACCCTCCATGCTTCTCAGAGGGTCCATCAGACTGCTGGGGACTGCCATAAGTGAAAGGAGATTTTCCATGGCAATGGCTCTGGGACTGCACTGTGGCTCTACACCCCACCGTGAGCAGCGACTCGCTGTCGTGTCCCCCCTGGAGCCAAGGCAAACCCATACTGCTTCCTAACAGCAATGTCCTGGGGCTGAGCTCTTCTCTGAGTGATGCTGGAGGTTTGCTGGGATGTGGTGGGGTTGTTCTGCCCTGTGGAAATCGACTGGGGCAAAATTAGCAGCTCTATGGATGTTCAGAAGTCCCCACTGAGGAGAGAGCTTTGTGTGTCAAAGGGACAAAATGGAACACATCCGACCGTTTCTGTGTTCTGCACAGACATATTTGTTTTGTTTCCCACGAAGGCAGAAGCACAGTAAGAGCATTTATATTTAATATGTGTTCTCCTTTTTAGATCAAAGAGAAGCCAGGGCTGCTCCTGGTTGAAGATACTGCACTGCTCTCAGCAGGAGGGGTGTGTGCATGGGGCCTGAATGTGGCGTGGGAGTGGGACTGGAGAGAGACCTTAAACACCCCTCTGCATCCTGGCAGCACTTCACTTCTGGCTGATAGAAGAAACAGAATTTTAAATAAATGACGACAGTCAACATCCTACCTTGAGAACTGCTCGGCAATCTGTCCCAGTAAATTCTGGAACAATTCTTCTTTCTCTAAAGAAAGAAACGACAATAACAAAACAGAAGGGAGATGTGAGGAAAAAGAAGATTGCATGGGAAAGAGAAACAGCAGCTCTGCAAAGGGGTGCTGACGATGAATAAAAAAGGCACACTGGTCCTTAGAGACATGTCAGCACTGGGGCAGGAAGGCTGGGCTGTTCCCCCACCTTTCCCCCAGTGCCTGCAGCTTGCAGGAAAACTCTGCCAGTAGTGTACTGGGAGGCACATGGTGTGAAGGCAGTGAGAGATCCATTGGGTATCTCCCAGCCAGGACCCTGCGCTCCAGAGCTCTGGGCAGAGGCGTGTTGCTTTGTATGCATGCTGCAAGTTGGTGAGCACCTTCTGCCTTGAAACACCCCAGTGGCATTTCCTGAGCTACTTCTGCACCAGCACAAAATGAATCGGACAGAAATGCAGCTTAGCGCTCACGGCGTTCCCCTAGATAACAGCTTGTTGAAAAAGGCTTGCAACCCCTCAGACCTGAAGCCAGAAACAATCCTTGGGAGTGTTTCTGCACAAAGCACTCTGGCTGCTTCCTTAAGTCCCAAAGTGGAACAAGCCCTCAGCAAGTGGAGGGCTCCCAGCAAACCCCCCCCGTTCCTGCTGCAGCCCAACTCCCTGCAGGGCAACTGGCTGCAAGATGACATCCGTTCCCATCACAAAGACCCATTNTTCTTTTTTTTTTTTTTTCTAGCCGGCCCACTGAGAAAATGCTTTCCGCAGCTGTGGAGGCAGGGAAGTTTAAATGCTGCATCTCAATGAGGATGTGGTCTTTGGCAGCTGAAACTGTGCCATGNAGAATTATCAGAAATAATGGAGTGTTTAGGGGGGCCAGAACTGAGGATGAGGAGGGCAGGGTTGCAGGAGGGGTGCCCCGGGGTGGGATGGCACGATGGCAGCAAAGGGACACTCACGTTCCACCTTTTTCTCCAGCATTGCCAAGTGATTAGCTACTTCCGTTTTCAGTTCATTGATTTTAAAAACCCTGGAAAGAAAACCCCCATGCGTTAATGTCGTACAGTCAGCACTGCATCCACCCTAACTGCCAACTGCTGGAACCCTCCACGCTTCTCAGAGGGTCCATCAGACTGCTGGGGACTGCCATAAGTGAAAGGAGATTTTCCATGGCAATGGCTCTGGGACTGCACTGTGGCTCTACACCCCACCGTGAGCAGCGACTCGCTGTCGTGTCCCCCCTGGAGCCAAGGCAAACCCATACTGCTTCCTAACAGCAATGTCCTGGGGCTGAGCTCTTCTCTGAGTGATGCTGGAGGTTTGCTGGGATGTGGTGGGGTTGTTCTGCCCTGTGGAAATCGACTGGGGCAAAATTAGCAGCTCTATGGATGTTCAGAAGTCCCCACTGAGGAGAGAGCTTTGTGTGTCAAAGGGACAAAATGGAACACATCCGACGGTTTCTGTGTTCTGCACAGACATATTTGTTTTGTTTCCCACGAAGGCAGAAGCACAGTAAGAGCATTTATATTTAATATGTGTTCTCCTTTTTAGATCAAAGAGAAGCCAGGGCTGCTCCTGGTTGAAGATACTGCACTGCTCTCAGCAGGAGGGGTGTGTGCATGGGGCCTGAATGTGGCGTGGGAGTGGGACTGGAGAGAGACCTTAAACACCCCTCTGCATCCTGGCAGCACTTCACTTCTGGCTGATAGAAGAAACAGAATTTTAAATAAATGACGACAGTCAACATCCTACCTTGAGAACTGCTCGGCAATCTGTCCCAGTAAATTCTGGAACAATTCTTCTTTCTCTAAAGAAAGAAACGACAATAACAAAACAGAAGGGAGATGTGAGGAAAAAGAAGATTGCATGGGAAAGAGAAACAGCAGCTCTGCAAAGGGGTGCTGACGATGAATAAAAAAGGCACACTGGTCCTTAGAGACATGTCAGCACTGGGGCAGGAAGGCTGGGCTGTTCCCCCACCTTTCCCCCAGTGCCTGCAGCTTGCAGGAAAACTCTGCCAGTAGTGTACTGGGAGGCACACGAGCACCTTCTGCCTTGAAACACCCCAGTGGCATTTCCTGAGCTACTTCTGCACCAGCACAAAATGAATCGGACAGAAATGCAGCTTAGCGCTCACGGCGTTCCCCTAGATAACAGCTTGTTGAAAAAGGCTTGCAACCCCTCAGACCTGAAGCCAGAAACAATCCTTGGGAGTGTTTCTGCACAAAGCACTCTGGCTGCTTCCTTAAGTCCCAAAGTGGAACAAGCACTCAGCAAGTGGAGGGTTCCCAGCAAACCCCCCCCATTCCTGCTGCAGCCCAACTCCCTGCAGGGCAACTGGCTGCAAGATGACATCCGTTCCCATCACAAAGACCCATTTCCCAGTTTCCTCACCCCTAAAAGAAATCAAGTCCAGCCCTGAAGATCTGACCGAGCAAGCGCTGCGCCCTAGCTAAGAGGCAAGGAAAGCTTACCGTGCACCAGGACGATGTGTGAGTCCGGTGGCGAGATTTAGTAGGGCCACTCGCGTCCTCCCCGGCACTGCTCTGAGCTCTGACAGCGTGCGGGAAGCTGGCAAGTCCCCGATAACACCGCTCCAGTAAGAGAGCAGCCAGGCTGCCTCTCGTTCCCTCCCCTTGTCAAAACTCACTGGGAGTACTGGGACGCTCTCATCCCAGGAACAGTCAGCTGCAATCTGATGTTTATGGATGTAATAAAAGACTTTCAAAACGAAGATGTATGTTTTTATAACCCTAGGGTGCAGTACAGATATATGACTAAGAGTGGCAGTTTGTCTCATCTTAAAGGGACAATGAGCCATTTCTCTGCCCCCTTCCTGTCGGAGGGGCGGACCTCTGGTAAATCTCAGTTCAGAAGAAAATGAGACATTTAGTTGTGTGTGTCCCCTCTACTGTGGAACAGAAGGGATAAGCATCCCTTTGCTCATAGAACTGTAGAATCACTAAGGTTGGAAAAGATCACTAAGATCACCTCAGTCCAATCACTCCATTAGTGTCTGCCTGCTCTTCCTCACCCTTCAAGGCAGGAGTGACACCCCAAGTACCCACACTACCTATGTGCCTCAGTTGCTTTACTTTTTTACCCCAATATCCCCTTGAGAAAGGGGTAATTCCACCTTTGGGTTGCAGCTCCTGCAGGCAGCAGACAAAAGCTGACAGCGAGGGTTACAAACTCAGGTGCCCTGCAAATCTGGGCTTTTTTCCCCAGCCCACAGAGCCAGCACACTGGGGTGCATCCATCCTGCCCAGTGGGGCACAGGCTGATCCATCTCTTTTCTGCCATGGCCAAGTGATGTTGCAAGAATGTGGGTGTCTGCCCTGCTCCTCGTGTTCGCTGTGCCCATGGTGGGGCACCCACCTGTGCTTCCCTCTCTGAGGTTTGTTTGGCTCTGCGCAGTCAGAGGGATTTAGGAAACACACAGGCAGGCACGCAGAAGCCTTGGGAAGAGGCATGCGGAAAGCCAGCATCCATGTTTTGCACCATATTGAGTACCAGACTCACTTGGCAGCTTGCAATAGTTTGGGCTGCATGAGTAAGCCCTGGCAGGTGAATCATCCCAAGGCAACTGCCCCACAGCAGGCAGCAATGGGGGCAGCAGAGGGGCAATGGGGATTTTTCTAATGTGGTCTCTGCCTCTTCTCTCTCACCTGACCTATGGGCATGCACATGCCTCCAAAATAAAACAAGAATATGGAGATTTAGACAAGAAGGGAAGCTTCTGTTGTTTTACCAGCAACAAATAGGTACCTGCACAGGATCCTGTGCATTGAGTTACCCAGGAAACCCAAGTGCTGAAGTGACCTCTAGCCCCATCAGGAGAGGAGAGAGAGCACTGCTCTCTCTGAGTACTGTTGGAAACTGGGGCTGCTCATATTGGAGACCCCACAAGAAGAAAACGTAACTTGTGGTGTGTGGAGAATGGGGACCACACTCAGCACAAGTCATGTGCTTTTGGATGATATCCCTGGTGAGATCTTCATGGGCTCGCTCAGCTAACCTGGGTATGATTGGAAATCCCCAGCCCATGATTTCTCCCATGCAAGACCACCATGGCTCAGGACCTCTGCTGAGCACAACAGTTCCTTTCTCCATGCTGTCAGAATCCTTGTAGTCTTCCGTTTTCCTTCTCAAGAGCACACTGCCAGCACTTGTTCCCTTAACTGTCATCTTCACAATATTGCAGAGTGCCTGAGCACCAATTACAACCTCAGTGCAGCCATCAGTTTGTGAGCTGTGAGCCTATTCCACTTTGAGCACGCAGACCAGAGCCCCTCTGCTGCTGAGAGGGGTGAGATGGTGGAAGGAGGAGCTCTGCAGATCAGGTGAACACAGTGAGTGCCTGAGAGCCCAAGCACCTCAAAGAGGGGGACAAGAGCAGAGGACAGCAGGTGGTGGACACAGCAACTTCACAAACAACTGGTTGTGAGACCACATCTGCATCCAGCAGATGCTGGAGTAATAACCTCTTTAATTCCAACCCTCTCCCCTGGCTATGGCCAGGAAATGAAGAACAGTTTTTTAGCAGGACTCTGGTGGATATCCCCTCCGCTGGATGGAAGCCACTGCTTGTGTTTTTGTCTGGAAGGATCACCTTTTCCAGTTACACCTTTTACAGCCTTTGTTCTGCTGAAGCATGGACCGCTCTCATGCATCTGCTTGGGAGACTGCTGGAAAGAGGCACAGGAGCTCTCACACTCTGGAAACAGGGTGATCCCCTTTGCCTTTGAGGGAGTCACTCTGGGAGGCAGAATCACACAGGCAGTGCCATTTCAGAAGCAATGGCCAGAACAGTGCTGTTGTGGTTTTTTTTTTTCTCTTCTAATGAAGAAAAATTTCCCACTCTGCTCATTCTTCCTACTCTCAGCAAAATGTCAGGAATGCTTAAGATTAATGACAACCCATGTGAAAGGGAAACTGACACTAAGGAACACTCGTTCCATCAGACACAGTTCAGCTTTCTGCCTCTTTCCATCACAGACTCTGTTTTATGCTTTGGCAAGATACCACCAGAATTTTTCTTGCCCTTTTCAGTTTGAATCTTTGGAAATCTTTGTTTTACAAAACAGTAGAAGGAAGAGGAGACCTTGTCGACACAGTGAGCTGAATTCAGAACAAAGTAGGACCATGGGCTGTCAACTGGGCTGAAGAATGAGGGCCTTGGGAAACTGTGAAAAGTCTTGTATGGTCTTATAAAAATATACAGCTAGCATCACATGAGGGGGATAGAAAAATAGATATTTTCTAGAAAGTCCCTCATCCGGCTTTCCTGCTGGTACACCACAGGAGATTTCCCTGGTGCTGCCCCAACAGCACTTGCCTTGCTCCATCTCAGGCAGATAAATGTCCTCCAACTGAAATCTCTCCTTCTCTGATCTGATCATGCATGCATGCAGTGTGTTGCTGCTCCTGCTGAGTTCGTTAGGATCAGGAAATAGTTCAGCAGACAGCTTCCTTCCCCTTAGTGGTCACGTGTGTCCCCTAGCTTTCACTGTTGACCTGGGACCTGTTTATGACTTAAAACAAATTTCACTGTGATAAAGTCCTTCCTTGTTTTCTAGCTGCTCTCTGCTCTCCTTTGCTCTCTGCATACGCACAAGGAGCTCACTGTTGCCTCTCTGTGTCTCCCTGGTCATTTTCCTATGTTGCCTTACTGTGCCCTCTCCTGCAGACATTTCTGTCACAAGGAACATGGGTGCATCTTACAGTGGGTGTGTTTTCCTCCCCTTCCCCTTTTGGAAAGACAGGGCTCATAGACATTAGGTTTTCTCACAAAAGCCTAAGCAAGAATCATAGAATCATTTGAGAAGGAAAGAACCTTAAGGGTCATCTGCTTCAACTGCCCTGCAATGACCAGGGACACCTGCAGCTCCATCAGGCTGCTCAGAACCCCATCCAGCCTCTCTGGGCAAGCTGTGCCTCACCACACTTAGAATAAAAAGCTTCTCATATCCAACTTAAATCTCTCCTCTTTCTGTTTGAGAAAATTTCCACTCACCCTACCTGTAGGGTGAATACCCCAAAAGAATAGTACCCACACAAAATAATGAAAGTGGATGGTATATTTTTATACGGTTTATTCAGATGGTATAAAAACAACCAGTAAATAAGGAAAGGCTCACCCAGAACTCCACAGGGGAGGAATCTCCAACAAGAGATCCTTCCCCAGTGGTGGTCAGCCCTTAAATGGGGTCTGGGAGAGGTGGAGCCAGACTGCACCCCTTCTGGTCACACAGTGCACTGCCTTCACCCGTGCTCCTGCAACTGACTCAGTGCTCCCCTCAGGTGATAAATCAGTGGTTCAGGATGTGATTCAACAGTTCCCATACACTGCCACAACAAACCCTGCTAAAAAAGTCTGTCCCCTTCTTCCACACAGCCCCCCTTTAGATACAGAAAGGATACTCTCAGCTCTCCCCAGAGCCTTTTCTTCTCCAGGCTGATCAGCCCAAGCTCTCTCAGCCTGAGCTCGTAGGGAAGCTGTTCCATCGCTTGGATCATTTTGTGGCCCTCCTCTGAACGTGCTCCAAGAGGTCCATGTCTCTCCTGTACTGGGGACTCCCCATCTGGACACAGTACTCAAGGTGAGATCTCACCAGCATGGAGCAATGGGACAGGATCACTTTCCTTGCCCTGCTGTCCACACTTCTTTGGATGTGGCCCAGGATATAGTTGGCCTTCTGCACTGTGAGTGCACGTTGCTGGTTCATGTTCAACTTGCCATAGCCCAGTAAACTTAGGTCATTTTTACCAAGGCTGTGCTCTATCCTTTGGTCCTCAGCTTGTACTGATACTGGGTGCTGCCATGACCCAGGTGTAAGACCTAGCATTTGTATTTGTTGAACCTCATGAGTTTCACCTGGGCCCACAGCTGAAGACTGTCTAGGTCTCTTTCTGGATGGTATCCTGTCCCTCAGGCATGCTGACTGCACAGCACATCTAGGTGTCATCCACAAATGTGCTGAGTTTCCCTGTTGCTGTAATTGATAAAGATGTTTAAGAGCATCAGTTCCAGTACTGATCTCTTAGGGACACCACTCATTACTGATCTCCATCTGGACATTGAGAAGTGGTGGGACTTAACACTAGCAGGGAAACAGTCAAACTGCTTTGCTCCTGCCTCAAGAGCTTAACCCATCTCCTCAGGCTTTCTGACTCGCTCCTGCTCTTCCTATGTTCTCTCTATTCCCAAGATGATTTTAATTTCTTGTACCCACCTCTTCTACCTTTCCATTTGACTCCTCCAGACTGTCTCCCACTGATCTCCCCAGCATACACCCTACGGTCCTGCTCCTGGCTGCAGGTGAGCCAGTGATAGGAGATATTGCAGTAACACAGATGGAGGCTGCCATGAGCTGGATGCTGTGCAGGAATTGCCCCAAGCAAACGCTGTGCTCCAGTGCCTGAGAGCTTCTGGTTTGATCCTGACAGTGACGTGCAAAGAAAAGTGACAGAAGAACCACTTCAGTCCTGCCCATGATGGAAAACACCCTTGTACACCAGGGAATGTACTCCAAATGTCATCTTTTATCCTAACCTCTTTTAATCGTGTCAGGTGTTTTTAAATATTTATTATACTCCAAGCTACCATGCCCACAACAGAAATTCTGCTCCCTTCTCAGCCATTTGGAAATAACATGGAGTTCAAACATGATACTCAGCTTTCAGCAGAGGTTTGCTGAGAGATGAACAAAGGACTGCAAGACAGGATTGCAAATGTGGTTGGCAATGCCTTAGCTGAACTTCTGCTCCAGGAGGGGATTTCCCTGAGACATCAGTGGTGCTGAGCTGGGTCCAAGCTAAGTGCTTCAGAAGTCCCCTGGATCTCAGCCATTCTACTTCATCTTCAAGGACTTTAAAGAGTGGGAACAAGTATTTTACCTTTCCTCCTGAATACTTTCTTTTCTGCCATAGCTACAACCATGATGGTTATATTCCTTGCGTCACAGCCACGTAATTTCCACATGAAAGTGATTGCAACCACAGTTTTAGCAAATTCAATTCAAAAGGAATGTTTACCTGAAAGCTGCCCAGTGGCAACAGGTATCACTCTATATGGGGACCTGGAAGAGTTGGAGAGGGTTGGTGTTAGCATTGCTGAGACTACAGCTTGCATTTCACATCTGCATTCTCTGAGAAGTATCACAGAACAACAGAACCATAAATATCCTGAGCTGGAAGGTGCCCACAAGGATCACTGAGTCCAACTCCGGGCTCCACACAGCATCACCCAGAATCAGACAATGTTTCTGAGAGCATTGTCCAAATGCTTCCCAACCTCCAGCACTCAGGGCTGTGCCCCCTGCCCTGGGCATCCTGTTCCATGCCCACCGCCCTGTGGTGCAGACCCTGTCCCTAACCCCCAGCTGCCCCTCCCCTGACACAGCTCCATGCCGTTCCCTCGGGCCCTGTCGCTGTCACACCGAGCAGAGCTCAGCGCTGCCCCTCCGCTCCCTGTGAGAGCTGCAGCCGCCATCAGGCCTCCCCTCAGCTCCTCTGCTCTGTGCTCAGCCCCCAGGGGCCTCAGCTGCTCCTCACATCCCTTGCCCTCAGGCCCTGCCCCATCTTTGTAGCCCTCCTTTGGACACTCTCTAATAGCTTTATGTCCTTATATTGAGACGCCCAGAACATGTCATCATTGTTCTTGATGGCAGTGACAAGTAATGGTGAAATATACAATGAAATAAGTAAAAGCAAATGTGGTAACTGCAAGCAGTCAGGGTGAAAATAAAAGTGCAAAGTTGAACAAACAACAGGAAGCCAAGGAGAAAAAGAGAAAGGGATCTGAAGAAAGGAAGGGCTGACGCCAGCAAGGAAGAGGCCTAACCTCATCAAAGACTGTGCTTTCACTTGCAGCTGAAGTCACTGTTGGTCCTAACAGAGCAACAAAGGCGCTGGGAGCCTTGACAGTATGCAGAGTGGAATGGGAATCGATGTTCAACATCACTACTTAAAAGTGTAATTTTTTCCGACTATATTTTCTACTTCAACAATAAGCAAAAATCTTCAAAACTAGCTGGCATCAGCATTTCAAGTTAGCATGCAGCTCTCTCTATCAGCTCCCCCTGGAGAGCTGCTTGCCTCACGGTGCATACAAGAGGTATCTGCAGCCCAACACCCACTTTCCCTTGGGCATCACCCCCTCTGAAAAGCAGGTTACAACAGGACTTACCTCTCTGAGTTCGCAGGCATCGTTGGATCAATGGACACCATGCAATTATCTGCCGTTAAGAGGGAGATGGTTGTGTTCCTGAAAAGTACGTTCCAGAGATCTTTATTTGAGTGAGAAACACTGACTGAGATCCTGTGCTTCTGTGGCCAGTTTTCCCTATGCAACACTCCTGATGCTGCCCCACACACACTCTAAGTTGTCACAGGAAAGGTCAGAGTAGGTTTGATGTTTCACCCATTAAACTTCCCAGAGATGGAAACACATGGTCATCTTCGACCTCAGAGAAAACTTTGCTCCCTGCTAACTTGTGCATGCTGTTAACTCATCAACTACTAGTTTCTGCTGAAAAAGCTATGTTTTGTGATACATCGACTAGGCATCTACATAGTGACTCACTACACAAATTACTGCCAGTATTTAAATTATCTGGTTACTCCCATAACAAAACAAACAAAACAGATGTCTTGCTGAATATGGAGCCTTTATTTTCATTCTGTGCTAGGTGTGATCTCATAGGCTCACATATAAGCCTTGGATGTTTTCTTTGGCTCCAGGAGCCTGATTACAATGAACAATTAAAAGTTTTTACCATAAGGGTGGTGAGGAACTGGCACAGGTTGTCCAGAGTAGTTGCCCCGTCTCTGGAGACATTCGAAGTCAGGCTGGATGGTGCTCTGAGCAACCTGGTCTAGATGTAGGTGTCCCTGTTCATTGCAGGGGGGTTTGGCTTGATGGTCTTTAAGAGTCCCTTGCAACTCAAATGATTTTCTGATTCTTTGAACAATTGTGGAAGACTGTGAAAGCCCTCTGCTGAAAATAGAAGGCCAGAGATGCTGGGAACACTCTACTCATTAATGACTCTGACTGCTAAACAATGTTTCCTGATTGATGGAGTGGAAGTACTTGATGTCACAGGCAAAGGAGAGTTATTAAGGTCTCTGATGTCAAATGGGAGGAAATTGCAAGGATAAACAGCAAATAGCAGTGACTATGTCCTGCAGCCTATGCAAATTCCGAGTCAGTACAGACTCAGAATAGACTATGGACAATTTTATCTTTCAGTCTCGAACTGGGGTCATACAACATACCCATGATTAAAGGACTGAGTTCTTTCTTTCCTGTTTTTTTGTTTTGTTTTTGTTTTGCTATGATAAACCAGTATGTGCAGAGGTAAACAGTACGGCTTATTGAGTGCTGCTGCACATCTGCCCAGCACTGCTCGAGAGCAGATACCCCCTGGTAAGGGCGGGGTTGTGACACGGCTGGTGGACCAACATCCCTTTATTGTGTAAAATGGTTCTGAGGGCATAATTTTTTACTATCTCATATCTGAGATTAGAATCACAGAATCACAGAGTCATTTGAGTTGGGAGGGACTCTTAAAGGCCATCTGGTCCAACTCCCCTGCAATGAACAGGGGCTCCTACAGCTACATCAGGTTGCTCAGAACCCTGTCCACCCAATCTGTGAATGTCTCCAGGGATGGGGCACCCCATCCAACACCACTCTGGACAACTATATCAGCATATCAACACCCTCACTGTAGAAGAATTTTCCATTATATCCAATGTAAATTTCCTTTCTTTTAGTTTGAAACCATTTCCCCTTGTCCTATCACAACAGATTCTGCTAAAGAGTCTGTCCCCTTCTTTCATACAGCCCCCCTTTAGATACTGAAAGGCTGTACTCAGATCACCTCGGAGCCATCTCTTCTCCAGCTTGAACAGCCTCAGGTCTCTTAGTCTGTCAGTAGTCTGTAGTGTATCTAAATAACACTTCCCCTGTGAGGCCAGGCTGAGAGTGCTGAGGCTCTTCAGCCTGGAGATGAAAAGGGTCCAGAGGGACCTTATAGCAGCCTTCCAGTGCCTGAAAGGGGCCTACAGGAAAGCTGGGGAGGGACTTTTTTACAAGGGCAGGTAGTAAGAGGAAAAAGGGAAATGGCTTTAAACTGGAAGAGGGATTAGGAGGAAATTCTTTACTTTGAGGGTGGTGAGACACTGGCACAGGTTGCCTAGTGATGTTGTGGATGCCCCCTCCCTCGAAACACTCAAGGCCAGGCTGGATGTGGTTGTGAGCAACCTGGTTTAGAGGGAGGTGTCCCTGCCTATAGCAGGGGGTTGGAACTAGATGGTCCTAAAGGTCCTTTCCAACACAAACAGTTTTCTATGATTTAGTGGCAGTGTTTCTCATTAGCTTCAAGTTCTTTACTTAAAAATCGTGTTTTAAAAGTATGATGGCGTTTCAGTCTCTGGGGGCAAAAACATAGTGCTGGGTACGAGTACAACTGGTAGGTGCATAGAGCCTGCATATGCTCTTGGCTAGACTTCTGTGCTGGCTGTAATTTCTGTAGGGTACATGGCTAAACACCTGATAGGGCTTTGTGCAATTCTCCAGCTGCGTTCTCTGCACAGCCCCAACTTCTTCCAGCAGTCTGGAATGAGAAGCTGGGAAAGCAGGTAACCAGATCATTTGGGGCCCTAGGAGTAGCAAAGCAATAGTGAAATGCATGTCGTAAATGAGAGTCTTACCTTGGTAACCCTGTTGCAATGCAGAAGAGGTCCATAATATCCCTAGAGTTGCAGTATTTACTGAAGATCACCTTCCAAACCGAACAGCAGGAGAAAAAAAAAAAAAAGGCAGAGGAGAAAAAGGACAATTAGTTCCCAGTGAGAGATGAAGTCTATTCAGGCTTGAACTGGGACAATTTTAAGGCTTAATACTATCATTCCAATTATCTGATCTGACTCGTGAGCTGGAATATTTCTCCGCTCCTGCTTTAATACCTGTGCTTCATTTTGATAAAGGAAGAAAGCTCAGGAGACCTAATTGTGATGCTCTGAAGTAGAGCAGTAATGTATGACAACTGATGGCAGAAGGTATCTCACAATGCAGCTAAGCTGCAGGATGGCAACAAATACAGATTTAATTAAGCAACACCCTGGATTTTGAAAGTGACCTTGTTTCTTCTGAACGTATATCTTCCAGATATAGGGAGCTGCTTGGATAGTACAAAAGTGCACCATCTTTTTGATTACTTCACCTTAAGTTTGCTGTAAGCAGAAGAGAGCATTTCCCCCCTGATTGTGTTGAGTTCCCCACAGTCTATCATTCTGCACTGTTCCTGCTGCAAGGTCAGAGCTCAGACCTTGAAAGGCCAGCAGTGAGACCGAGACCACAGCATTCACTTGACACTCAGTGACATGATCCCACACTCCTGGTAGCACGGACATGTTGCGTGATGTCCGACCCAGACCTCTGCTGCCCACAAAAGTGAAGCCACAGAGGGAGAAGGTATGATGATCTGGCAGCAAGAAGGGTGGGTGTCTATTAATTGCTTGGGAAAATGGCAACTCCAGGGGTTTTGGAGGCAGCAATGGGCCCTGGAGAGGCTGCACTACAGGGAGTGTGCTCCAGAGAGCACGCTCCCTGACACTTTCCTCTGCCAAGCACACCTCCATGCTGTTGTTCCAGCATGAGCTTTTCTGGCTTTTTGTCACATCCACCACGCAGTTCACTTTACCCTGACTCACACATCCAGCTCCATGCCCACCAGTAACCTTGTGAGGGTCTAGGTTGAGGTCAAAATGAGCATGATTTTTGGAGCTGGTGGTTTAAGTAAACCTGTCTTACCATCTTTCCTCCTGAAAGAGCGGAAGAATCAGGACAACAGTGCAATGTCTGGCCACCCTGACTCAGTCCTGTTATGCATGAGATGTGATTCAACAAACCCTTGTTCTGATGCTGGAGCCATACTTCAGGTCTCACTTTGCACTGGTGGTTAAAAGTCCTCTTATTTTTCAGCCGGGCATCATTAACTGGATGACATCAATCTCCTCAAGAGATGGCTATGACTGTTACAGAAACACACACTCACCTTCCCTGTTTCCTGACTCAGATGAAGTTACAGTAAGTAGTTTATTTACATAGTAAATCCCGAGGTAATTGATTGCTGGGGTAGTTAGTGTTTGTTAGTGAGGAACTGGGTGGGATTAATGCCTGGGTGTGTTCTAAAAGGTTGTTCTTCCAACTATTTCTGTGATTGACCCTTGTTTTTTAAAATATAGTAGCAAACAAAGCAATAAAACAGAGCTAATCACGGTGAGATAGTATGGAATCCTGATCAGAGCAGAACACAGCATCCCATTGGAGTGTTAGCTGCTAAAACTGGCTGACAGAGTGCTGGGAAACTGCTCCTTTACCAACAACTGGTACCTGCAGAAGTGGAGCAGATGACATTAATTATGTCTGAACGCAGAGTAAAGGCTTGTGATGTGGTGGGAGTGCTATTTCAGGTATTGAGGTTTCTTTTTCTGGAAATCAATTATTGACTGGGGCAGAGGAAAAGGTTAAAAATATATATTAAAGGTAAGAAAGGTGACCTGACTCACAGAAAGCAGCAGGAGCTTTCAGTGCACTGAGAAGGAGTGTTAACGCCTCCCTTTACTCCATGCAGTAGTGAAAGAGTGGGAAGCAAAACAAGGACTGTAGATATTATTTTCTAGATTATGAGCTATCATACGTGCTATATATCTTTCTATACTTGGCACTTCATTTTAAGTTTACTAAAAGTGGATTTGTGAATCACCCACTGTACTTAGACACTCATCTTAGGGTGTATGTGGTTGTTTCCAGCTGTTCCTTTTTTCCCCTCCTAATCACAGAGCATACACTACTAAAGTTCTCTGCTTTTGCAACCTGCTGAGCTTTCCTGATCAACTTCCTCCTCTTTTAAAACAAAGCAGACAGCCTCAAACATTTCCCAGAACTGTGCAATTGTTCCTGTTATTGCCTGCATGTTTATGTTCCCAATAAAGCCAGTGTCAGTTGTGTATGTCTGTGGAATACAACTGGAATGTATTTTGGACAGTGCTGCGTACTATTGATGGCTCCACCGCGGTATAGGAATCCTATTTGCCTCAAGTTCATTAACGTAGTAGGGACATTAGCACCATTAAGCCAGTACAGTGACTTTTGGCTTGTGGCCATACTTCAGCAAGCTGGGACATGTATTTTTCCCCGTGGCTAGAGTAGGTGGTTGTCCTGCAGCTTTGAGGATAGTCAGCCCTCTTGGCCCTGGGTGGAGAAGTGGGCATCTTCTTCAGACACCTGAAGGTAGCAGATGCCCTGGAGCTGTTGCTATTTGGCCTGTGTCTCCATGGTGATATTTCACTGGCACTGGTTGTGGTTCAGACCCCAGGTTCACAGCCAATGTTGAGGGACTTCACCACCCTTTTTGGAGTGGAAATAAGATGTTGATGAAGCATGCAGTAACTGTGAAGTGGGACAGTGTGGCTCAAGAGTGACGCCTCCTTTGGGGCTGAAACTGAGAGCTGCTGTCTGTCCTGGAGAAAGCTCTGCATTTTATGGGAACTCTTCCTCTGACAGGTCTTTCTCTCTTCATCCATAGTATCCACCTTTGACAGGGGATAAGGATTTTAAAACGAGAGGTTAGGACTGCGGGTATCTGTCTGACTTTCTCACTCAGAAAACTAGTTTAATATTAAGGGTCATGATGAAGATATCACTAAGGGACCCCAGTGTTCCCTATGTGACATACCAGTTTACAACTAATCGCATTACATTTTGCTATGAGATAGGATGGGTAAAAACATGGCCTACAAATCCAATTTCTGCTCTATATTTGATCCTGAGAACAGTTAATCCTCTGTGTACACTGCAAACCCTGTCCAGAGTGTTATCCTGTTCTCATCTGTTGTTAGTAATTGAGTTTTCCAAGCATTTAACTAGCTTTTTTTTTTTTTTTTTAACCCTACTAAAACTCCTCAGTGAATAATGCAGGAATATTTTCAAAGGCAGTCTATTCCCAGTGTGTAATCTCACTTCCTTTTGCTTGCTGTATTCAGGACTTCTAGCACTAGCTGGTGTTATTTTTCATTTCACCCCGTGAGTGATGTTCAGAGGCAGTATTGAAAGACTGGAGTTAAAGCAATCTGAAATGACAATCTTTGACTAACGAGACTGACGGATATGGGTACGAGAAGAGAATGGTAAGACTCAGTTATGCATCCCACATGGACTATGGAAACTGTTGCCGCTTCTGTTACAGCAGCTTTCATGGAGGATTTCTACACAAGATAAAGGACTGATGTGAATCTTTACATTGTGATATTCCCTTTCTCTCCAGCAGTATTTGTTGTCTGTATCAAAATGAAACAGGATCCAGAGCTCTTAGATAACACTCTGCAGAAATCGTTGATAGAAACTAATTTCTCAGACTTGTAAGCAAATAGGTCTTCCTCAAAAAGTAGTGATAAGGCTTTATCAGGCACAGGTCCTGATATTCAGCAGAAGCCTTGCTTAACACCCTGCATCTAAACATCTCGCAGGCTTCTTTAAATTCAGATACAAGTATTATAACATGAGCCCAGCTACCTCAAGGATATCCATGTATTCTTATTTTTCTTGCAATAATTAACAGCAGATATTTGTGAAATTTCTCATTTTTTTCTGAGCTTCAAATGTTAGACAGTATTAAAAATAGTTTGCCAGCTTTGCCATCTGTTAGATGCTGTAAGGAGCTTCACTAAGAGGGGAACAAAAAGTAAGTGTGTGTGTGCATAGGCCTGTATGGGAAAGAAAGAGCAAGGGCCCTTGGCCAAGAATCCAAACAAAAATAAAAACTCCCCCTGAGCTCTCCAGACTCTGTCTGTGTTAGACACTGAGGAATGTGGCAAACATTTTACTTTCACTGTCCAGAGTTTATCATAGAACTGTAGAACTTTTTTGTGTGTAGGAAAGGACCTTTAAAGCCATCTGGTCCTGCTCCCCTGCAATGGACGGATGAACACCTATAACTAGCCCCAGGTTGCTCAGAGCAAGATGACCTTGAATGTCTCAAGGTAAGGCTGCTCCACAGCCCCTCTGGTTTGCTCTTAACTTTGAGCCGTGCAGTGGCTGGACAGCATTCATTTCACCATGGTACCTAAGTGAAAAGTACAGTGAGATTCTTATGACGAAACTAAGTGTCAGCAGACGAGATGTCTCATCTATGCTGCCTGGCTAGATGCTGAATCTAATGAATATTGTCAGTAGAGGAAGAGGACCACATACTTCCAAAGGGAAAATCAGCCCACGTGTCTCCAAAATCCAGATGAATCATCTTCTGGAGATACCACCATCCTCCCCAGTGCCTGTGGGGGAACTCACATGACTAGCTTGCAGTAGTCACCACTGACTTTTAGATGACTATGGTTTAGAATTATGTAGGGTGATTCCTATTGGTTTTCTGCTTATATACATTGCCCTGAAATGAGAAATAGGACTCAGGCAGAACCGAGGCATGTGGCTATGTGGTAAGTTATGGTTCCCATCCTTTATAACACTCCTGAACAGAACACTAATGGGAAAGGAGGTCTTTCTCTTTTTAGGAAAGAGATTTTTTCTTTTTAGGAAATTGTTCATGATGCAATGGTAAGATGCAATCTTGGAAGTTCATTGAGAGGGATAGCATGGCAGAGGTGGGCTCTGTCACTACAGGGAAGGATCTCATACATTTTTAGAATTGCAGGGGTATGTATAGAAAGGAAGTTACATTAAAGAGAACTTTTTGCAATCTGTTGACTGTACTAAGAGACATATTGCCAATATTCAGTCCTTCAGCACTAATGACAGAATGCAAACAGGAACTAGCAAGGCTGATTTTGAGAGGCTGATCTGAAAGTTTCTTAGTTTCTACAGCAGACATAGAAATATTTCAACCTTTGACAAGTAACTGAAATGTTCATGCCTTAGATTCTATTAACACAGAAAGGGCACACAGTCGCTCCTAATAGAGTACTAAGTGCAATTAACCCTGTAGCACTCTAATGCATTAGGCTCAAAATATTTTGTAAACCGGGTAATAAGGATGCTTTGGCACCAAATGTCCTCACTAACTGTGAATGAAGCTAGGCTGCTTGCTTCAAAATTATTCACAAAAATAATGATGTCTGACATTTCAGCATGGTTAATAATATGAGGCTTTTAGACGTGATATTAGTCAATACATCAAGGAAAAGCAGTGAGAGGTGAAAGGCCAGTTGGTAGCTGTAGAGTTTAATGGGAAAGGTGCTAGAAAAAAAAAACGGTTTCTTCTTGTTTGTACTACCCTGAGCATGTGAGGAACATATATTTCTATGGTTTGCTTCTCCAAAACCTTAGGTATCACTAGCAGAAGGTTGTTAACCTTATATGCAAGCGTGTACTGCAATAAGTACCGCTATCTGGGGAGGACAGAGAAGAGAGGAGAGAGATAACCGACTCCAGCATAACATTTTATGTTATTTTTCAAATGCCTGTTCTGAAGCCATTTTTACTCTTTCAAATGTTTACATACTCCTCGCATGTTGTAATGTGCTGGAGTCTGAGAGATGATGCTGTTCATTTTTGCTGCTCTACAAGAACATCCAGCAGCTGCCTTGGGCTCCACCAGGGCCGGCTTCAGATATACAGCCAGCATTGATCAAGACTGCCGGCCAGGCTCTGGCTGCACCACCTCATACCCTCCACTGTCCACTGTATGGGAACTGTTGAATCAGGGCCTGAACCACTGATGGATCACCTGAGGTGAGCACTGAGTCAGCCGCAGGAGCACAGTTGAAGGCAATGCACTGTGTGACCAGAAGGGGTGCAGTCTGGCTCCACCTCTCCCAGACCCCATGTAAGGGCTGACCACCACTGGGGAAGGATCTCTTGTTGGAGATCCCTCCCTTGTGGAGTCCTGGGCAAGCCTTGACCTTCATTGATAGGTTAGCCTTTTCTTATTTACTGGTTGTCTTTATACTATCTAGATAGGCCATACAAAATGTACCATCCACCTTCATTATTTTGTGTGGGTACTATTCATTTGGGTTATTCACCCTATACATACAGAGACCTTCCAGTCATAGGAAAATGGCCTCAGTCTTACAAATACATACTTATCTCTCACTGAAGAGGCTACAAAGGGTTTTGGTACTGGAGGAACCTGTAAATGAGTTGGTTCTTGTGCCAAGAGAATCACAGGGACTGTCATGCAACAATTAAGGATACAAAGAGATTGAATGGCCTTGAACTGATCATCAAGCCACTATTTTTCTGCTGCATTTCGTTTTTAATCTGAATTCAGTTTGGTGTGTTAAAAATAGCTTTGGAAAAATTTGTTGGGTTTGCTGGAGTCTAGGCATTTATACCACAGTGGCTGTTGCTCTAATTAAAAAGAAAAGCTCACATGACAGAAACTATTCCCATGTGCTGACATTTCAAGGCAACAAACACAACACTAAAACAGTCTTCACTTTATGCTACTCTTCATGTACCTCAGGCTAAGAGGAGCAGGAGCTGCAGGTATCTGGGTGTCCTGCTCAACAGGTTTGCGTGGTTGATGCAGAGAAAAGTATATTTTTTCTGAGGAGGAGAGAACTAATTACACTGCTTGGTATCCAGAATGACTCAGTAAGCCAGTAAAATGGCTCCAAAATTCTTTACTTCCTTTCTGAAGGGGAAGAAATGCCACTGAGTGATTTCCTCTACTCTTTGACCAAGTCGGCAGTCCTCATTTTTCCAGTTCATTCAGGCTCTGTACCCATTTGACTTTCCATCCTCCTTTCAAATATGATGTTGATTAAGACACTGGAAACAGATATCCTCTCAAGTCAAGCATTTTCTCAGAGCAACTCCTCACAAACAAGCAAAGCCACCGCCCTTTGACAATTGGAAATGAGCCACAAAACCACCCACCGGGGAATGTGGCCATTGGCCGTCTCTGCTCTCTCATCCCTTTAATCTCAAAGCTCAAAAGCAAGTAATCTCCAGTAGTTTCCACATGGAAAAGGAAAATTATATATATACAAATGTATATTTGTATGGGTGTGATTTCCCTGCTAATGGACTTTTAATTTGAAACAGTCAATGGGAATTTTTCTTTTAAAAGCAGTCGAAGGGTTAATGATGTTGTGAAGGAAAATAAGACTGCAGAGCCACAGTTAGTGGCTTGCTCAAGTTTTTCAGGCTTCTCAGCTGGTAGGTTGGAGATTGGCTGCTTGACCTCCTCTGGTGGCACTCTGGGATTGAGGAAAAATTGCTGCCTGCCACAGTGCAATGAGGTCTCCTTATCTTCTGTGAAACACGAGCACCATTCCTTACTCTGCTGTCTTCTCCTTCAGCTGGACCAGGCCTGGCTGTGCATGAGTGGGACACGGATGTGTTTCTTTGGTGCAGGAAGCCTTGGATGTGCACAGAGGGATTTGTGACCAGATAAGTGGCTTGGGAACTTCTGTATATCTCTGGGGGAGAACATCCTTTAGAAACAGATAAACCCTGTGGTGCTGATTTCCCCCAGGTGCACATACACATTGCACAGGCACTGGTGAGGCACTGATAAATTACACTGAAACCCCATTTTTCATTCGGGTCTGAGAACAAATGACCTCTTTGAAGCTGCTCTGTGCGCAGCTGTAGCACTGCAAAGCCTTTGATCTCCCTCCTCCAGCAGCCTGACAGCTCTGTTCCCTCCACCTCCACTGCTCTACCTCCACCATGGGGCCTGTTCCCCATCCCTTTGCCAGGACACAGCTGCCAGCAGCCCAAAGTCTTCTCCTGATGGATGCAGAAGCCACCCTTCGTGTTGTGAGCCCTGGCACTGATATTCCTGCCCTGTTTGTCCTATGGATTGCATCTATTCAGTGCCACCAAACTTTCCTCCAGCTCTGACCATTGCAGCAAAGCACTAGATCACATCTCTTTGCCCTCCCCACTGTACCTCTCTGGACCTGATGACACACAAACTGACGTAGCTCAGCTCAGCACTTGCTGCAGAGCATTTCCCAGTGCTCATCAGCAACGTGCAGGCACCGAGGAATGGTGACCACACTAAGCCTGGGGCATCTCTTCCTTTTCTCCTTTGCAGATGGCAAGCAATGACTTGTAAAGTCAGCAGTGTGACCTGAGGTCACACGGTGTGTTGGAAACACGAAGTTCACTCTTAGTAATGGCTGCCACACTGCTGTAGCATGGGCAAGAACCGGCAAGACAGCTTCAAGTTGGAGCTGAGCCCTTTCAAACTCAGCAAGTACTGCTCTAATGGAGCTCATACCTCATTACCGGGGCTTAGCATTGATTTAATGAGTTCCCTTTAGAAGTCTCCAATACCGCATTCCTCGGAAGATTAAGGGCTGCTTTTTATCCTAGCGATGTTGTTACCGAGAAGGCACGAGGAGCAGCGCTATGCCCTGCTTACCGCGGGGTGAACCCCATTTAAGCAGTGTGTTTACAGCAGGAATCCTTCCAAACACTGCACAGATGATATTGCACATCTGACAAAAGAAACAGATAAAGCTTATCAGGCCAGGGAAAAAAAAAAAAAAAAAGCTGTCTGGGTTTGCATTTGCTTGCCCATGAGCTTTGGTCTCTCCTGTGTTTTCAGTGACAAAAGTACTCCCCAGCGAATGGCTCTGAGAAATGCTCTCGTTTATAAACTCACCCCTGTAGAGATGACAGCCAATGTGATTGACTGACGCCTCTGGAAGTGCTCCAGGCGCTCTCAAAGCGCCAGCCTCCCCAGGGTCCTCTTTCCGACGGTGGCTCCATACAGTGAGGCTGTATGCAGGCAGGGGTCTCCCAGGCAGTGACAGGGGACAGCAGGGGCTGTTAGCTCTGCCTTTGCCTGGATGCATTGATACAGGAGAGAGAAGGGACCGGGAAGGGCGTCTTTGCTGTTTCTTTTTAAAGGGGCAACAAACGGCACAGATGTGTGGAAGGAACTCCTAGCAGGAGCACCAGGGATGGGGGCTGGAATTCTGCAAGTCAGAGCTGAGTTGCTCATGAGCCTCATGCTGGCTTTTGCTTTGTTGCATGAAAGGCACTCGCACTGTGGCCAAGAAACTGTCGACGCAAAGAAGGAAAAGAGGACGGACTTAGAGGAATGCCGAAACATTTTTCTGTCTAAAAGCCGCGAGCTCACTCCTTCAGCCAGAACACACTTCCCCCACAGCTTCCCCTGTGCCGTGACCCTCGGCTGAGCCAGGTGGGGAACGGCAGCTCAAGACCGTATTAACATCTGTCAGTATTGATGAACGCCTTCGCAAGTGCAGCGGGGGCCCCGCACCTGCCCGCCCTGTAACTTCTCCCTAGGAACACGCACCCCCCCCGGCTAGGCGATCCCACACAGCTCCGTGCCCTCCAGCATCTCCCTGCAAGCAAAACTTCGCAAACTATCGGGAGGCTACTCTCGGAGAGGGGTCCTGCACCTCAGCCAAGACCCTGCCAGCCGCACCGGGTGCTCACGGGCTGCTGACTGCCCCTTCCCCTTTAAAATCTGGACCCTTCCCCCCTCCCTTCCGACAGAGGCTGAATGCATCACGCGTCCGACTCGCCGCTGCGCCCGGAGACGCCGCTCTGCAAAAAAACAGCGAAAAGTACCTTTTGAATTCTTCCATCAATATCCAAATAAATACACTTGGGCCGGTAAGTTGAGGAGGCAGATCCCATCTTGCTACAGTTGTGCTTTTACCGGGCTTCCCACCAGAGCAGAAAACGAGGCTTATCCCACCAGGCTGAGCCACCGCTGCCTGGCAGCTCGGTGTCCCTGCTCCTCTGTGTCCCACGGCACTCTCATTCTGGGAAGGTCCCTCCTCTAACGTGCACGCGTTGATGTGTGCCCGTCTCCCCGACACCTCCTTCCCGTGGTGCTCCCCTCCGCATCCAGCTGCTGTGGGCAGGAGGGGACACGGCTGCAGATGAGTCCATTCCCATGGCAACAGCCCTTTTTGGCACACGCCACGCTGAATGGCACTTATTGATGGGGGGAGACCTCCTCTATCATCAGCGTGGCGAGAGGTGTCATTCGTGTGTTAAACAGGACAGTAATTGCTAATTAATGCCGACACTATCGGTGAGCTTGGCGCAGGCTGCAGGCAGGATGGAAGTACCCTTAGCAGCACGCTGGGGCTGCCTCCACCAAAACCCTGCAGTTTGATTTCCACACCCCTCCTGTCACTATTAGATGGAAAGGCAAAGCTGTGGCCATACGGCTGTGAGTTCTGAAAGCACGAAGAAAACACAAAGCTTGCTCTCTCTCATGAAGGGACGTGTTAGCGAAGGAAGTGCAAAGCATCCTGGGAAGCACATCCGAGGGGCAGCCAAAAAACCAGTGGCACATGATGGACAACCCTCTGAGAGGACACCAGGTGTCAGCCGCTGTGTGTCCACATCACTGCTGTGCCTACTCCTGGCAGAAGAAAGATAAGCAGTGGTAATGCTGGGTCACAGTGGGGACAGGTCTTGGAGACAGCCACTCCTCTGCCTTCCGTGGCATGGGTGTGAGCACAGAGTGGCTGAAAGTTGCTTTTCCTGGGACCATCTCCATTTTTTTTTCTGAGGTTTTCAGGACAGAGCCCTGTAGGGCTGTAGAGCATTCAGCTGGCTATCCCATTGGCTATCCTATTGGCCATTCAATCAGGTATCCCATCAGCTATCCCACAAATTATCCCATTGATTATCCAATTGGCTATTCCATTGGTCATTCCATCATCCATCCCATCTGACTCTCCCCTATTTTTTTCTGTTTTACTTCTCTTGAGATATTTTCTTGCCACCATGAGTCAGGGCTGCTAATGACTGAGCTGCTGGTCATAGCAGTACGAGCTCCTCCATCATGTCTATGGCAGAAGCTGCCTCCTTCAGTTCACCTTTAACTCTTCCATTTGCCTACGGAAAGTGAAGGACTTTCTGGGTATGGAAATTTTTACTTGCTTCTTTGCACGTTTCTTTTATCTACTGTTGGGTTTCCACAGGACCAGACCGGAAAATGACTGTATTTGATGCGAATTACAGAGTGACTGATTGCTAATACTGAGACCTTTATATAATCTGTCTATCTGGACCTCAAAATCTTGTATTTGAACCTTCACCGTGTAGCAGTTCAGTTCCTCATCCTGTTCTCAACTCCAGCTCCATTTCTTGGTCATCTCAGCAGCCATGATCATGCACATGTCTCAGTCTCCTCAGCAAAGCCCCAGAGACATGGACTGATAGGTAGCTGCAGCATCTTCTGACGTGGCTGATCTGGAGTCCAGGGTGCAAGATACATAGCTTCATGGGCCAGAGATGCAGTTTTGTTCACTGTGGGTGCAGCCTTGCTCTTTAATACAACAGTGCTGGCCACCACAGTGATGATGTGCTGTTTATTAAGTTTACAATGATCATTAAAATTCTGATACCAGTGGTTCTTGCTTTTACAGTTATAGAATAGAATAACAGAACTATCTGGGTTGGAAGGGACTCTTAAAGTCCACCTGCTCCAACTCCCCTGCAATGAACAGGGACATCTACAGTTACATCAGGTCACTCAGAGCCCTGTCCAGCCTATCTGTGAGTGTCCTCATGTACAGGGCCCTTCCAAACCCAAGTGGTCTGTGGTTGTACAAAGAGAAGTCCCAGGCCATGGGTGATTCACTTCATGAAAGCTCTCTGCTTTCCACTTTCCCCTCTTCGTTTCGCAGTCCCCTCCCACCCCGTAATCCAACTCTCTGTTCCAAACCCTTCATTTGAGGTGTTTTCATGGATCCAATAGAACCCAAGTGCCTTGTAATCTCACCTTTGGTCCAGCTGTATACTGTGTGAAGGATGAGATGCATGCACGCACGCACAAACCTTAGCCAACCACTAAATGGCACATGAAGCCAGCATGCTGGAGCCCTGCTGCAGAGCTTCTGGGAAAGCCCGGCTATAAAATCTGTGTTTTCATAAGGTTGTGGAAGAAATCAGCAAACCCGACTGGAACCTTCAATAGCTGACGGGGAAAATATAAATGAAATTAACTGTGTCTGGAGTCACTTGCTACATCATTTAGAGGGCTGAGAGCCAATAAGTGGAAAAGTAAATTCCCTCTACTGGACAAGGTTGGCTCATGTTCTTGGCAAGAAAGTCAGAGTGGGGGACCACAGCTCGTGCTCCCAAACAGGAGGTAAGCAACCCAGGGCTCTATTGGACAAAAACTGCCTGGCGTTTTACACAGCATGTAAAAGTAAAGCATCCTCAGATGCATATTCTGGATTGCTGCCATCTGAACAGCTCAGTGCTGCTCAGCACTCAGCACATATCCACGCTTTCCATTTCTCTGACAAGCAGACCTCAGACATCCTGAAGTTTTGTGACAACCCCAGGATTAACAAAAGACTACTGACATTGGCACCAGCCTTGTGCATGCATGGGATGGGGGCCTGGGGAAAGGAACTCTGCATGCTTCCAGATGAAAGAGGTGATGTGGCAGAGAGTGGGAAAAGGACAAGCATCCACCAGTACTGGAAGGGATATGATGGCTGGGAATATGTTGCACTGCACGGGGTGGCTGCTCAGCAGGACGTATTGGTAAACTGAGGGCACTGGGTGGGAGATGGTTCCTTGGCTGTGATACCCCAGCATCCCATGAAAAATAGCAGGACGCCTACCTGTGCCACCTATTGTAGGGTACCTGCTTTAGCAGAGGGTTTGGACTCAACGATCCCTTGAGGTCCCTTCCAACCCCTGTGATTCTGTGAAAGGCACAGCCATATGAAACCTTTGGTGGGTTGGTATTATGGTACTTAGAGCAACTCTTTGCAGAAGGTAAGAAATTAAACACTCTATTTTAACATGATTTTTAAAATATACATCTTCACAGGTAGCCAGATAATATCTCAGATACACACATAACACTTTCCCACGTATTTTCTCATTTTTTTTTTTCTGTTTGCATAGAGCTTTTCAGCGCAGTTTCCTATAATGGGCAGAAGACCATTATATTTTCTCCATACAAGAGATTAAATGTCTTCTCTTTTAGTGTGGGAGGCCAGAACAGAGCCACAGATACAGTGTGAAAAGGATGACGAAAAGCTTCCTGGGCCCAGGCAGTGCTGAAAATTTTCTGACCTGCTATAGCATAAAGCTGTATGAAATGAGGAGATTTTAAACACTCCTGCAGTTTCTGAGACTAGATTGAGTTCAGTGATGCCAGTCCCTGGGAGCGTTACCTAGACAATCACCCATTATACATCTCTCCACTAGCATCGTCAACATTTCTGAAAGCCATGGGTCATGACCTAAGCAAGTCAGAAGATCAGATGAGAAATCATTAGTGTCTACTTTCAAATAACACACTTCTGATCTTTCTTTTTACTCATCTCTGATTTTTTGGATGCTTGTTCATCCAGGTCATGTACATGAGGCTTCCTCTACAAGTTTGAAAGCCAGAGATGTTCACAAAGGAACAAAATTGAGCTGGGATTCTCATGCCATAATAAGGCTCCAGTTCCTGAGGAAAACAGTAAATACCACACAATAAATGGTATGGTCAGGAGAAAGGGCAGCACTGATGTATTACAGAAAATGAAATGGAAGCATCTTATGGAGTGGATGGTGGGCCCCACACAAAAACATTTGTGTTTTGGTCAGTATATTTCATCATCCTTGGATACACTTCAGATTTTTTTAATCTTTGTTTTTAAATCCTTATGCTTTCATCTTCAGCCACTTCCACACATTCTGGACACTGAATGGGAGAGTTTTCTTCCTCTCTGATTCTTTCCCTCTCTGCCCAAGCACCAAGCATTTGATGAAAATGCACTGTTGGTTGTTGGTCACTGTCTCAAAAGAGAGGCATGAACTCACAAGCAGCAAATAAGTTTTCTCACAAGAAATTTTCTGGGCATACAGAAAAAAAGCAAAAAGCCAACAGCCCTCCATTAAAAAAGGAACAAAGTTGCAGCTGGCTCTGCTCTCCAGCTCTACTCCTTTTACCTGCACTTCTGCTTTTTGCAGTTTCTGCTCATTCCCTCACCATATCCCCTGATCAGTGCTCCCTGCTACCTGCCCTGTACCTTCACCTTGACTGGGAGTGCTCCATGCTCTTTCCTCTGTCCCATTTCATCACAGGAGCCCAGTTTCCACACTATTTCCCATTTGCCTCTCCTTCCAGCAGTGCAATCCCACTCTCCTCCATCCCTCTGTCCAAGGAACGGTGCTAGTGAGCAGAAGAAAAGCTACAGAGACAGACATACTTATCAGCAAAATATGATTTCTGCAGAGAAGCCAAGTCTTGCTTGCTTTGGAGCTTATGAGAACTTATCCCTTGCATTTGCAAGGGAGAAGGCCAAAGACAACACATCACTTAGTAAAGTGGTGCATTTGGTCTGCTTTTATTTGTCTTCTACACATCCCCCCCACCTGTCCTCAAACCCAACACCACCACATTCACGGAGTAGCAACCAAGATGGGGCCTGTATTCAGCAAAGTGTGTCTGTGTCCAAAGAGCTGCTTCTCAGAAGCCGGCTTGGTTTGCTAGTACATTGCCACATACAGGTGTGTCTTTGTCTCACATGTCTGGGTGAGATTTGTGCCAGTTACTGTAAATTAACTATTACTACAATCAACCAGCAGAAGCTATCCCATTTTTCAAGAAGCTAAGAAAGAAAAAACATGACTATTATAGACCTGTCAGTCCCCCTTCAGTGCCTGGTAGAATTATGGAGAAGATTATTCTGGGAGTTATTGAAAAACACTTGAAAGACAATGCAGTCATTAGTCATAGCCAACACAGGTTCACAAGGGGAAAGTCCTGTTTAATGAACTTAATTTCCTTTTATGACAGGGTTACTCACCTACCTGAACAATGAAAGCCAGTTGATGTAATCTTTAGGTATTTCAGCAGAGCTCTCAATACTGTTTCTCACAGTACTCTTCTGGACAGAAATATGATGCCATGGGTGAGCTGATGGGTCAGGCTCAAAGGGTTACATTAAATGGGGCTACACCAAGATGGCAGTCAGACACTAGCGGGGTTCCACGGGACTCCATTTAAGGGCCAGTTCTCTTCAACGCATTCATCAATGATCCGGATAAAGAACTTGAAGGTATGCTAAGTTAGTGCATACAACACTACACTGGGAAGAGCTGTTAACTCCATTGAGGGTGGAGAGGCCTAGCAGAGAGATTTGGACAAACTGGAGGGCTACAAAGATGGGGCAAGGTCTGAGGGCAAGGTGCGTGAGGAGCAGCTGAGGTCCCTGGGTGTGCTGAGCACAGAGCAGAGGAGCTGAGGGGAGGCCTGATGGCGGCTGCAGCTCTCACAGGGAGCGGAGGGGCAGCGCTGAGCTCTGCTCTGTGTGACAGTGACAGGGCCCGAGGGAATGGAGGCCAGAGCTTGAGGAGGACGTGGACAATGCTCTCAGACATAGGATTGATTTTGGGTGGTCCTGTGTGGATCCAGGAGTTGGACTCAGCGATCCTTGTGGATCCTTTCCAACTTGGGATATCCTGTGATTTGATAGCCTGCTGTACCATGCAAAACATAGCCATTTATTTCTAGCTGCTCCTGTATTTTTGAGTATTATTCAAAGCAGTTTTCACTGAGATGTCCACGAGGACATGTGAATCTCTTACAAGATTAGGAAACCCCACTACCACTCTTCTCACAGCTGCTCTCTGTGTGCATCTGCACTGCGCTTCATTTGGCACTGTTGCTTGAGAGTTGGCCAGCTTCAGCAACTGGCTCACTTCATGCTGTAAATGCTCTTGAATGTAAGCTCAGCCAGCCCTCCAGAGACACAAAATCCATCACCACACATCACTGTGTGAAAACTTCCCCTTGGCACCCATGCCCAGCCACTGCTATCCAGTGCCTCACCATAGAGGAAGCTGAGGTACCTGAAGGGCAGAGACAGAAAAGGTTGCACACTCCAAACAGACCCAGAATTGGATTCTCAAAGAGAACTGAATGTTCATGAGGAAATTTCTTGGGCAAACTTGCCTGAGAACAACTTCACGTCACAGAATAAGAAAAAACTGCCGGAAAATCACACAGAGCTGGAGTGCTTGCTGGATCTTTTTTTTTTTTTTTGGCATAAAAAATAAGAGTAGTGATACAGTTGATCATAGGGTTGTTTGTAGTTGTTGTTCTCAGCAGAACACATTTACATGGGCAATTTCAACTGTGCCTGGAAAACAGAAACAGCAGAAACAACACAGAAGGGATGCGTAGGTGAATGTACTGGGGCTGCCAGTCATTCATTTTATCTGCTTTTGTGGGTCTGGGAATTCTGAAAAAACAGTGTATAGGAACCAGCCTGTGCTGAGGAATTACATTTCCTTTCTGGTGACACACAGGAATGAGATTTAATTATTGATTTGACAGATGCACTATTCTATTAGAGGATTTCAAGCAGGCAAATGAAGGAGATTTTCCTGCAACTGAACAGCTTACATCAACCTTCCTACTGAGAGCTCTTACTCCAAATGACAGTGATGGGAAAATCATCCTGAAAATGAGATGCGCTAGATTTGCTCCAAGTGGTCAAGGTGTTTAATGGATTCACCACTGTTAGGTGCTTTGCTGGAGAGGGAATTTCATCTCCCTCAAGTAATTATTTACTGAAATTTGGAGCCTGGGTCAGAGTCCCCACAATTTGCCTGACATTGGAGTGTATGAGAAGTCAGATCGTCAAACAGCTCTAGCACAGATACCAAGTTGGTAAAGCACACATTCTTAGGCATCACATTCATCATGCAGCTCCATCTCACATTTCGGTGCAGGTGATCCCACTTTTGAGACCTGCCAATGGAAAAATCAGAGCAAGGAAAACAGAAAGTTTCTCGCTATATTTCACTGATTTATGCAACTACATTTTGCAAGCAGACTTGCTGACCAGCTGTGCTAATAGGCTCTCCTCAGTGCAAAGCAAACAGGCAAACCTTCCTTCACCCCCAAGAGAGAAAAGAGGATGCTGACACCAAGCTGAATGCACCCATACTTTGATGGGGCAATGGCTGCCCAGCACAGAGGACTCTGCATGCCTCTTTCTTCTATTAAGGACACAGAACACACACTTGGTAAGTCTTTGAGTGCCCTTCTATTCTTCTGCTAGATGCTTTGTTCCTTTCATATAACTTGAAAGTTGCAGCCAGAGAAGGGAAAGAAGCTTGACAAAGACTCCCAACAGTGATAGCTAAGCTGCACTCTTCCATTACATGGTTATTAGCCCCATGTACCAGTGGAAAACCAAACATGCAGATTCTGTCACGGAATGACACGATGTTCAGATGTTTCCTACCAGATGATAGGAGTGATTTAATAATAGCTTCAGAACCTGCTGTACTTATTAAGCTAAAGCCTCACGTGGCCTGCAGCAAATGGAATGACTCAGACTCAAATATAATATGCCGTCCTCTGCAGCAGAAATAACAGCATTGTGTTTAGCAGAGGAGGCAGAAGAAACTCACTTCTTCGAGTTCAGCCTGGATGTTATTGGCTGCTCTGTGTGGTCTGTGCCAACTATCCTTTCTATCATGGAAACGAAATAGTGAGAATTCAGAAGTTACCCATCATTTCATCACTTTTTTTTTTCTTTAGTCAGAATCTCCATATCTCCTGAGCAGTGAAGTCCAGTTCTCTTTCCCTCTCTTTCAGCTTGATCCCTATGTGTACTGTAACTCATACATATATATATACACACACACAAATGTAGCTGCATCCCTCTTGATTTAGCATATGAACTCAGGCTGCTGCTTTGAGTTCTGACCTCAATGAGCTGCCGCTGCTTTCTGAATAACCTGAGAAATTCAGGCCACCTGTTAAGGATTTGGGTACCAGATAAACTTAAAAACTACAGTGCCTGTGATGACAAGGATGTAAATAAAATCCTTGCATTCTTCAAATGTTTTCTCCTGAGTAACACAAGTGAGAGCAGAATAACATCCTAGAAATGATGACTAGAGGTACCAGATCTTCACTGCAGCCTGTAGCTACAATTGCTAAAGCACCAAGTTAGAAAAAGGCTGATAACGTACTGTACCTCCACTCTGCCACACTTCATCTGTCCAATACAATCTCTCCAAGGTTTTGCCTTCTGTGAATCTTTCTTAGGAACAAACAAACAAAATTAACACGGTCACAGATCACAGACCACAAAAAAAAGCAACACAATTTCCTAACAAACATGAAATCCGTGCCCCAGAACCTTGGGAGAAACCCTACAAACTCAGAGCCAGGCTTATGCAAAGAAGGGACCTCTAGGGGTAAGGAAAAATAAGACATTTTTCCTTTTAAAAACACACTAGGTATGTGATCAGAACAGGATAAATCAGCTAGTGTGATGGTAAATAAACACAGACATCAGAGTAAGAAGGATTCTGTGACATTTATTTTCGAAGCACAAACTCTAGCCCCAACCCTAGGCTCACATAACCACGGCAACCTAAAGATGATGGAAGAAATTCAAACTGGGCGCCATGGGGACAGGCCCACACATTACCCAAAACGGACTTCCAAAATTCTGTCTTTGCATTTTCTTATTTCAATCTGTAGGTAGCATTTCATTGGCAAAGGATGTTGCTCTCTTTCAGATGAAATCCAGACAAGCTCTTGGCTGCAGTCTTCTGTGGAGACAATGGAAGATGTTCAATCTCAGTCATTCTCTCCTTGGCTTCTTCCTAAGGGTGCACACAATTTGTGTGATTGCAGTGAGGATGTGGCAATCCCTAGCAACACATTGAGGCAGACTTTCAACACATACCTGACTGGTACACCCCTGGGTAAGGATGGCAGTCAGATTTCTAAGACTGCCATGTGAGAGAAATGTAGTTCAAGGTTACCAATGCCCCAGAGCACTGGGATGCAAAGCTCCCAGGAAAAGAAACAGAGCCTCATGCCTGCAAGTCACCTCACAAGGCATGGCAGTTTGAGAGTGCAGAAGCAGTTCATACTACAGCAGTATTAGTTTAGCAAAGAATAAAACAAAATCAAAATGGATTTGCTGGGAGCAGAAAATTCAGCAATAAGTACAACGTATCAGATAAACTTCAAGCCTGGAAGAAATCATTGCATGATCTAATCTGACCTCCCATATACTATGCAGGCCATAAAATTTCAGACCAACCAGAAAATACCACCCCACTGTCCCCACATCAAGGCCTAGTAATTTGATCAGATTTTAAACAATCTTTCTCAACTGAATTCTGCATGAAGAACAGTCAGCCTCCAACTGCTCTAAATGTACTCTGATTTCTTTTATACCCCATTATGCCTACATAACCTAGAGCAGAACTTTTCATGTAGACAACTCCATGCATCAATCACTGGAGAAACCCATCAGCAGCAACTGAATGGATTCCCAAGTGTGAACACTGCGTAAGTCTGAGGCAGCGTGACAGTGGAGGATTCTCATTGCTGTTCCGAGGAAATAATGCAAGAAACACAGGCAGTAATTTTCAGAACTGGCTGGCAGAATCCCTTTTGGAATTTTGTAGCTGGCGGAATAAATGGGAATAAATGTATCTTAGCACATGGGGTAGGGCTAGCAGTATAACTTAAAGGGAAAAGAAATCTCACAGTGATCTGTGAATATACCACACCTTCCTCACTAGCTATTTATAAAATCTCAAAGTGACCTGTGAATACCATTTCCCCACAGCATAAACACTTCCTATGCACAATGAGACAAACCTCCAGTGCCATGTCTCCAGCAACAGTGGGCTCATGAGTGTGCAGGTATGCTGGTGGAGGCTCCTGCTCCAGATCAGGCAGAAGAGAAACTTGACCAAGTCTCCCTTCTTTTTACAAAAAGGTCCAAGCTATTATTTGCCTATTCCTAGAAGCACTTTGGGCACATTTTGATGAGAAATTTTGCCCAAGATCTCCCAGACACTTTTTTCCAACTATAATTGTTTTCCTTTCCAAGCAGTTTTATCCCAGTATACCTGTGGGTGTGGACATTATATCTCTGCATTAAATGGAATAAAGACCATAAATGTTTAAAATGACTAGAGATTAAATGGAAAAGCTTTGTCTTTTTAATTCCATATAAATTGAGGACAAAAAAAAATTACACCTTTGAGCTATGGTGTAGGAGCTGGGCTCGGTCCCTGACTCAGGTGAGTGCCCTCCTTCCCTGCTAGACAAAAAGGAGGATGCAGAACATACCCACCTAATGTGGCTGATCATAGAAAACGACACTGCACATCCCACAATCCCATTATGAAAGTAAGTAATTACCTGTTAGAGTTGAGCAGGGTATTGTTTTCTAAACAAAAGGTTCTAATCTGTTCTCTTAACAAACCCTCACAAGAAACAGGAGTGCTGTCTCAGCAGAGATGCCTATCCTCCAAAACAATAAACGAAGCATCTCTTCAAGGAGACGTAAAAAATGAAGTAATAAGCATTTCACATTTTAAAGCAGCACACGTTTTTATTCAACACAGAAAGTTATATAGATAAAATCGAGAATAACCAGTATTAAGAAAACCCACAAAACCCAAACCCTGTACTTCTACTCAAATTCAGTTCTACCTATCAGTCACTCATGTTTCTACGTACAACATTTCATCAGCTTTGTTCATTTCCAGATTAATGAATATTGACACCCAGTACCAACAAAACAGTTTGCTCACAGCTTGGGGGACCTTTGGGGTTGTTATAAAAGAGCAGCCATCATCATCTTGTTGTCCAATGCATCCACTGCTGTTGGGGGAACTGAAACGTTACGCGTTAAGCAAGACACAGGTACTAGTGCAGCAAGAGTCCCAAATCCCTCCTGAGATAAATGCCAGGAAGGACTCAGGCCAGCACCTCCAATATTGTCATAATGCCACGTCCAAGATGCTTCAGTACAAAAGCTATTCAAATAAATAAATAAATAAATAACAGCAACAGCCCCAACAAATAAAACATAAAAATCCACAGTTCTACATCTTTACAACATTCAACTGTTCAATACAACTGAAAGCATTTTAACCTAAGACTTCAGCCCATGGGGAATAAACCCTCAAAACCTGAGTGTGGCAGAGCTTAACAGCATAAATCATTTCGATAAACTAGCAACACAGCTCCATGTTCCTTCTGGGGGAAAGGATGGGCATGTTCAGCTAAGGAAATCCTCCATCCCTGCCTTTTCACACAGGCCTTGAAAGCTGTACCAGCACAGCTCTTTTGGGGTTGCAAGGTTATTTTTCCTCACAGATGACTCCCTGGATATGCAGCAGAATTCTGCTGCACTTAACTACACAACTCACGTGCATGTGAGTGCAGGTTGAGCATCCCCGCTGGCCTCAACAGCTTTACACAAAAGGTGTGCAGCTAACCATTCAGCTCGGGACTGCAGAGAGCATCCACTTGCAAGGACTCTGGCACCTGTCATCAGCCTTTGTGGGGCCAAGGTCTTCTCTGTATCACTGTTCAGCAAAACAGTTACAAATGAACACAATGTTCAAGTCGAGCAGAAAGCACATGCTGAACCAAACCAGGGAAGTAACTCAGCAGAGACCAAAAAGTGACAAAACTGCCCTGGAAATCAAGTATTGTGCCAACACATGGAACAGCATACCAGCAGCTGATGAGACATTTCTTGATGCTTTGCAGGGCTATTTTAGAGCGCTGTTTTGTTAATCAAGTATAAAGATCACTGCATTGTTTCGCAAAACTTAGAGCACAGTGTAGAACAAGACACACCCCTACAGTTATAATAAATACAGTTATGAACAACACACAGTTTAAATTACCTAACCTTCACGATCTAAGTATAAACACCTCGTACAAAAAAATTCCTTTTTACTTTTGTACATCTTTTAAAAAAAGATCACAGAAACATCTGTTTGCTAAGGAGAGACCTGTATGAAGAAATGATATGTTCTGAAGACTTTACATTGTCAGTTTGCTGGGTGACACTTGTTACTGAAATGTTCTCTTACAAAAACCTACCACCTAGGTATTTTTTCTTTTCTTACAGACACGTATTTTGGCTCTGAATCAGAAATTCAAAGCCACTTTAAATTAGCCACGTGAAAGAGACTCCTGGTTATTAAGGCCTTGATCTGTCAAAGACTTCCAAATATACATGACACCGCTGAAATCAGCAAGCACCCGATAGAGATCACTGTGGCACCAAGCACAACAGCAGCTAATTTCTTCAATCCTGTAACTCAAACATATGGCAGCATACAGTTCTCTGCCCCGTCAAAAGGAACAACCTCTCATTTCAACCCAGCCTAGAGGAGCAACACAATAATGATGTGACATTTGCACAGTCATTTTACTACAATGCCCTGAAAATGATACAAGTCCCCCACTGGAAATTTTGACTCATAATCTACTTTTTGTTGCTTAGGACTCACTTTTGCACAATCCTAACTGTGGGCCAGCATCCACCCAAATAGTTTGTGAAAACTGCTAACTGAGGTACACTGCACTATAAATTCTATTTCGTCACTTACCAAAGGGTTGGATGTTGTCCTTGGGATTAGGATTTGTGCTGCAGCTAAAAACTAACAATGTGGTGAGGTTATCACTGTCTGAGCAGCTTCAAAATACTAATAGCAGTGCATATTAATAACCAGCTGGTATTAATCTCTATAAAGTGATGCCCTCAGTCACAGCGATGCACAGAATGACATACGGGATATTTTGCTCAGCAACAAGGGGACACTGCCAGGCTCTCTGTTATGATTACAATCTCCTTCTGCTCCACTTCTGATTTGTTTTTAGAAAATATACAGTGTAGCATTTTCATTAAAAACATCCTATCAAAAGAAATAAAAAAGGCACTTGGTATTTATCTTTGGCTCAGTTGAGGCGGTCTGCTCAAAGCTTCCCAAAGTTCCTGTCCCTTCATCTGATGAATAGTTGCCATCCTGAGGTACTTATTCATGTGCAAAAATAAGAGCTTCAGGGATTTACCAGTTGCATTTCTCAAATTGCTTCCAGTAAACGTGCAAAATTCTTCACTGAACCGAATCTCTTACGTACAGTGTAACACATTCCATTGTTTTTTTCAGGGAAGAGCTCTGGTCACCTACACAGTCCTTGATCCAAATCTGGTCTCTCAACTCAGTGCTCCTTAAACCTGGGAAAGCACAGCAATCAGACAGGAAAAGTTCAGGTGTGAGGTATAAACAGCCACTGATCTCAAAATGCAGGATCCACATTCCTTACTATGCATTTTTTTTCTCTTCTATTTTACTGCTCCAAAACAGCCAATGGCCAAATTTAGGTTTTGCTTAGGCAAGTGTAACCCCATTTTTTTCCCTCTATTCAAAATGCTGTAATTCCAGTTACTCTTTCCTTTAAGGAGGAGACCTTCTAGAAGAAGTTACAATTGAAACTACCAAACAACACAGAGCAAGAAGCTACTTTACTGCTCATTCCCCAGCTGCACATTCAATGATGAAAATCAAAGAGATCACACATTTGGAAAACAAAAACCCAAACCATAACTAAGAGACTTTGACAAAAAATCTGTTTTCAGGCTCTTTTGAAAACAAGATGTTCTGAAGAAGAAAATTCATGATTTAAAAACATGAAGACAAGTTTAGTCTTTTGAAGCAAAACTGAAAACAGGCATGGACATACAGAAAACCTTAATACCTACATGTAGGCAAAACATCTGAAGGGGCAATATCTCAGTAACCTGCCTTTAAATTGTTATTTAAGAGCAACAGCTGTAGGTAACACTTACAAGGTGTGGTCTGCGTTACAACGAAGTTCCTTCTGAATAAGATGGAGTAAGAACTGTAAAAAGAGTCACCGTATCTGTGTTACTACCCATAGAGATACACCAACACAAGCTGTACACTGTAATTCAAAGAGTTCTCCATTTGAAACATTACTCTGCAATGCCAAAACAGTTAAAAAAAATACAGATGCTTGATCGATGTTTGGAAAATGAGTTTTCACACTGAACATGGAACAAAAAATAATTTCTTTTTTTGCAATTGTGAGGTCAGTTTCTGTGTAAAAAACCAGAGCAGCTTTCCAGTTACTTCAGCAGCAGACACGTAAGAAACCAGCAGAGGGAACCCAAGACTTCAAGAAGAAAAAACAAATGGAAATCATTGAAGTATGTATTGAAGACATAACACTGAAAAGAGTACAAATGAGGATTTATAAAGCTGTTGACTATTAGAGGGAACATACTTCAACTATTAGTGTATCTAATTTAATTACCTTCCAGACATTTCATATCTTACAAGTAGAAAAAAATAGTTCAAAGTTTTGGGCTTAAGTTTAGAAAGAAAGCTTCAATCCCAACTCAAAACAATGCTTCCTGCTCTTCTTGTCTCAGGAAAGAGCGTCTGATACACTCAACATTAGTTACTCTGCGGCAGTACAGAGCTCAGTGAAACCATTCAGACATGTGGCTTTGTCTGGGCACAGCCAGTACAGAGGAAGCTGTATTTCTGAAGTGTTTCACAATCATCCCATCCTTTCATGAGCACTTCCATTCAGGACTTCAAAAGTAAAGGATAAGCAAGTGATACTTGAGGATATCTCAGTGGTAGTATCACAGCGGTGCTCTTTGAGAACAGACCGAGCTGGTATGAATGCCTGCTACAGAAGTCCTTGGTAAACACAGAAACATAACCTATAGGTTAACCTACAGGTGGCTGCAGCAAGACTGACTTCAAAGGTATAGCAAGACTCTCTTCAGCTCATGTTGTCTCTTCTTTGGTCATTAAAGCTAAGTAGTGCAAGTTAAGGAAAAAAAACACCTTATCAGATTTTACTGTCTAGCATACAGAATCTCAAGCAAGAGTGGAGGAGAAAAACATACAACAAAGTATATCCTTTCTTATTCTTTGAGTAACCACATGTGTCACACTCCTTTTCCCTAACATCTACTCCTGGTTACTGTCAAAAGTGAGGAAGTCATGTTTTGTGTCACCCAGCACAGCAATTTTAGGGCCCATCTGGAGAATGTGATGTGTTAACTTTCAACAGTTTCATTCTCATGGTGATTTTGGTGATACAGCAGCATAGCTAAACAGCTGTTACTGCTTCAGTAAATCAGTTTTAAAGAAAACAGAAGTAATTCTTCTGTGAGTGGAATCCAAGGCATCTTCTAGTTTTATGCATGAATGCTCACTTACAATTTTGCTTGCTGTAATCTGCTCAACCAGCAATTAACAGATGTGTAATTGTTCACAAACTGAAGTGCATCAGAACTAATGTGCACTTCAGATTAAAATTAAATGAAAATTTCAAAACAATCTACTTTGTTCTTCTACTGAAAATCTCCTATACAATTTGGACATTTCTTAGACAACAAAGCAATGAATTTGCAAAAGGAAAACATGCATTTTAATATAAACAGTTTAGCATATAGAAAATACACAGCGGCCAAGAAGTATTTTTAGACTTACTAGCAAGGCACACCCATCTGCCACCATGAGCATGTAAAACACATTGTTCCAACCAGATGGAGAAATGAGACCAGCCAAGAGAGGCCCCAAAGCTGCACCTAAAACAAGAGTATTGATAGTGTCAGAATGATGCAGTGTAAGTTCCATTACACTGAAAGACAGTTGTTCTGCGTCAGATTATCAGTTCCTCTACTTAGTTAGCTCAGTATTACTTTATGTATTAAAACATCCAAGAAAGTTCAAAATGTAATTGGTATAGCTAGCACAGGGGAAGTTGGAAGACTAGAATTTGGAAAAATATCACCCTTTGGCTAAAAATAAGCCTGTCCCACACATCAAGATAAATCCCACTCAATTTTCCCTTCTACATACCAGTGCAGAGGTCATGAGTCATCACTGATATCAGAAACAGCACCATAACATCTACTTTATACATCTGTGCTCACTATTAGTCTGTCCCCCTCTTCCTCCCTCCCTCAGATGTGGGAATATTAGTGAGGCTAAACACTAAGTTTGCTCTTCCTCTCAATTCCAAAACTGCACCTAGGCTTGACAGAACCTGAACTGAAGAGAGCGTAGTTTCTCAAAGATTATTTAATTTTAAGCTACCACTGCAAAGCTCTGCTTACCTACAGATCCTGTTCCATCGATGATTGCTGTCACTGTGGACAAGGCTCTTGCATTTCCTTTGAGGCTTTTATGGGTACCCTAAAGTGGCAAAGACTGCTTAGAATCATTCCGAGTCGAATTCAGAAGTTTCTTAGCTATTGAAAATCACCAGGTTCAACGTTCTCAGGTGGCATTCATGACCAAAAGACCTTATCCAACTGGAAGTTCAAACGGTAGCATGGACAAAAAGGAAAGGTACATGCCACGCATGGCTTTCTACATTGATGAGAATTAATTCTCCAACCTCTCTCACACAAAAATATAGCCCCTTCCTTCATTTAAAGATGCGAAGTATAAAAGAGGGCAGAGAGAAGTCTGTACAGACATTTTGGCCTTGCATGCAACTTTTATGCCAATACATCCGCTTTGGGCCATTATCTACAAGACTTGGTTAATCTCATTACTATGGAAGAATAATGTAGAAGCATCTCGCAGGCAGGAGACTATTCTACATTAATGTATGAACTCTAAGAGAATCTCGAAGTCTGAGTTCAACACAGCTTAAGCATCCCCTTACCACCTCAATTTAGGACAGTGCAGCCCCTCCTGATAATCCTGCAGAAGTCAAACTGCTCTCTCTGGAGGTCAAAGCAGCTGTAGCAGGAGCAGAAAGGAAGCCAAACTCACCAAGTCAGCAGAGACAGCAGTGGTGATCAGTGCATAAGGGCCGTTCACCAGGGCACCACTGATAAGCAGCATCACTGTTGCAAGGTGGACAAAAACAGAAAACATGAGTTGCCTGAAAGACTTAACTGTAAGATGAATAGAAAGACATGAGCATATTCAGCCTGCATGAGTAAAGCTGTTTTCAAAAGCACTACAAGTTGTCTTTAAACATTTCTGATGTTTGTCACAGGGAATATAATGCCTGTGCTGATATAGAGCCTCATAAAGAAGACTAATGATATTACCTAAATCACTGTTAGCTCATCTAACAGTTAATCAGCTACCTAAAGTCAGTTACAATTAATTGACATAAACGTACAATTCGTTATCTGCATCCCCATTACACAACTCATACCACTAATTATTTAGTTCATATTCTTTCCCTTTATTGCAAAAAAAAAAAAGCCTGCAAGGCATAATCTAAGGAATTTCCTTCCATATTACCTCCTTTTGGGAAAAAACAAAATAAAATAGGAAAATAAAGAGCAAAGAAGAGCAAAGGATCATACATGGAAAGTTCATATCAAGTGAGGTGTACAGTTTAGAAATACTCACCTACAGTAGCCTCAAGGCCCATTTTACTGACTGTACTGAACATGTACAACTGCAAACATGAAAAAACACACATGCTATAATACCAACATCTGCACTGATCCTAAGATCCCCACTTCCCCCATGTTAACTAAAAAATAACTTAGCTGACATTAGGTGAAAGATAGCTCTGACATCTGAGGTTTAAAACAACCTTTTTAGATCACAGTAGTAGGATGGCTGCTTGATGGAATGGATGAGGGAGATAACAGCTACACTCCTATTTCCTAATGTGCCTTGTCAGAAGAAAGGGCTACATTATGAGACCACTCAACTTTAAACTCTCACATTGCAGGATTCAGTGCAGCACAAAATTCTCAAAAGCATCAAAACACACTCCTAATAATGCACTTCACAAGTCCAGCTGCCCATTTTCAGTTGGAGCACAGTAATTTCAGTCTCTGAGCAGCTAAAATTCTGGGTAAGAACTGCACATAACATTTTAAAAAAGAGTTATAAACTACACAAGGTTTTCAATGTCCAACTTAGCTCTCTGCTTAGTACTTCTACTGCTGCTTTTACTCACGGGCTATGAGGCACAAGACTGTAATCCTATATAACAAGCAATGCATTAGACTGGCATGATCATTCAGTAAAGCCAGTCCAAATCTATACTTGCTCACATGCTCAACTTCTTACACTTTTAACCTGGTCTGAACATTATGTCCAACTTAGAAGATATTGTTTGCAGAACTTCCTAAGGAATGCTATCTACGCCCCAAAGCTGTAAAAGTGAGGCAAACTCTTACTGTGGGTGCTGCAAGCAGTAACATCATCCCACAGGTCGATGCCCTCTTCTCCAGCCTGTCTGAAATCAGGCCTGCCAAAATGCCACCTGAAAGAAGATGAAAGTATGTCAGGAGAACACTGTGCACATTTTACACAAAAGGCACCAGTTAATGAAGCCCAACTCAGATTGAAACAATATATGACTTTTAATGCAGTTGTACACAGCAACACAGATTACAGAATAGCTGATATAATTGGCACTTGGTGATGTCCTTAATAACTGAACTGGTTTTGACTTGGAAGGTAACTGACTCATTGGCTTTCCAACTGGATTTCCAAGATGATAGGGATGAGGGTGGAAGAGACAGAAGAAAAACTTAGAAATTATAGTTCTGCTGCTTTTGAACATAAAACACCTTTGCAATAGGCGTCATGTGGTCTCACTCTGCCTGGAATTCTGGAATGCATCTGCACCCAGCTGGTCACTGGTTCCTGAACTCCTCACATGCAACAATATTCAGCTACAGTGTGCCCTTTTCATGTCATGTTAGTAGTGGAAATCAGCTGTTTCAGATCCAAGGGCAAGTGAAATATTTGTTTTTCTCTCCAAGCGACCGCTCCATGCTCTTTAATTCTCCCTTCTTCTTGTATTTCCCAACAACCATACACAGTAGTACTAAGTGGAGTGTGGCAGAAGCAAGTTTGAAGGCCCGAGGGAAGGAGCTGTCAGAATAATGTGAAGAGAATTTGGTACAGGAAGAAGGAAAGGAAGTTTTATGGATTCTACACATTTCTGCTTCGCCCTTCCCAGCTGCCCCTCTTCAAAGTGTCTACACCACACTTGAATTTAAATGTAAATGCCGAAGTTTGAAACAGTACAGGGCACTTTGTTAACCTTGTATTCGCAGTAGAAGGAGAGGAGGCTGAAAGAAGTCAGTCACATTCCTAAGGTACTACTAACTCTAGCTTCCAGCTGTCTGGGATGAAATAAACAGAGATGACATTTAGCACAAGCCTCAAACAGTAACTGCAACACATCTCAACATTTGTACCTTGAACTACCAAAGCCTACATTGCTTTTGACACAGTGAGACTTCCCCTACTAGGAGGAGGGATAGTTCTGCTATGTTAGAGAGAAGAAATGAACACATTTTGACAAGGGAAGTGACAAAGATCCACAGTCAAAAGCCTTTGGTATTCCTTTAAAAGCTTCTGAAATACATTTGAAATAACAGTGGTGTCAGTGGCACTACTATGACCTCCCCAACAAGGAACACTGTTCAGGAGAAGACACTTTAAGCACCATGTGGGCACTTAGAAACTACCATGCAGTATCCTAAGTATTGAGTAGGTAGACAGGATGCAGGATTTATGGGAGACCCTGTGCCCTCATGAAGCAGAAGATGGGAAAGAATATCAAGGGAAATCTAGTTTGGCACTGTAAAACCATCTTACAGCACATAAGGCACTCCAGCAGCAGCACCATTTATCTTCTGGAACCATTTCAAAGCTTGAACTATTTTAACAGTAGCAATGCAAACTATCAGCTATTAATACTAAAAACAGTAATAAAAAAAAATTACAGAAGATGTATCTTAGTGTCTTAGGGAATGCCTCTTGCACAAATCACACAGCAATCCTAACCAGGGCTGTCTGAAGTAAAAAGCTGCTTGTTTCTCAAACAGGTAGCTCTGATCATTTTTTACAATAAGGGTAGTGAGGCCTAGAGAGACAGTGGATGCCTCATCCCTGGGAACATTCAAGATCATGCTGGATGGGGCTCTGAGCAACCTGATGTAGCTGTAGGTATCCCTGTTCACTGCACAGAGCTGGACCAGACATGGCTCCTTCCAACAATTCAATGATTCAATTATTCTACGAAACATATTTAAAGTGTTAAATGTGTCAGTGAAAGGGACTGAAATCAGTAGCTCAGTGATAGCGGCTTAGAATAATAACTCAGACTTGAAACTTTTACCAGCAAAATGGGAAGTTTGCATCACGTAGCTGAATAATTAATAAAAACATCAATCTATCAATCTGTGCTTAGTAGAGATACCATGGTTCAGCCTTGTCAGTTTGTCATGGAGTGTGATTAGGAACTCTTGGCCTCTGGGGAAGGGCTAATGTATCATCCCATTTTGTACTATATTTAAGAGAACAATCTGCAATAAGCAGAACAATTACATGGAGATATCTCCCTATTTAGTACCTTACTGTCCCCCTTCTTCAGTGATGCATAGAAAGTTCTGCACAAATGTGCGTGGGAACTCCTTCACAGTGCAGTGACGGAGCACTGGCACAGGCTGCACAGAGAGGTGGTGGAGTCTCCTTCTCTGGAGACGTTCAAGACCCACCTGGATGCCTACCTGTGCAACCTGGGCTAGGGAGCTGCTTTGGCAGGACTCAATGATCTCCAGAGGTCCCTTCCAACCCCTACAGTTCTGTGATTCCGTGATATAAAGCAGAAGACTACTAATGTATGTTAGCTGTGCGTGCCATTGTTTATGCCAAAGTGGGCTGATTGAGGATGAAATACTGACACTCTAACTTACCAAATATTCCACCCACATCAAACAGTGTAGAAAGATCTCCAGCTCTTTTGGCATCAAGGTGCTCTAGAGACAATTACAAAACAAAAGCAAAACAACAGCAAAAAGAATCAAAACCATTTTCTTCATTTCCAGACTATGAAAAGCAAGTATCTCAACACAGTCTTGTGTTGGATATCATAACCAGTTATTCAGTGATACAGTCTTTTGAATACAATTACACCCACAGCAGGATATTTTAATGCTTCAGCTATAAAGTATACACAATAGAGCTGACTGTTAAAATTTGGCTTAACAATATTCCAATTTATGAATAGCCACAGACATACAAACTAATGAATGCTCCAAAGTGAAGATCTTGGCTCTAAAATCATGATAAGCATACACTTGGAATGCTGACAGAGCCTCATCCTGAAGGCCTCCATCACATGTCAAGTAATATTTGTCATTAGATGGCTGGGACGTGCTTAGTGTAGCACTTGCAGTGTGGTTTCTGTTGACTATGAAGAGACAAATGATTTCCTCAAGTCCACTCTGTTATTAACAGTGAGGACTCACTGTCTGCATATATTTACATTCAGTCTAATGCAGTTACTCGTGTACTACCAGATTTCCAGAAGCATATCAGGAAGTCTGGCAACTCAAGTTCCACTGTGTTAACCACATCATTTCAAAAGCAGCTACATTTCTAAACTCATTTGGCATATATTTTTTTTAAAGCTTCCGCAGTATACTTGAAAGAGCAGCATGTGCTAAAGCAGTGGTGTCAATGGTGCTACCATAACCTCACCAACAATAAATCTGCCACAGCACAGACTAGAGGATTGCTGATAAATATCTTGTATTACCAGCCAGTTGCTTTCAAGGCAGCACTAGTTACTTGGGAGTCCACACAACAGCCGTTAGCTATAGTATTTCCAGCCAAGTGTGTTTTCATAGGTTGTTAAACTTGTCTCACTCCACTGTCTGCTACTGCTACACTCAGCTAGCAACACATTTTTGTTTGCTGGGGATTTAAACGTCACATCATCACTCACAAGAACTCTCTTGTCTAGGGATAACTCCTTCCTCTGTACTCCGCAGTGAAAAACAGCACTAATGGACAGATATAGGAGTTTGTTTAAATTTTAGTAAGGCACTTTGGTAATTTGAAGAACATTTAAAGAATTGGTTTGCAAGGGGCACAGCCACAGCACTGCAGGTTGGAACTGTTGAAGACAATCCACTTCTTTTTTTAATGTCTTCTCATAATACTGAATTCACAAAAATGAGAAATATGTCAGTTGATTCCTTACAATTCTCCTGCTTCTCAAGCGAAGACTGCCAATTTCAGAAGCAGTAATGTTTATTCTCTTATTTATTAAGCCCACGTTTCCAGACATTTTGCAGTCATAATTCTGTTACCCCTTACTGTGATACTTACCTACATTTGTGATATAGAGGGGAAGCCAGAAGAGAAAAGTATAGCTCACAAGTTTTGCAAACAAAAGACAAAGGGAAAACTCTATGACTCCCTAGAAAAACAAAGGAAATAGGAAGTCAGTATCTTGATAACGGCTGTTATCTACTTTCAAAGAGTATTATAGAAATGATCTCTAAGAAGCATTTTATTCATTTTCTCTTAAGAATTCCCAAAAGGCATTCTTGCTTTCACAAAAGAATGCTTATAATCAGAGCACACTACTGTATTCTGCCTATATTGTCTCTTAATTACACTGAATTGAACAGAGAGAACACTAAGTTAACAGGAGGAGTTTGATACTGTTTGGACATCTGCATCACTTATTTTCCTAATTTACAGTATTTCTATGAAGCATTACAGCAAGGTGCAATCATATTCCAGAGAAATGGACATACTTTTATGTCATTTAGACCTATCTTTCAGATGGCTCTAAGATCTCTCCATTATGGCCTCTTCAAAAAACAGCCAGTTAACTGGTATGGCACAGTCCAAAATACTAAGTAGCAAGAACACATTCTAGACATGGCAGATGCCTATTTCAAATACTAATTAATTCCACCTCCTTTTTTGCTGGATATATGAAAGGTATACTTCTTGCACAGAGCTGTAACTAAAGCATCAACCTGACCTACTTTGTTTCCCCTCACCCTGGCATCTTCTTGTTGATGACAGGCATTTTTACATCCCTATTATGGTGTATTGCAAGGACAACATATATGCAGTCTGCTCTACTTCATATACAGTTGTATGGCAGGAAAAATACTGTGGAGTTGGAAAGAATTCTAGAAGCAAATTTTCTAACCATTTCTTCCATTTTGCCATGGGAGAAACAACTGAGAGCACCAAGTTGGCAGAGTGAGAGGATGCAGGAATACAGTCAGGTGCTGGGGACTTTTTCCTCTATCTTTACATCTGGTCCAAATCAATTCAGGTATAATTTTTTTTTTTTTACTTCTGCATTGCATTGAAGCTAATAGACTTCAAGCTAAGAGTACAATCAAGACTGTTCCTGAACTACAGGAAATTTTCTTTCTTTCCTTTTAGCAGTGGTTGAATGCCTGGGTTGTCTCAAACTTGTCAGTATAAACCATACAAGAGATTTTTAAAATTAAAACTTCTAGAAACGATTTTGAGAAGTGCAAAAGACAATCCATGGAAGGAAGATCTGACATTGAAAAATGCTTACAATCTCAGCCTGTTCTTCCATTCTTAATACACACATCACTAAATGACAACAGTGAACTTCCATGTTACAAGCTGTTATACTATTAACTATAATGAGGTGGGGAAAAAGAACAGACACTGGAGCCTAAAATGTTTTCCTGTGTACCAAAAGCTGCTTCAGCCTATGTACACCAGAGCTGTCAATGAAAGCTTCTGATGCAAAGTTAATGTTATCTACCATTTCATCTAGAGCACCATGGAAGCCAAACCTGATTCCTATAAGAACAGGCAAGAACAGCACATATACTCACAGGTATCCGCAAAGCCCCAAGGAAGCTGATAGCTGATGTCCCATGTCTGCCTTCCCCAGTGACCACTGTATTGGAGTTCTGCAACACCATGGAATTTTCACTGTCAAAAAGCAAATGCTGCATCTCTGGATCCTGCAATTCCCCCCATTGAGGCCATACACAAAAGAAGAGATAATGTATCAAAATACATATCAAACAAGCAAATAATTCCAAAACAATTTCTTAAACACATCTATTTTATTACAGATAGTTAAAACCTTTTAAATATCTTGATTTGGATACAGAGGATATAAAGAAACTAAACAGTGTATACAAAAAAAAGGATGAAATAAGTCTGATTGTTTGTGCTTGCCTACTTCATTAGAGAATCAAGTTTCCATTCTATTGCGGCTTATTTCAAGTTGCAAAAAACCTACATATCAAAATATGGTCTAAAGAAACAAAACAATTTCCAGTTTTCCATTGCCCTGCTACTTAAATATGGTCTAATTACAACGGAAGGTCTACTGAAAATATACAACACATTTCTATACAAAACCAATTAATGTCAAGCTCATTTTTCAGATTCTGTAACATCTTGTTCACTGATTTAAATACAGGTCAGGCCAACTTTCCAATTGTGTTATGGACAGCAAGTGTCTTATGTTAAGCGACGATTTTTCATCTCTGTATTGTTTGAGCATTGCAATTCACAAATTTTAAGAAGCTTGATGTTAACCAGTTGCCTAGGAACTCAAGTCTGAGTTCTTTTCTACCACTAGGATGGATTTTACTTTAACAATAATTCCACTGGCTGCTAAATATACTAGTGGAACAAGTTATCACTCAACATGAATAAGCTGCCCCAGTCAAGCCATAGCATAGCTTACTATTTTATTCATTAAATACAGCAAAACGAACTCACAAAAGAATTGGAAATTCACATCTTACCATTAAAAATTAAAAAAAAAAAACAACACAAAACCAAGAAACAGTTATTAATAGTACTTCCTTGCCAACTAAGAAAAAAAATTGGATGTAGCTACCAGCACTTTCACTGCTCTTTGAGACGCTTACCAAGCTGTGTGCTTCTACAAGTTATAAATGTATTCTATGTACTGTCTTCCTCCTTTCCATTCTTGGGCTTTTGAATAAACCCTTAGTGAAGTATTAAGCCTCACATATATTTGGCTGTAGTTTAGTAAAGATCAAATAAGATGTCATTCCATATGCAGTTTAATATGAGATGGCATTCCATATGACCTTTAAAGGCCCCTTCCAACTCAAACAATTCTATGATTCTATGAAACTTATTTAAATACAGAGGGTAAAATGTAGCAGTGAAAGTGACTGAAATCCAAATAACTTATTTAGTAACTCAGACTTGAGGAGATCAGCTTGTAGGAGCAGAACAACTGTTGTTTGCACAGGCAGAAAAGCTAACAGTGATCACCTTCTCAGCATCACCATAACACAACTGCTGAGAAAAGGTGTTCAGTCCACTCAGACAAGAGCAAGACTATCTTCTGTTATCGGCAATGATAAAAAGGGTTTATTTTATCTCCCATTTCTGATTCTTCTAAAAACAAAACAACCAAAACCAAAGCAACAAACAACAACAAAAACCCCACCTTGTTAGTACTCTATGCTACAAACATATACCTGAGTTGGTAGAGGAAAAGAAAAGGAAATACTGAAAGGATTGCCATTAAGTGCCTTCATGCTTTGTTGTCAGTCCAAGAGGGAGTGCATCTTCTCCACCCACTTGCTATGCTGACACTGCACAGTGGTGCCAGTGAGAGATATTACCAGAGTTAGAGGACAACTATTTGTGTACTGCTTTGCTAACTACATACTAGCTCTGTCTTTGTGACTTGTCTATAGACACCTACTTAGATTCTTAAATCTTTTCCTCTTATCTTCCAGCTGGTTGTCAAGTTATACCAACCAACGGTTTCTGGGCTGAAGACTGCTCTTAGGTGACTCAAAATGAATACGAGTCAACTTGGTACACTAAGTAAACTCAGTGGTACTCAGTACTGAGTTTACTCGTGTTTATTCTGAACCACGGAAGGAGGATTAAGCTGCACTGAGCTATGAAGAGGCAACCAAAAGAGTGTTTCCTTAAAAAGTTCAAAACCTTTCCACCAGTGCTGATTATTGCACTGTGAACAATGATTGTTGTTTTACGAGCAAAGGATGAGAAGACCAGGAAGTTTCTATTTGCCTGTAAAAGTCTTAAGGAAGCTTTAACAAAAAATAAACAAAAGGCTATCCTCTCACAATATGATGTGTGAAGTGTACTGAATACAAATAGCATTTCAAATGGAATTTTTTCAGTTAATTTCCATCACAAGATAAAATCCTTCCTGCCATAAATTTGCACATCCAGAGTTCAGTTTCCAGTGATAAATACCAGCAATTACAGTTACATCTTTAAGCATTATTCCTGTGAATAACTGCTCCTATTTAGAACTCTGTATCCAAGCATGCACCCGTAAGCACCTATATTTATTACATTACGAAAGGAGACAAGAGAGGCTGAAGGGAAGAGACAGGCACGTCCTCTGAAGTATTTAAAGAATTTCGAATCGGTTATCTTGAAAATAGCTGGCAGTGCATTATGTTTGCTGGAACTGTATAAAGATCACAAATTAAAATCAAATAAGTAATCATGTTATTTGATTCGTCTCTCTGGCAGTACTATGTGAGATAATGCTTAGCTCTCTTACCAAATGTCACATTTCTGTATGAAAAGAAAAGTGGATTTAAGCATTATGAAAGAAAGACCAACTTTCGCCAACAGTAAAACTACTGTAAATTTCCCATGTGATCTTTAGGAAGTCTCCTATACTATTCTACAATAACACATTTCATTTTACCTGAGACTTGTTGGTATCTTTAGCATTTAAGGTTGGCATCTGCACTCTGAATCGAGATGCACCATTCAGGAATGCTTTAGAACTCTGAAAGAGAAACAACAAGCCCTCATACTTTTGTTATCTGTTTTGTAAAGGATTACACAGTGCTAATCATTTCTTTACAAATGAAGTCAATGTTCTTCAAAACAAACATAAAGCATAATCCCAAATGAAGAATCCCTAATTAAATCACAGTGTGTGTTTTGCATTTAAGCTCTTCCACAAACCTATGGTAATATACGTAAAATGCAATTACAAATGTCTTGGAGGTTTAAGTCATACTGTTTTGTTACAACAGCCTTATACTGAATTTAGAGCACAGCCATGATGTTCTTATCATCTTAAAAGCATTCTTCTCTACTGAGCTTCCCTCTGCATTGCCAACATTTTTTCTCGTAAGGAAATGATCCCAGTGACAACTGCAGATTTTTATTTAATTATATTTTCCCAGGAAAACTTTGTTTCTTTACTTCTCTATCCAATTAAGATAAAAGTTTATTCCTTAAGCTTAGGTTTATTCCATTCCAGCTCAGAAGTGGACAAGAGATCGTGCTCTTGGGGCTGTCAAAGAGTCACAGTGCCTCTGGGGTGCACAGAAAAGAAATCAAGGCAATGAGTTGTGTTTTTGGCCCCAGAAGGACCTGAACTAATGCACTGCTTTTTACATGTATTTATTGCCCTGTGCATTACTGTAGTAGTTCACACCAAAATTATATTCCCTGCAAAACCCTATCATGAGATCCTCTGCCTAAAAGGATTTGCCAAGGAGACTATGGTTTGCCCAGTGAAATAAATACAGAACTTCAAAGTAGGCTTGTGGTCAGGAAAGGAGAATCTATTGCTAACACCGTAAGAGGCACTGTCCATTCCTCAGGGATGAGATCTGCTTCCCAAGTATCAAATCACATTCTGAATGTCACATTAAAACAAACAAACGAGAAACCACCACAAATCAAAAGAAGAATGTCTGCCCTCAATGAACATTTTAATTCAAAATGAATCACTTGGTAACTCTTGCCCAACAAAAATACGAAGATATATAATGCAGTTTTCTCTAAACAAACTGTCTTTCATCAATAAAATCCTCCTAAGAGGGTGAAAAAATTCTGAGAGGTGTAGATGAATATCAAAATTTGTGCTGCACAGTGCAGACCTGAAGCACATGCAATCTTAGTCATACATTCTGCAAAACAAACGAGTAACACCCATGGGCTCAGGGTCATAAGAACAGGTTTTTATCTTATAGAAAATTAAACTCATCAGAAAGTGATTTATAACCATCCAGGGGGGAAAAAATCCATTATCTGTGGAAAAGATACCTTCAGTTTTCACTATGCCACAGCTCAGCAGATTATAAAATGAAACTATTTCATTTTACTTGCAAAAATAAGATTTACTGTGGTAAGAAGAAAATGTCTCAGGATAAGAGGCATTTACTATCTGGAACATCATCTTCCTTTTCATTAAGATAGAAACTGCAGACTGTTTTTTTCTAAATGCACAAGCATGTTGCCACAGGAGCTTAACAGAGCTAGATTTCCTGGAAATGCAAAGTCAGGTTAAAGAAAGTTCCTAGAAAATAAAGGCAAGCCTATATGAACATGCTTCAGTGAATATGTGTACTTACAGAAAAAAAGTTAAAAAAGCACAGGGATAAAAGACTAGAAGCAACACAGAAATGTTTTAAATAATCATATTTTACAAACGCCATTAAACCTTTCCTTCAATTTTGATGATAAATAGTACATCAATGTATAATAAAGCCTGCGGACTTCTTGCTTGCACTTGTGTTTAGTATATCATTCTGGAACACTGCAGAATAAGTTTCCAATTGTGGTACTTAAAAGTCCTTTATCATAATCAAATGTCTTGAAGCAAATTTCAGATTCATAAATCAGAGCCAACATGAATACAAGCAAACAAAGCACAGGTGAAGGAACAGCTGAATAAGAAATGAGAACTGCACATCTGTGGCTCTGTGCTTGGCTTGCCATCTGCTCTTCTGGACAACTCAGAGAAGTCAGATTACTCACCACTACAAACTCTGTAGAAATACTGGGCTCATGATCATGCTGCAAATAAACAGTAGACCAAATTCATCTAAAATAGTGATATCACAGAGAGACTAATCTAATCTTTAAACCTTAATATGAATATGTCTTAAATTCTTCCCTATTTATTTCAGTTGTCTTTAAACTTAACCAGCCTCATTCTTCCATTCACAGGTTCAGCTTTTGGCACCAACTGGCATAGCTGTCTGCACCCAATCCAAAATATTTGTCCAAAGTGACAAACTACAGCCTCATGAGTGAAACAAATAGGTATGTTTCCTTAATTTCTTAAATAATGATGATTATTTCTACCTATTTGCCAAAGCACAAGTCATTCTGGTTGTCACCTGAGATGTCTGAGCACTTAACAACAGTTACCATTTTATGTATGCCAGCAAATTTGAACCCTCATTAAACAAGTTTGGAAGTTTGTTCCCAGTGATAACAGAGTCTGTCCTATTACACGAACCTTCCTCCCATTAACAATCTTTCCCTCCAATTCAGCAATCAGATACAATCACTATCACATCTGCGTTTTTAGGAGATCTTCTCAAACTTCTTATCAATTTCCTTAACTTTTAAATTCACTCTCCCCATACTGAACAGAAACTGTGACCCAGTAGGCTTTATACAAAACACAGGTTTGAAGGGAGATATTTAAGCAATTAAAGTAGTATACAGTTTCCTAAGAGGGAATCTGAGAAACATCAGAGGCAGGCAGGAAAGTACTTCACAAAACCTTAGAATATTTGCAGATGTGAATATACAAAACAGGGAAAGAAGAAGTGATGCCTTTTGCTATGCAGAGTAAGGTTTCCAGGGAAACAGTATGCCAAATGCACTGCTATACAATGAGAATGTGCATGCTGTAGTGATCTTGCTGACACCCCAGAGAAGATTAGATCAAAGGACAGTCCCAGAAAGGGGAAAGTGTGGTGAATAAAGAGGGGGGAAAAAAAATAAATCCTAAAATACTAGCTTCTAGTTAAAAGCATTGGGATGAGTAGATACTGAATACCTTCTTTTTTTTTGATACTAGCTCCTTGAGACATATGATCAGGCTATTGCGCACAACTTCTGAGTCATGCTTCCCAATAAAAGTGCATGGGAAACAAATAGTAAACATTAATTTCCATAAAGCTTAAGAGCCAATTCTGTATACATTATGCTCTAGGTATTATACAAAGCAGCTGACATTTTCATGGGAACACCCCTGAAGTACAGAAAACCCAAGGAAATAATGCCTCCTGTTAGGAGTCTCTACAAGTCATACAAACGATTCTCATACTTGACAGAAGTTACCTTTAAGAAGTGAAAAAGAATTAAATGAAAAATACAGAGCTCACTGAAAGTACAGCTTATCTTACAGTAATGAACGAAGAATGGGAGTTCCACAGACCATTAGAGGTAATCAGAAGCTTTATCAAAAAACTTCTATATGAGGAAAAAATCCATTAACTGGTAAAGAAGAAATAACAGACAGTAGAAAAGTCTCCATCAATTACTACTCAAGAAAAAGAAAGAATTTACAACGTAAAAAAGCCACCTACCTAAAATCATTTTTTGGGGGGGAGGGAGGTTGGAGAAGGGGGAATACAGTAAAAAGCAGAAATCATCCCTGAACAATCCATGATACTTGGAAACAGAAGGTATAGTTCACATATACGTGCAGACAGCTTTCATATATAATAATCCTCTACTATAAGGAAATACATATAGGATTCCTTAAGACCTCGCCTCTAACACACTCCTCAACAACCTTCACATAGGAAACTCCAAGACCTATTTTTGCTCCCATGTTGTTAACAGAACTAGCTGAAAATATGGTAGACTTGATTGCCCACAGGTCCCTGGGAGTCAAAGGAGAAACAGCCTGGAGCAAAACACTGCTCTATGTTTCAGTTACAGTATAAATAAACACATACCAAAGACTCACTGAACATGAAACAGAGATGAACCTGCAAACATACCCCAGAACAACAGGAGGGCACTGACAACATTCTGTAACATAGTCGGTCATCCAAATACTCTCCTTTTCATTCTTTTTCATTGTCTGTTATTTTTCTTTCTGCCTTACTTACCTCCCTCTTCTTGGGTTACAGCTACACAACTCAAAAAAGGAATCAACATCTCATGAGACTGAATGTGTATAAGTCTGTGGAGCAGGATAACATGCACCGCAAGGTCCTAAGGGAGCTGGCTGATGCAGCTGCCAAGTCAATCTCCATCATGTTTGAAAAGTCATGGCTGTCAGCTGAGCTCCCCAAGGACTGGAGAAAGGAAGACATCACTCCCATTTACAAGAAAGTGAGGAAGGTGGACCTAGGGAACTACAGGGTGGTGAGACTCCCCTCTGTGCCTGGCAAGATCATGGAGCAGATCCTTCTGAAAGACATGTTAAGACACACAAGGGACAAGCAGGTGGTCCGAAACAGCCAGCACAGTTTAACAAAGAGAAAGTCATTCCTGACCAATTTGGTGGTCTTCTATGATGGAGTGACAGCATCAGCACACAAAGGGAAGGCAACAGATGACATCTACCTGGACTTCTGCAAGGCCTTTGACANTTTCTTAAATAATGATGATTATTTCTACCTATTTGCCAAAGCACAAGTCATTCTGGTTGTCACCTGAGATGTCTGAGCACTTAACAACAGTTACCATTTTATGTATGCCAGCAAATTTGAACCCTCATTAAACAAGTTTGGAAGTTTGTTCCCAGTGATAACAGAGTCTGTCCTATTACACGAACCTTCCTCCCATTAACAATCTTTCCCTCCAATTCAGCAATCAGATACAATCACTATCACATCTGCGTTTTTAGGAGATCTTCTCAAACTTCTTATCAATTTCCTTAACTTTTAAATTCACTCTCCCCATACTGAACAGAAACTGTGACCCAGTAGGCTTTATACAAAACACAGGTTTGAAGGGAGATATTTAAGCAATTAAAGTAGTATACAGTTTCCTAAGAGGGAATCTGAGAAACATCAGAGGCAGGCAGGAAAGTACTTCACAAAACCTTAGAATATTTGCAGATGTGAATATACAAAACAGGGAAAGAAGAAGTGATGCCTTTTGCTATGCAGAGTAAGGTTTCCAGGGAAACAGTATGCCAAATGCACTGCTATACAATGAGAATGTGCATGCTGTAGTGATCTTGCTGACACCCCAGAGAAGATTAGATCAAAGGACAGTCCCAGAAAGGGGAAAGTGTGGTGAATAAAGAGGGGGGAAAAAAAATAAATCCTAAAATACTAGCTTCTAGTTAAAAGCATTGGGATGAGTAGATACTGAATACCTTCTTTTTTTTTGATACTAGCTCCTTGAGACATATGATCAGGCTATTGCGCACAACTTCTGAGTCATGCTTCCCAATAAAAGTGCATGGGAAACAAATAGTAAACATTAATTTCCATAAAGCTTAAGAGCCAATTCTGTATACATTATGCTCTAGGTATTATACAAAGCAGCTGACATTTTCATGGGAACACCCCTGAAGTACAGAAAACCCAAGGAAATAATGCCTCCTGTTAGGAGTCTCTACAAGTCATACAAACGATTCTCATACTTGACAGAAGTTACCTTTAAGAAGTGAAAAAGAATTAAATGAAAAATACAGAGCTCACTGAAAGTACAGCTTATCTTACAGTAATGAACGAAGAATGGGAGTTCCACAGACCATTAGAGGTAATCAGAAGCTTTATCAAAAAACTTCTATATGAGGAAAAAATCCATTAACTGGTAAAGAAGAAATAACAGACAGTAGAAAAGTCTCCATCAATTACTACTCAAGAAAAAGAAAGAATTTACAACGTAAAAAAGCCACCTACCTAAAATCATTTTTTGGGGGGGAGGGAGGTTGGAGAAGGGGGAATACAGTAAAAAGCAGAAATCATCCCTGAACAATCCATGATACTTGGAAACAGAAGGTATAGTTCACATATACGTGCAGACAGCTTTCATATATAATAATCCTCTACTATAAGGAAATACATATAGGATTCCTTAAGACCTCGCCTCTAACACACTCCTCAACAACCTTCACATAGGAAACTCCAAGACCTATTTTTGCTCCCATGTTGTTAACAGAACTAGCTGAAAATATGGTAGACTTGATTGCCCACAGGTCCCTGGGAGTCAAAGGAGAAACAGCCTGGAGCAAAATACTGCTCTATGTTTCAGTTACAGTATAAATAAACACATACCAAAGACTCACTGAACATGAAACAGAGATGAACCTGCAAACATACCCCAGAACAACAGGAGGGCACTGACAACATTCTGTAACATAGTCGGTCATCCAAATACTCTCCTTTTCATTCTTTTTCATTGTCTGTTATTTTTCTTTCTGCCTTACTTACCTCCCTCTTCTTGGGTTACAGCTACACAACTCAAAAAAGGAATCAACATCTCATGAGACTGAATGTGTATAAGTCTGTGGAGCAGGATAACATGCACCGCAAGGTCCTAAGGGAGCTGGCTGATGCAGCTGCCAAGTCAATCTCCATCATGTTTGAAAAGTCATGGCTGTCAGCTGAGCTCCCCAAGGACTGGAGAAAGGAAGACATCACTCCCATTTACAAGAAAGTGAGGAAGGTGGACCTAGGGAACTACAGGGTGGTGAGACTCCCCTCTGTGCCTGGCAAGATCATGGAGCAGATCCTTCTGAAAGACATGTTAAGACACACAAGGGACAAGCAGGTGGTCCGAAACAGCCAGCACAGTTTAACAAAGAGAAAGTCATTCCTGACCAATTTGGTGGTCTTCTATGATGGAGTGACAGCATCAGCACACAAAGGGAAGGCAACAGATGACATCTACCTGGACTTCTGCAAGGCCTTTGACATGAACCCCCACCACATCCTGAACCCAAAACTGGAGAGATATGATTTGAAGGCTGAATTATTTGGTGGATAAGGAATTGGTTGGAAGGTCGCAGCCAAAGAGTTGTGGTCAATGGCTCTAACCACAGATAGAGGCTGATAATGAGCAGCATCCCCTAGGGGTCTAGTCTTTAACATTTTTATCAGTGACACAGATGATGGGATTGAGTGCAACCTCATCAAGTTTGCTGATGACACCAAGCTGAGTGGAGCAGTTGATACAGCAGAAGGAAAAGATGCCATGCTAAGAGACCTTAATAAACTCAGGGAGTTTCAACAAGGGATCACTTTTCAAGTTCAACAAAGCAAAGTGCAAGCTTTTATAGCTGGGTTGAGGTAATCTCAGACACATATACAAGCTGGAAGAACTCCTTGAGAGTAGCCCTGCTGAGAAGGACTTTGGTCCCAGCTGATGAAAAACTGAACATGAGCCAGCAGTGTGCTCTTTCAGCCTGGAAGGACAGGGGTATCCCTGGTTCCATCAGAAGAGGGGTGGCCAGCAGAGACAAGGAGGTGACATTCTGCCTCTATTCTGTCCTTGTGAGGCCTCAGTTAGAGTGCTGCATTCAAAACTAGGGCCCCCAACATAGGAAAGATTTGGAGCTTTTGGACAGGGTCAAGAAGAGGGTCACAGAGATTATATATGGGCTGAAGCACCTCCCCTATAAAGACAGACTGAAGGAAGTGGGTTTGCTCAGCCTGGAAAAGAGAAGGTTGCAGGGAGACCTTACTGTGACCTTGCAACATTTAAAGAGAGTTTATAAACATGAGGGAAATCAACTTTTTACACCGGTAGACAGTGACAGAACATGGTGGAATGGTTTTAAACTAAAAGAAGGGAGATTTAGATAAGATGTTGGAAAAGTTTTTTAATGAGACAGTGCTGAGGTGCCGGAACAAGTTACCCAGGGAGGTTGTGATGTCCCATCCCTGGAGGTGTTTATGGCCAGGCTGGATGGGTTCCTGGTCAGTCTGATCAAGTATATTTGATCTAGTGGATGGCAACTCTGCATGTGGCAGGGGGGTTGGAACTTGATGATTTTTGAGGTTAAGTGTACTGGACAAACATCTCAGTACCAGAGCTTACCTACTTACCAACCTACTTTAAATAGCGTTTAAACAACCTTGTACTAAATATTTAAACAAAAGGATTTTCTTTTAGAAGCAGCTGAAAGCTAGAGTTATGCTGCCACAATGGAAGAAGGAAGAACACAAACAATGTTCAGCAACACAAAGGAAGTTTAAGCATTCACAATGCAAGCTGTCTTGACAGCAGTAAAATTGCATAACTGATACATTCTAAAAACTCATCTGATGTTTAAAAATAAATAATCTACATATAAATAGCATCTCTGGCCTTGGAGATTTCAAAATTTCACTAGACAATACTTCATCAGTCTGATCCGATTTAAAAGTCAGCCCCACTATGAACAGAGGGTAGGATCAGATGACTTACTGCAGTCCCTGCTGAATTAAATCATTCTGTGACTCCACAAAAAAAACAACACCACAGCATTGTTATGTGACCAATATCAATAAGCACAAGTTATTTTCCTCTCTATTTCACAGTTCTTCATTAATGTCAATACAGTCTGTAATAATTCCAATCAGCCAGGGTTAAATAAAGGCTGTACTGCATCACAACAAAACTCTCTGCCACACTGACTGCTTGCCCTAGTCTCTTAACCTTAAGTTCAGAGGTGAGAGTCACCATGCCTACAGGTGTCCAAGAACACTGCAGATGTTGCACTGAATAACACAGCTTAGTGGACACAGTGGTAAAGGATGACCTTAGTGGTCTTTTCTAACCTTAATGATTCCACGAACTGCAGCTTCACACACATTCTTCACTTCTCTTTTCCCCAGAGATGCATTCCTGCTGCCGTTCCCTCTATCCAAAGGAGTGGCTCACCTTTCTTTCAAGCTCAAAGATGTGTGGTTCATAAACCACCTACCAGGTAAAGGGCCGCTTGCATTTTACTGCAATGCCCAGTAAAGGGTTCTTAAGAGAGAGACCCTTTAAAGGCCACGGCTGACAGTTATCACGTATCCAAGCAAGTAGGGTAACTGGAGGAAACAGGTCAAAACACTCCAAATACACTCAGGAAATGATGAGGAAAATAACACAAAGAAAAATAAAGGATTTTTACTCAGTTTGCTGTGCTAAATTCATCCACAAAACCTTAGGTCAAAGTCATTCACCTCCTGATTCATACTGCTTTGATAGACAGTAAGTTTCTGGTTTATCAGTGAAGCACAGAGGACTAACCATTCCTTCAAATCTGGGTGAGTTATAACAACATAGCATAAAAGGATCACGAAGATGATTTGTTTACCAGAGCTAAACATTTAATATATATATTATGTAAACATTTATATCAGAAGGCAAAAAAAAAAAAAATCACAGTAGAAAACATTCACTTACACTGGATGGCGTGCAGGTGCAACTTACATCTTTAGGATCTGAAATACAATAACATACATAGTTAACAATGAAAGAAAGAATAATCAATCTCTCCTAAAACACTTATCAGTAGTGTAATTTACTACCAATAAGTCAAGAGTTCAGATAACATAAAGGTAGTTCTCATATAAACATCAGTTCCAGGATGAAGTAGTTTCAGAATTAGTGTATCTTGAGGAATATTTGTTAGCTATTACTATGCCCTGGGTCATTTAGCTTAAACAGTAGTTTTCTCTGCCCATAATGAGCCCTTTCATGGTTCTACCACACTAAAGTACTTACGTTCAATAAGAAAGAGGAAACAAACAATCCCCATCACAGCAATGATAACACCAGGCATCACAAAGGAAAGACCCCAGCATGTAGATACCCAATGAGCAGCAATTAAGGATCCCAAGATATTTCCCACTGATGTATGTGAATTCCAGATTCCCATGATCAAACCTCTCCTGCATTAAAAAGAAAGAAACAAACAAATCTCACAAACATTTCCCATTATTCCAACATCAAGCAATCTTGAGAAAAGTATATAAAAGAGACTGCTTACCTATGGTGTCCGTGAAATACTTGAAATCTTATTGTTCTGTAACTGACCACTTCTTTTATGCTAGCCTTTTGTCGGTCAGTTTCAAAGCATCTAAATATTAAGAGAAGCGTTCCAAGAACTTCTCTGTGCATGAAAGAAACTCACCCTGCATTTAATGGCACCACTGGGGCTTGCATACTTCCAGATAGGGTTTCTTTCATAGATAAATACACGTAGATGTTGCATAGCATATACACACTAAGTCTGGTGCTTCCATGAATGGAAGTCCTGCAAATAGACCTTACAAACTTCACTCACAGACGCATCGAACTTGTCAGTCTGGAAATCCTGGATTAGAGCTGCTGCAGAATAGCTCCAGCAGAACTGATGTAAATCACAAAAATTCTGCTGAAGTCTTGGCAGTGAACAGGCTTTTTCTTCCTTGTAAGTTGAGAAAACTGCCTTGCCTTCATCAGAAGGTTACCTGAAGCAACCTAATTTCAAATAAAATAAATCTTTTTCTTTGGTTGATGACAAGATCCAAGAAGTCTGCTCATGTTTCAAGGAACTTGTAGTAAAATGAAAACAAGAACCAACTCAGAGACACTAGACAGAGCTCTGTCCAATTCTAGTCCATTCTGTAGCTTCCTAAAACCAAAGACTGTTGCTTTTGCATTAAAAAAAAATCTGAATGAATGGATCTGCTACGCACAGACCTGCCAATTCTTTTCAGTAGTCTGATACTGTGTTTTTTCAATTGTTCCACAATTTTACATACAAAGTTTACACTGGATTTTCATATGTACTCCCCTGGAACCGATTGAAAATAATGCTCCTTTGATGGTATCTACAAATACTACAACATAATACTACAGCACTAAAATAGCATTACTATATGCTACAGGTATCAATCATCATCACAGCCCATATATTCAGCAGGCAGCTCTCACAAAATTCATGGAAGATTTCTGCATGGTATGATAAAACAAGCATTAACAGTGATCTCTCTGCAGGATTAAAAAAAAAAAAGGAAGAAAAGGGATGGGCTTAAAGAAAGTGACAAAAAGTAAGGTTAAGTCAGCTGTGATATCTATTTTCTTTTTTAAATTAAAATTCAGGTTTTACTAAATGTGTTAGAAAAGAATATATTAGACAAAAAGATATCTTCAGAGCTATACTCTGACAGCTGCTTTGAAACACAGATGGAAATACATTAAAAAGGCATGATAACAGCCTTTATCAAAAGTGGTTTTAGACTGGTAATATTTGCAAGAATTCCAAAACAATTCATCTGAAAAATTAAACATCAAACAGAGGAGTTACCAGACAACACTAATTTAACACAAAAGAGAATATTTCAAATTGAAATGTATGCTAACAAGAAAACTCCTGTCAAGGATCCACCTAACTTTTCTTTCATCCCAAAACATCACTGAAGCAATAGACAGATACTTACACTGAATATAATCTTACAGCCCTAAATGCCATGATTCCAAAACTTTGGATTATGTATTATTTACCTTCCTTTTCCAAACCAGTTGCCAATACACGTAACGACACTTGGCCAGCCAGTAGTTTGCACCAACCCATTAGCTATCTGAAAGTATATCAAAACAATAATAAATAAGCATAGACTATGACAAGTTAAGTTCCTACAAAATTCCTGTTCAGTGCTGTGTCTGGAAAAGGAAGACTAAACGAATACTTGGATTTCAGAAGTTTACTGGGGGTTTCCAAAGCATTATTTTTCAAGAATAAACGAGATGAAACATTTCACAGAGGTTCTTCCATGTCCCTAAATATTTCCAATCATGAAAATCACAAATAACTAAAATTCAATCACGTACCTGCCATAAATCACATTTCACAGAACTGAACAGACAAACCAATTCCCCAAACTCTATGAGTTACATAATACTTTGCTCAACTTGAACATATGACAAGGTATATTTGCAAGTGAAGTGAAAAAACTAAAAAGCCTTCATGAAGACTAGACAACTTTTAACATTAGATTTAAAATGATTAAAAGACATATGCAAATAGGCTGAGAGGAAAAATGTAATATACTGTATTCAGACTGAGGTAAGAGATATTTCAGCCTGCTAGTTGCACAGATCATAAGGGAATCCTAACTCATCTCAATTCCTTAAAAGCTTGCTGCCAGAGAACTGCTCATTAACACAAAGATCGCAGTACAATAATCCACAGTGAGCAATTGAACACAAAATTAAGCAACCTCACACCTTTGTGTTACAGGACTCGCTGTCCACATCATACAGTACAGCATTGGTAGGCACGCAGTCAAAATCTAAGGGAGTTGGCTTCAGTCTTGGGAACCACACAGGCTAACAGCTCTGGGGCACTGACACAGTTTAACAGGTGACTTGGTGGAATGGTTATAAAAGCTTCCAGTGCTCAAATCTTTATTGCTGCAAGTCACGTTACACATGCCATGCAAACATGCCAGCTGTGAAATGCAACTGAGATAAAACAAAGAAAGCAACAGCACAAGGTGCAGACCTGTCCAAAATGACTCAGAAGTGCTAATCATATCCTGGTCATGACCAAAATTCCATTTTGGGTCAATGGTAAAAATTCTTGTGATGCCTGATTAGACATACAAGCACTCTGAAAAACCCCACACAACAAATTTTATTAAAGAGGCTGACAGTTTCTCAGCCACACCAAAATGGGAGACTCCACCATGTAATTTTCTTGCGTAGAAAGCCAGGAAGAACCATTCAGATTTTGGCAGAATGAGATAAATACGTTTGTTTTAAAATTCATCCTCATCCAAGTTTGCAAATATTGGATTAATGGATTTGGCACAGTCTGAAACACTAATTAGTTTCCAAAGATTTCTTTAAAAAAAACTCCCAAAACTGGGGTTATCCACTCTATCACTTCTGTATCCTATCGTTGATGACAGATGTCAGCTTCCATATCCTCCCATCTAACCACTAATCGTGGCTTGCAACTCAAAAGAAACAACAACACAACACTAACAAGCACCATGGAAACTTAAACTATCTAAAGAAAATCATACCTACCTGGGCCATTATGTAAAACCACAGATTATGTATATTACAGAAATAACCCAATCCAAACATCGCCGTGAAGAGCCCACTAGCAAGCATTCCAACCGTCAGGTAGTACCGGATGGGAAGTCGTTCTCCTATTATTCCACTTGAAAGGAAAGATAAAGAAAAGATTTGAATTAAAATGGGATCACAGAGCTTTCAGAAGTAAAGAATATTTCGTGTTGCTTAATTCTTGTTGCTGGGAAATTTTACCTGTAAAGTAAAGCACTTGACAGAATAAAACAACAAATATTTCACAACCATTAACTGCCAAGGCTGACAATTGCACAACAAACTTTCAGGGACATACTCACCTGAAGCCCACTGGAAGTAACTTACAGAATCATCTTCCAAAAGGCCCATAGCACGGGAACATCTCCAGACATTTAAAATGAGTAATGAGCGAGAGAGAAGTCTCTAGTTAGTTAGGAGGGTTCCAATTTTGGTAAAGAAAACTAGGGATCTCCAAATGGTAGTTAATATCCAATGGATGGGATTGACAGCTACTGCCCTTTCACTACAGGACACATCACCCAGACTACAGATGCGTATTGGACATGGAGAAAATTTGGCGATGCGCATCCCCACCCAGAGCATCCCAAAGAAATATAGGTAAGACTGCAAGCTGAAAAGCACACATGCACAAGGCAGTTGGGAGAGTAAAAAAAAAAAATAAAAAAAATCTGCTTATCAACAGGTATGATAACACTGGAAAAAAAGGAAGATGCGTTTTTTTCTACAGCGACTAGCACAGAGATGGGGGAACAACATCCAATTTCTCATTCTCTTCATCAGAAACTTTACAGTAGGATAGGACAATATATTGGGAATAGTATGGCCTCTTATATTATGAGATGAAGAAGGTTTCCAAGAGAGTGAAATTTACCTTAAATACATTCCAACTGCGTATGCACACAGAAATGAGTAATCCAGTGCTCCCAGTAACTGCTTGTAGTTATTCTTATCTAAGAATATATTTTCAAAATAAATCATCAGTTTATATGTATCAATAAGTTTTCCAACTGCTTTTTACATATTATAAGAAAAATGTATAGGACACAGTGGACGTACACTGGACATTCAATTTTAAATGAGTCATAAGCATGTGTTATACAAAACATATTTAACAACAGCAATAAAAACCCTCTACAGTTTATGCTTTCACTTCCAGTATATTAAGAAAATATTTCTAGGCCCACTTTTAATTCTGCTTTACTCAAAACATCACTTAGGAATTTATTTGCAGTTACTTACAAGGTATCCTCCTCTTATAGCTCCTTAAACAAACAAACAAACAAAAAGGAGTCCAACCAAAGAAAAAAAGCCATCAAACAACTAAACCATAAAGGGTATTCTTAAAAGTGCAATGGAAAGAGAAGCTTCCTGTGTGAGGTACTAAAAGCAAAAACAGCTTAAAAAAAATCCATAATCTTTTTGAGAAATCATCTTAATACAGTTTTTTGAACGGTTAAAGTCTTTTACACTTCATCCTCTTGCTTCTTGTAATGCACAGTGACAGAAGTCTGGTTTTAAAAAAAGAAAAATAAGGCTCAGCTCTGTACGAGAAATGACCACAATCACAACAAAATGAAATGTGTGGGAAGGAGGGATGCAGCAGGGGCAACTCCATCCAGATGGAAAAAACTTATCTAGCCTCAAGAGACCTGAGCTCATAACAAGAAAGACATCTGTGTTCACACAGAGTCACAGTTTGAAGAATCACAGAACTGTTGGAGTTGGAAGGAACCTTTAACACTCTTCTGGTCCAACTCTCCTGCCATGAACAGGGACACCCCTAGCTAGATCAGGTTGTTCAGAGCCCCGTTCAGCCTGACCCTGCATGTCTTCAGGAATGAGGTATCCATTACCTCTCTGGGAAACCTGCTCCAATGCTTCACTACCTTTGGATGAAAAACTTTTTCCTTGTATCAGTCTAAATCTCCCTTTTTCTTGAAACCATTTCCCCTTGTCCTGTCACAATCAATTCTGCTAAAAAGTCTGTCCCTTTTCTTCTCACATCCCCTTTTTATATACTGACAGGCCACTTGGGGCCACCTCTGCTCCAGGCTGCACAACCTCAGTTCTTTCAGTCAGACCTCACAGGGAAGGCATTCTATCCCTTGGTTCATTTTTGGGGCCCACCTCCAGACATGCTCCAACAGGTCCATGTCTCTCCCACTGACTCTGAGAATAAAATCACCATTATTAAAACACCTTTTTTTTTTTCTTCCAGTAGCACTCCAGCTTGTCAGTGAAGTCATCTCAAAAATAGAGCTTAAAGAACAACTTCAGAGTGCCATCTCAAGGAGACAGCTTTGCAACAGCATGTGTGCTCACGAAAAAAAGTAGGGGACCTGTAGGGTGAATACCCAAAAGAATAGCACCCACACAAAATAATGAAGGTGGACAGTATATTTTTGTATGGTTTATAACATAATTTGAATTGACTGACTACCTTGCAGCAGGCAGTTACTACATAGAATTCTGTTCACAGAAAACCTAGAGCTAAGATCTCTTATTCTCTTTGATAAGAGTGGATCTTTTTAAATTTCTAATTAAAGAGTAATTAGAATGGCTTACTGATGGCTAGACAGACTGGAGTTGACTATTCTACTCCACTGATGCTTTTTACAGAGATTAAAGTGACAAGGAATGATTTAAAATCTCCATTAAATTTCAGTACAATAACATTTGAAAGCAATATAATTTGAAAGTCTTTCTAAGTAGGCAAATATTCTTTCCTTTTGAGTAAAAAGACAGGTTGATAAGCAAGCCAGTAGGCTGTCAATTCTATTCTTCAATTAAGTCCCAAGATTTTCTCCACTAGAATGATGAAAAAAAACTTTCTCCCAATAAAGACTCTGAAAGTTCCAGTTTGGATAAACACCAAGTAATTTAATTTCAGTGTCTGCCAGATCTTGAACTTGAGCAGCAGAAGATCGTAACGATTTATTTTATTCTGTCCCTTACATATTTTAAAGACGTATCTAAACTTCAGTTCTATTTCCTGACTGAAAATGGTTCCACTGGAACCACCTCATGGGTCTAACAGGTAAAATATCAATTGTTTACGTGATTTTAAGGAGGCAAGACATTGTAAGCTAAGTCTTAACTTTCTTTGGAAAAACCAATGAGTATACTGGAAAAAAAAAAACATTCCTCCCATACACAACTTCTGAATCTCTCCATATATGAAGAATAGCAAGAGGCAGAAAAACTAATTACTAACAAAAGCACTTCATTATGGGGGAAAAAAAAAGGGAAAAATATGCCTTACCAAATGGCTCCCATCCACACTGAGATGCATTAGACAGTTTTTTGACAGAATGAATCTGGGCAGCATGCTCTCTGTATGAGTTGAGTTCAGCTTCATGTGGAGCAGCACAATGCTTATGCAGTTCTCCCTGATATAGAAAGGAAATTTGAAAATGGAAAATTCACTTCCAAGAGAACTCTTGTTAAGATACACACAACAACAAATTCAATAATTCTGTGTGAATCTGCATCAAACACAATGAAATCAGTAAAATTTTAAGCCATTATTAATTGCTGTTGCTGATGGAAGTCACTGTTCTATCAAAGAGTAATCACGTGGCTGGAAACAATTTGCTATAGAGAACTGGTGTTTCTAACTGCAGAACTTCAACATTTTCCACTAATACTGAACTACCATACCCATTGTTACTCACCAGTTGTATATAAGAGCCCTGGCAGATTTGATTTGTGCTTGGAAAGTTACAGGTACATGAGATTAGAATGAAAAAAAACATTAAGCATAGATATCTTGTCGCTGGCTTCTCTGGGAACGGAAGTGTAAAACATGGAGTCCCAAGTGTACATGCAATTATGATGCATAACAGCACTTGGATCAGTCATGCAAAAGGCAGTAGAATTTTAGCACATTTGAGTCACCACATTTAAGTCATCAGATTTTCCCAAATATAAGAATGTAAACGTGTTACTTGTTACATATCTACACGTTGGATTAACATGAATAGTCAGTGCAGGTGCAACTGTTCCGAGCCCTAAGCCCAAAGAACAGAAGTATACACAACATTCCAGGAGTGGTCTCACTAAAACTCATTACGTAAATGTCCTTGTGTGCCAATTTCATCAGGTTTTCATCTCTAAAACCATTCCAAGTTAAACATTGCCCTTTACAAAAGAAAACACTGAAAAAGAATACTACTTCCTTGTATGAAAACAGTAGAAGGATGTTTAAACAACAACACAACCTTGCTTACCTTAACTATACTGATAGGTTTTCTTGATAAATGGAAGCTGGTATATAAGAAGAAGGTAAGAGTAAAAATGAAGGCTCTATACCTGTAATACAAAAATACATAAATATGATTTACTTTTGGTGCTGTTCCATAAAACATTACTCATTGGTAATCTTGAAAAAGGTGAAGACAACTCTTTCCATGTTCTCTAACTGCCAGGAAAACCACCCTAGGAGTAGCACTGCTTTAGAGCACCTGCTCTCATCTGGTTTTGGAAGGGAGCTTTGTGATACACAGGTAAAGACAGAACAATACAGGAGTCTGCAGAGATGATTTGCATGTTTAAAACCTTCCATCAGGGGCTATTAAAAGATAGTTGAACATGGAACAGATATATAATCAGATCTCATATTTCACAGTTTCAGCCTGTTTTCTGTTAAAATTAAGACATAAATGATGGCCGAGTTGTCATTTTAACTACTGTGAATTATTACCCTTTTCTTTCCTTATACTGCTTTTAGAATTTTTGCTTTATTCTTGCCTTCCACTGCAACAACAGCTATTGGCCATTTCTAGGGACTGCAGTGTGGACAGACACTGTTTAAATGTGCTGTCAGTTGGAGCATATGAACATAATTCTCCAGCTTTGGGATTGGAAGGACTTTTCCATACTTCACTGACACCCTGGGGTCTTTCTTTGCAGTTCCTATGAATTATAAGGTCACTCGGCCACTGCAAGCGTTAGGCAAACACAGTAATCTATTCCCTGCCTACAGCACTTATGTTTCATCAGTTTAAGAAGCTGAGTGTTTTGTGGATTTCTACTTCCAACAATACAGAGAGATCAGAGTATACCTACTGGCTTTTTCTAGTCTTGATCCTAATGTAAAAATCTGCAAATAAAACTGTATATGCACATAAAAAGATCTGACATCACACAGCTTAATACGGTCTCTAATTTTTAATCAATCTTCCATCAACTCCTGTCTTATAGACTTTTATTTAGCAAAGGTTTTGTTTCCTAGCTCTGACATACCCACAAAGACATTAACAAAAAAAAGGATGAGTTTTACTGTGAGTTGAGTCATTCATCCTATTATTGAAGGCACTGCCATGAGTGATAAAATCATAACAACGCTGTCCTTGATGCTGCTATACTGTGATAAACTGCTTCAATAGGAAGTGCTTGGTCTTCCATTTGCTATTATTATTTTTTTTTTGCTACTCACACACAATTAATTCACTATTCTCTCTCAGAAAGCGTAAGAACCAATGCCATCCACTTATAAGGATTGTTTGTTTTCTAAAATATTACAGTACTAAGAACTAAAACCATAAGTCTGTATCACAGAATTTATCAATCTGTATCGATTTATGTGGAAGAATACACATTTCTGGTTAAAACGCATAATCTTAGTTGGGAAGGGTGCTCAGGAGTTTGGAAATAAAAATGTGAAATTTAACCTTTCAAGTAAAACACATCTTGCACAGGAAAGGTCAAAACGATTTACCCTCTAGCATACTTGACTAATACTGTAAAAATGTGAGCAATATTTGTTATACAACTTACATTTTTTGCTGCATATAAGTAGTGTGAGTACTGAAGTAATAAAAAGCAAAAATAAAGCAAGGGAACAAAATAATCCAACCCAGACACAAACTCACATTGTCAGCACCATACTTCAAGACTTACCACTGATCTCGTGAAAAAGAAGTGATGAAGCGAATCCCAGGAGGAAGCTGAGCCATCTACAGCTGGTATCAAATTTTAGGTGACACAGTTACGTGCTTGTGAAAACCTTAGCTGCTGCTCAGAACGTGTATCAGAGATCTTCCACAAGCCATGCAATTGTAGGCTGCAAACTTGGAAGACTTCCCTTGAGATATTTTTCTTGTACCTTCAGCCACTCTGAGGCAAATTCTTCTGTTTTTGTTAATTGTTGATCTTTGAAAAAGAAAATCTGGTCAGAAAATATTTTCATCGAGGTACTGTTATATTTTCTAATCATAATATTTCAGCTGCAATGATCTATTCAAGACAGAAGTCATTACCATAACTAGCCTTCTAGACGTCAAAAATGTAGCAGAGAACACTAAGCCAATATAAACTGCAACCTTTCCTAAATTTTATCATGTAAAATCTATTTTGAGAAGTCAGTTTATAAAGCTGACAGTATAAAGCAGTTGGCGCAGTAGAAAAAGATGCACTTAGCACACGATCCAAAGCCTACTGACATCAAAACACTGCTTTTGTCCCAAAAAGAGTACAAGTAGGCAACTACCCACCTTAGAAAGATCTATTTCAACATATCATAAACATTCATAAGGTTGAAATTTGCTCAAAAATGACTGCAGTGTTTTCAGTCTGGAATAGAGAATCCTCCAACTTGAGACTGGGTGCAGTTGAACAATGTTCTCAGCAGCACTTGACCAGCACTCCCTGGTCCAGCCTGATTCCCCTGTCCCAGTATTAGCGCCACACAAAGCACCAAATTGTCAGAGAAGTTGGAAAAACAAATAAACAAAAAAACGTCCGCACTTGAGCTCCCTATAGCAGCTTACCCAGCAGCCAGCCAGCTCAAAGAAGAAGTCGGGCTCATGCACATACGTGCATTACGTTCCCTGACATGTAGGGAAAAACTGAAGCTACGGCAGCATTGATCCAGTTCGATTTAAAATGTTGTAGAATTCCTCCTGTTTCTTCTGATTCTAGCTGAAGCCCCTTAACAGAAACAAAAATGCGCTGATCCTTTATTACAGGTACTGCAACAGGAACTAGCTGCAGTTATTTTGCAGCAAGTCTGAGCCAGCTGTTGAGTAAGACGACAAAAGGCTCTGTGGGCAAAAGGTGTGTTTGCAACTCATACAGGCAAGCTGAGCCTCCCTGTGTGCTAACAGCAGGGCCATCCCAGCAGGATTACAAATGATGTACCAGGACTATGACCAGGATCTGCAATGTTACACTCACCCTGTCACCAGCCAAACTCATAAAAGTCAGCACCAGGCATGCCCTCCTGAGCTGAAAGTTCGTAGGATACAGGAACAGCTCTCCTGGCAAACAATGGGAAGTAAGCAAGCTAATCAAAGCCTCCTCTGAAGAAAGCACATCTGCCAAAGCCAAAGGACTGGCTTAACCTGGGAGTTTTAGAGACTGTCACCCAGCAGGCTGAGGTATGAGCCTCTCTCCTCTCATCATTATTCTTCACCTTATTACAGAAATCAAAGCTGACAGTCCTCGTCCAGCTGAATAACAACAACAAACTCAGTTCCCTTGTGTCAAAGTTGACCAGATCAAGGGTCTGGTTCATTATACTAACTCATATTTTTGCTATGCCTTTTGTTTTTTCACAGTGTCACATAACCATAGAATCGTTTGAGTTGAAAAGAATCTTTAAAGGTCATTTAGTCCAACTTCTCTGCAATGAACAGGGACACCTACAGCTAGATCAGGTTGCCCAGAGCCCTGTCCAGTCTGACCTCGAATGTTTTCAGGTATGGGTTTCCACCACTTCTCTGAGCTCTGTTTTGGCTCACTGGGCTGTGAGGCACATAGCACACTGTGTCCCTGTTATCTCCCTTCCCTGAAAGTGAATGGACTTGTTAATCTTGTTTGGAGTGCTCCACCTCCTCCCCCCTGTGCACTCCACCAAATTGTGCAATCAATCCCAACTCTCCTGCCAGGAGTCTCCAACACTGCCTTCCTCCATGCTCCCACTCCCAGCTGTGGGTTCCTGCCTCCCTGTGTACTGGTCTTTGTAGACACACATTGATGGCTCTGATGGTTGATCTATCAGAAAATCTACACCGAAAACCAGATGATCCAACAGAAAATACTAACTGTGGCCATCAAACTGCTAAGTAGGATAAATCTGAAGCAATAGGAGCATAAGGACAGCGACTGAAGGTGTCACTTCCCCTTACAGCAATGGTTGTTACGGCAGCTGTACTCCAGACCAACACATGGTCATCAGTAATCTCATGCTTGGTTGAAGTATTTACTGGGTAAAAAAGCGGGAAGTTTGCAAAGAACAAGACCAGAAGTCTTAAGTCTATTCAAATGGTTCCCTTAAAATACAGAGGGATAAGGCAATGGCCATCTCAGAAAAGTAATTGTTTCACACATTACTCCTAACAGTTTCTGCTTAAGCAGTTGTAAAAAGACTTCATGCACCTTACAAAAGGTTTCAGTGCTATGTATTCACAGAAGGCTGAACATCCCTGTGCCTGGTGCACAGATCACACTCACACCTCCTCCTAAGTGCTTCCAGGGAAGACAGTAACAAACAAGCCAACAAAGAGAAACTACCAAACTCTGAACTCCTTGTTTTAAATGCAGAGTCCCATAGCCCAACAAGGAGGACTGGATACTGGAAGCACATTCTAAGCCTATTTGGCAGGGGCTGATTTCATCTTATCTAGTGCAGGAGGAGACCCAGAACATGGCCTTGCAAAGTCTGGAATATGTTTAATGCCTCAAGCTCTCCTTGCCTTGTCAGCACCTTATCTCTGTATATCCAGAACTTCCTCTGGCTTCCAGGTCATACCTCTATTAGCAAATAAAACTTCTCACACAAAAACTAAGAAACTTGTGGCAATATAGGACGTGAATAGGTTATAAAAATCACATCCTCCCATAGGTGAAATTGGTTTCTGAAAACAAGCTATTATTCAGAAAGGGCATTAATAGACCACAACAAATAACCAGTAGTTTACCAACACATTTGTTACATTTCCACTTCACTAATGAAGTACAAAGATGAACTTCAATCTCTTGAACTGGTCTTTCGTACTTTCATTTTCAGCAATATTTTTACCTAATGGAAAGCAAATACTTGCACTTCCTCTTGGCTGTAGTGCAATATGTGAATTAACACTGTGGTACTTAGAATCTGTATTTAACCTTCAAATTTTTATGCTGTTTCTTCAGGCTTCCACTGCACAATTGAAACACAGCTTTCTCCCTGTTTCAGGAAAACGTAGTCATTCATGACTGGCCTCTCTCACCAGAAATACTGCAAACCATGTCTTAGCTGTGCTGGAGGAACAGTGTGGAGTTCTGCATGGTGCCTGCCGCTCTGTGCACTGCTGTGCTTGAGGACTGGCATGCACTGCCCGCTGCTTCTCCGTGCATCAAATTCAAGTCCTCAGGGCACGGGCTCAAGAGGCCTTCAGACATACGCATAGCTGAGGCACACTGTAATACCCAGCAGCAAAGCCTCACCCAGAAACGGTTAGATCCACTGGCTTTGAAGCTTGTAGGGCAACCCAAATGGCCGTATCTGCTTAGAGTCACAGAATACAGAGCTGGAAGGGACCCACAAGGATCATGGAGTCCAGCTCCTGGCTCTGCACAGCACCATCCAAAACCAGACCCTATGAATGAGAGGGCTGTTCAAATGCTTCCTGAACTACGGCAGTTGGGGCTGTGCCCCCTGCCCTGGGCATCCTGTTCCATGCCCACCGCCCTGTGGTGCAGAACCTGTCCTTAACCCCCAGCTGCCCCCGTCCATGCCGGTTAACACTAAACCAGCGAGCGGGAAACAGCTAACCGATTAAACAACACAGGCCAAAGGTTCCCGCAAACACACAGTACCTGGGGCCCGTAACACCGCCTTACAAACCGCACCGGGCCAGGCGATCACTGGCCAGCCCAGCCACTGAACGCCGAGCGCGGGCCGAGGACGAAGCGCGCCGGGGCTGAGCGCTGTGCTCCCACCGGGCTCTCGGGCACACGGCGCCGGAGCCGCTCCCTCCCGGCCCTCCCCGGCCCGCGGCAGGTGCACGGCCGACCCCCGCCCGCCGCTCCTACCCACTGCCGCCGCTCTCGCAGCCGGTGCCGGCGGCTTCCTGCTTCCTGCCTGGCCTGAGCCGCGCCGAGCGGAGCCGGGCGCGGCCGCGGATCGCCGCCCGGCTACAGGAGCTGCGCGGCGAGACCGGGCCCCTCCCCGCCACGCCGCTAGGAGTTGCGCCATGGACCGGGCTGCGGCGGAGGCCCCGGCCCGCCTCTAACGGCCGGCGGAGGGAAGCTGCCGCCCCCAGCGCGCTCCTCTGGGTCCCCGGGCTTGCTGGGAGATGCGGGTGGAGGAGCTGCTCCTGCTGCTCCTGCTGCACGCGCGTCTTCTGGAAACTAACGGGCTAAACCGTATAATAATCATCATCATCATTTAATCATCCGCCCGGTCCTCGGAGGTGCTCAGGGCCAGGTTGGATGGGGCCCTGGGCAGCCTGAGCTGCTGGTGGGCAGCCCTGCCCACGGCTGGTGGATTTGAGTCTTGTCCAACCCAAACCATTCTGTGGTTCTGTGCTTTATTTACCTTCTTGTTCCTTGGTCGTGGCACCAGCAACCTCACGGCATTCACCAAAATGCACTGGTTTCTTTCATTCCTCCCCTCTCCCTGCTCAAATCCCCGCTGTGGCTTTTACCTAAGTTATACATTTTGAACACTTACATCCTGAACTGTGCATGCACACACAACAAACTCTTCTCCCTTAAAATAGAGACAGGGTCTCAGGATGACCATTGCGCTACAAAGCCTGCTTTCCAGCTTGTCACCAGCACATCGAGGCTGCTGCTTGGGCTCACCCTTTTCTATTTGCCCTCCACCTTCACAGTCCCCACTATGATGGTGCATGAGATGGACAAGGAAACGCTCCAAGCCTTTTTGTTCTGTGCAGGCTTGTTGTGGAAATGCCATTGCCTGAGGTGGAAAACAACATGGCAACATCAGGTATAGGTGGGGTAACTACAGTGAGGTGCTGCACCTGTGCATGCCAGTGTCTGTCATTTCTGCTGTAAAATCCATTTAGCAGAAATAAAAATTGAAAGGGAACACTCCCAAGGAAGTGAATTGCATGAGCTGGGTGGCTGTAGCCTTTGCACCAGCACAGGACAGCAACTATCATCATCATGCAAGATTCTTATGTACTTTAAGTATATTTTGGCTTGCCCTTTTTAGTTCCTTGAAGAATTTAGCCTTGCTTTAGTTACTTTCTGTATTCCTCTACAAACCATATGCTAAAAGCACAAGCCAAGCAGCCACAAAAGTAATGCAGGTACCTTCTTATTCCATTCCTCTAGCATCACTGACACCTGCTGGCTGTTACGCTTCCCAGGACTGATGGAAGCGTGGCTTTTGGTTGCCTTTGTTAGGTCTGCGTGCTTTGTTTTCCCACCAAAGCAGCTGGGATATTGTATAACCAATTCACATCAACACTGGGAGCTGTCCAAATATGACATGCCACCAGGCTTTGGCAAGTAAATATATATACATACATACACTCAAAAGAGCCAAAAGAATAAAAAGAGGCTCTGGAGGATGTATCTGTATGGATGGGAGTAGAGAGGTAGAGCTGTGCTGCAGCTGGAGGTAAGCCAGCTCTGGTCTGGAAGCTGTGTAGCTGAGTAATCACAGCGTGCCCTGCCTGCTGGTGAGAATTTTTAGCTCTGGCACAGGGCCACGGTAGTATGACTACACAGCTTCCAGACTGGTAATTTTTACCACATCTATCTTGGAACAAAGCTAGTAGAAAAAAAGAGATCAGCAGATGACACCAAAGGCAAAGCCTTTTCCTCAACTGGATCAAGTCAGTGCGCAAGTGATAAAGGCTGCTTACAAAGAAAATCTATAGCAAGCAGAATGTGGAAGTAAAACTGTCTCTGTCCCCTACGTAAAGACAGATTTTGCTGCAATTGCAGGAGACATTTAGGAATAATGGCATTTGTTTGAACCCTGGGAGTTGCCTGTCTGTTCAGAATCAGAAAAATTAGCCATCTTTCTGGTAGGACATTATTCAACACATGTGAGGGCTTTCCAGAGGGATGAGGAGTGAAACCGTCAAATCACCTTGTGTTCTCTCAGGAAAGATGTGTGAAAAAAGCAGGCATAGCAAGAGGGGTGTCTATTGCAGCAGAACCTACTGGGTGAAGTCCCAGGCAGAACTACTGCTTGTAGGGATCATTGGCCTTTCAGCTAGGATGCAGGATCCCTGCTGAGAGATCCAGACCAGCTGTATCAAACTTAAGCAACTCACTCATAGAAAAATAATTAAGAATGCACTGACAATGCAGAATTAAAAATACATATATTGAGAAGTATTATTGTAAATAGAATCTGTAAAACAAGATATAGCCAGCCTAACATGACAAAAGAATAACATATATTATGAGGATCTCGAAGAATTTATCCTGCTTTCACCAGGAAGTTTCTTTTATTACTTTGCCTTTATTTGTACTCTTGTTTGACCAGGGGGTTGAGTATAAGTGCCAAGACATGGCTACAGAAACACTCTGTGAGGAGTTGGCAGATTAAACCAGGCAGATCGGCTACTGATGGACTTTGTTTCTCGACTTGGTCGCTGAAAAGTGATCATATGAATAGGGAGGGCTGTGGCATTTTTAAATAGAACTGCAATACCGGAACAGTTACAAATAGAAAGCAGACCAGAATAGAGAGCCTACACTAAAGCAATTGCCTTGAGAGTCATGAGTAAGAAGATGTATGAAGTTATGTGAGCCGATGGGAATGAGACAGCAGCAAAGTCGTCCCATCTTCTTCAATCATTTCATTCTTCACTGTAGAATTCATTCTGAGTTACCACATTAGGGCTTCAGATGTTATGGAAAAAAAAGAAAAAAGAAAGAATCGTGCTGCTTTATGTCACTGTAACCTCCACGTGAAAAGAGAAGTTAAGGTTTGGAAGTATTGTTTGTTTGCTTGCTTGCTTGGTTGTTTTGGTTTGTTTATGTTCTTAAATAAACAAAATCCACTTGCAGAGAAAAAACATAATATTGACACTGCTTTGTTAACACTGACCATAAGATATTTTTATTTCATGAATGCTAACTGCTTTGTCTGTTGCAATGATAATGCTGACTGTCATAAAAGCCCTAGGGAAAGACATCAACGATGATTTCCTAAATGGAATACCGGTGACAGATATATATCCCAATTGCACTTTAGTGGAAAGAAAACCTGAAAGAAAAGCTTGGAAATTTTCCCATTTTTATGAATAATGGATTGTGCTCTGTGCTTCAAAATTAGAGGTAAGGTCAGAGGAATGGAAGGCTAAAGCTAACGTATAAATACAGTACAGCATTCTTCCTTAGCCACTTTGCAGGAGAAAACTGAAGCGTTAATTTTAGCCAAGACTGAAAGAAGTCCAGCCAAGTATTTCCAGAGCAGCTTTCCTACAACCATTTCTTTCCTAATCATCTAGCTTTCAGAGCATCCTGATGTTAATTGCAGTTGAAGGTGGCATTTGTGGCCTAGCAGGGTGGCTAGAAAGGTCATTCACTTGTTTTTCTGGCTTAGTTATAAGTACAGAAAGAAGTTATCTTTACTTGGCGTGCAAACAAACTAAGCAGCTTTTATTTTGCCTGTAAAGGGCTTAGAACAGATGTGCAGAGGGGAGTTGCCATTCTGCAGATGTCTTTTTGACATTTCAAAAGCTGGCTTCATTCTGAATTGGAGGGGAAATAAACCCCACAAATGTGTAGAAATCAGTGACAGCTAATTCCACTTCATCCATCCTTTGCTCCCAGAACCTAAGAAAATATTCTGGTCAGAATATTTTGATTCCTTCAAGTGTCTGATAGTACACATGGCAGAATAATAAAGAGACCTGAAAGGTATATTCTGAAACAAGAAATTCCTTTTAAGATACTATTTTAATTCTTTAATCCCACAGTTTTACTCTGAAAGGCTGAAGTCAACCTGCTTTATATTTCCATTTCAGGATGAAGATAACTGGTCTTGTTAGGTTTTTCTGATAAGTCCAGGTTAAAGGTTTCTATGTATGTGGTACTGACCATGCAGCACATCAGCCTGTTGTTTTAGTTTGCATAAAGAAAATGATGTTAATGAACATTTTGTATGGAATAACCAAGTATTTCTGCACAGTTCAATTTCAAATCTTTAAAGACCTCACAAAAGACATGAGATCATCCTCACAGGACAGTTTCTAGCTATAGAAAATTTCAAATCATGCATCACATGTTTAACTGAGATCAAACTTCGTGATTCCAACATACAGACACTCACAATATCTACCATTTTGAAGTTCAAAGTAAATTTAAATGTTATAAAGAAATAAGTGCTTGGCTTGTCCCCAAGCAAAGTGAACTGTTCCTCCCTCAGACCCTTTCCTCCTTCAGGACTCTGAAACAAGCTACTTAGCAAGAAGTTAGCAATAACGAGGGGGATGTATGTGATGTCATTTATTTCAGTGTCTGTCTCAGCTGTCCCTTTGGCTATGTGAAGCTAAAACATCCAGTTATTTTTGTCACTGAGCTGAACTGGGATCACCTCTATATGCATGCCAAAAATATTCTCCCTTACAACTCTGAGCCAAAGTGTCTACTTACAATTAATGTGCCTCTCATAGACTTAGTAAGTGTTTTTATAGAGACATTACCTTATTGTAGATAAAGGCATCTAGCCTTCCTTAGTTGGAAGGGGAGACATAAGCATCGTCAAGAGTGATAAAAGAAGAAATGCTCATGCTTTGGAAAAGCGTACTCAGATTGAAGCAGTAGTTTGCATACTCTGCAGCTACTTATTAACAGGGCAGCCATTATGCAAATCAGACTTCCCTTGTCAAATGCTGGGGTTCCGCATGAAAGAGAAATAACCACACAGTTTTGAGTTAATAAATACATAGCTGTGTAATGCTCTGCCAGGTAGCAAAATTTAATTTAAATTCTTAAATATTTCAGACAGAAAGTACTCACAAAGTAATGACTGAATTCTAAGTCAAGGGCCTGAGGGGTTCCTATTAGCTAAGAACAGGATGTATTTAACAATAGTGCTCTTCCTTTTTCATCTTTACAAAAATGACAAAGAGACACGTACTAAAAAGTGACACAACTCAATACTGGCTCTTTTGATTTCTACCTATGAGAACACCAAAATGACTGGAATGTGCAGCTTATCTTTGTACAGAGATCCTGTTTTAATTCTGGTTTGGATGGAAAAGCTTTGACCGAGATGACAAGGTGACCTTCACCACACTTCCCAACCACTTTTGTCCTTTTGCTGCCTGCCCCAGGCACCTCACCACTCCTGCCCAGCACTCGGTATGCTGTTTTTCACCCCCCACAACCTCACATGGCTCCCCCTGTGAAACATCAGCCATTAAGTTACCCCACAATGTGACAGCAAGGTAGTTTGCTGTCCCACACCATCACAGAGTGGCTGAGGTGAGAAGGGACCTCTGGAGGCCCTTTGGTCCACTCCCTGCTCAGGCAGCATTCTGTGCCACTGACAAGCCTCCAATACTCTCCTGTAAGCACTATGAAACAGGCAAAAGTGCTGCTGCTTTGCAGAGAAGCAAAGTGCTCCTTGCATTTAGCAAAGCAGTTTGCCCATGATGTCTGCAAGAAGCAGGCATAAGCTATGACAGAATGACCAGTAACTCCCTTAGTGACCAGTAACTGCTTTAGTGACTAGTAATTTCCTTAGCCAGGGAAGGTTTCCAGGGCATTTTCCTGAAGAATAATAAAGGATTGCCTTGCATTGTGGTAAACAAAACAATTTTATAAGAATGATTGATCTAGCATATGGAAGCTTGCGTATGAAACATAATAAAATGTCCAAGTGGAGCTGGTAAGGAGTGATGTCCCCCGGGTGTACATCCTGGGACCAGTGTTCTTCAGCATCTTTATATATCCCCACATAGACAGTGGGATTGAGTGTACCCTCAGCAAATTTGTGGACAACACCAAGTTGGGTGGTGTAGTTGGTACAATAGAAGGAAGGAGTGTAATCCAGGGGGACCTTGATAAAAAAGTTGGGCCCATCTGAACCTAATGAGGTTCAACAGGTCCAAGTGCAAGGTGTTGCTTCTGGGTCAGGACTATGCAAGGTACATGTACAAACTGGGAGAATAATTTCTTGAGAACAGCCCTGCTGAGAAGGACTTAGGGATCCTGTTGGATGAAAAACAGAACACAAGCCAGCAGTGTGCTCTTGCAGCCTGGAAGTCCAGCGGTATCCTGGACTGCATCACAAGAGAGGTGGCCAGCAGGGACAGGGAGGGGACTGTGTCCCTCTGCTCTGCCCTCATGAGGCTCCATGTGGGGTACTGCGTTCAGGCCTGGGGCAGTCAGCACAAGGAGCAGAGCTGGTGTTCCAGAGGAGGGCACAAGGATTTTGAAAAAGGAGAACCTTCTTCTTGCCTCCCCACGTTGGTTAAGCTGTAACTACACTGGTACGGGAGAGCATCCGGACCGTTCCTCTGTGCTTTGCGTAGAATACAACAGGCACTGTGGTGCAAAATGTAGGGCCCGCCCACCACCTGCACACTCCCACTCTTCCCTTATCAACGCGGCTCCCCCCATTCAGCGCGGAGCCGCGGGGCGGGGCCGTGCCCTCAGCACCCGGGACAGCAGCGCGCGCCCCCGCCGCCATTAACCATAACGCAATGCGCGCTCCCGGTTGCCATCGCGACGGCGGCGACGCAGTGGCAGCGGCATGTCGGACCTGAGCTCGGAGGAGGCCGAGGAGGAGGCCGAGGCTTACCTGGGGGTCCGGCGGGGGAGCGGGGCCTCGGGGCAGGGCGGGGAAGGGAAGAGAGAAGTTTAGGTGCTGGGATGTGAGAGCTTGTGCAGAAGCAGCACGTGCTGGCCAAGCCCTCTTGCGCGCCCTGACTGGGGTGGAGCACCTCTGAGCAAACGTGCCTTCCTCTAATTAGATTGGATTCAGGCAGGCCTATTGCTCCTAAGCAATGTTTCTAATTGCATTTGATCAGGAGTATGATGGTGAGCGCAATTCTGAAGGTGAACGGCACGGACGTGGGAAAGCAGAGCTGCCCAACGGTGATACGTATGAGGGTGAATATGAGCACAGCCTCAGAAACGGGCAGGTGAGACAGTGACCAGACAGTGGTTGTGTGCTCGTGTTTCTGCGGTTCTGTGAGTCTCGGCACTGTACTGAAATGAGTGAGAACTGACAAGTCTTTTATCTATACCAAATATCTTTTAGGGGACATACAGATTTAAAAATGGTGCTTACTACGTTGGAGAATATCTTCAAAATAAAAAGCATGGCCATGGTACCTTTTATTATCCAGATGGATCAAAATATGAAGGTAAAACACTGAACACAGTTGCAAAGATTTCTGTGATTGAAAAGACATGTTTCTCCAACTTCTAGAATACAAGAAGATAGTAAAGTGGAGAGTGTATCATTTTAAGAAGATAAATTTGCTATGAAACATTTTCTTGTTATTCCTTTTTTTACTAGGAGCTCTGACAGCAGTTTTATTTATTTAGTTATTTACGGGGATTTACATAGAACATTGTGCAAAGTGTGGTATTTAGTAGCAATTTCTTCTAGACTTGTCCTTATTTCAAGTGAGGTATTACAAGTCCTGAAAGATACCAAACGTCTTGTCTAATTTGGTGCAATCTTGATAGAAGAGAGTATAATTGCTGATAACTATTAATCTGTATGATTATTAGAATCACTATGTTCAGTATAGAATCATAGAATTGTTTGAGTCTTAAGGGCCCCTTAAGCATCATCTGGTTCAACTCTCCTGCAATTAAAAGTGACACCTACAGCTACATCAGGTTGCTCAGAGTCCTGTCCAGCCTAACCCTGAATCTATACAGGCGTGAGACATCCAGTACCTTTCTGGGCAAACTGTTCCAGTGCCTCGCCACCCTTATCGTAAAAAATGTCTTACATATATCCAATCTAAATCTCTCCTTTTTCAGTTTGAAACCATTTATCCTTGTCCTGTCACAACTGACCCTGCTAAAGAGTCTGTCTCTCACACTATTTCCCTTCTTCCAGAAGAATATCTGAAACCCTCTGTTTATTGGTTAGGCTTCAAGGAACAGCCTCTGTCTGTTAAAGAAAGCAAGAAGGAACCTTCACGCAGTGAGAGCTAGAAGCACAGAGGAAAAAGAGCAGCCCAGTTATTGCTTACTGAATTGTATCCATCTATGATATGCATATATATATTTTTTAAGTTTGAATAGAATAGCTATTAAGGTACAAAATATAGCATTCTTTTGGATTTGAAAGCACATTGGCTGAAAGAGCAGTTTTAGCAAATTAGCTAATCTGAATCCTCATTTTGATTTTAAGTGGAGGTGTCATGTGCAGATAGCTGAATCAATATGTGAGGAAAGGGACGAACAGAGGGAAAAAAGAACTAGGGCTTAGAATAAAGAAGGGATTGATCAAGGAAAGTGCAAGAGTGGCCCAGAATGAGGTGGAAGGGAACTAGGGAGAAAGATTATGTCTACCTTTGAATATAGTTTCTTTTCCAAAGTGATCTCAAAATTGCTCTTGAGAGAGAAAGGAGGAACTCTCGTTTGTGATAGCACATCAGATGACACCTAGAGATGGGAATTAAAAGGGAACAGTACACAACAGGATATATCTTAAGCCAGGACTAATGTAGTTGTCATGACAAATACCAAGGCCTCTGTGTTCATATCATCTTCTTTGTATTGATTTTATTACTGTTGCTTAAGAAGCATCAACTGAGTCAAAAAAATAAAAATAAAAAATGAAGGCAGTGGAAGAGAATGAGCAGAGAGATGCGAGCCAGAACTTTGAAGACAGATAACAGAACTTGGAAATTCTGTGTATGGGGAAGCCTTTCCTTAGTAAGAACGAGCAAAGAAGATAGTATCTGAATAGAGGAAGAAAACCATCTCGAATGAGAACATTTGAACTTTCTTTACCTCTAACATAGAATTGTTCATACTTTTATACTCAGATCAGAAGGTGGAAAGTCATCGGATGGTCTTGCATATGGAGCTGCTATACACCCTGTTGCATATAGTGATAGCTCATCTCATTGTCTGTCAGAGATCTCATCCATTTGTCAGATATATAATAAATTATCCTTTTCTATGCCATAGAACATCAGTACCTCTTTGATATAATCTGTTTTGATATTAAATTTGGCATACTTAAAACTGATAGGCAAATCAGATATGCGTAGAGTTTAATTGACAAATATTTTCCATTCACTTGGTATTTTTTGTGTTCAGTGGGAGAGAGTGAGATTTGTTTTAGTAATCAGTCATAATGATGTTGTAGTATTCTTTTCCTTCTCTAATAAGGTGTATTCTCCACTCAGCTAACTTCATGTATGATAATTTTACAAACTGACCACTGTATCACACAATTAAGTATACCACATCTCACTGTGTTATTGATATGTTCTCATTAAAGGAAGCTGGGTAGATGGTCAGAGACATGGCTATGGAGAATATACCTACGCAAATGGGGACACCTATGCTGGAGAATGGTTTAACGACAATAGGTTTGTTTCATTCTTACAGTGATGTTTGAAGTCACTCTAATGAATCTTAATGTGATGGTTAACTTCAAAGTGTGGCTGACTGCAGCAAATAAAGCACTAATGGATGGCATTTGCAATTTAGTACAACTTGAGCCATTTCAGCCACTTAAATAATTCAGTTTTAAAACCACATTAAATATGGTATAATGTAACAATATTTTATAACATTATAACAACAACCTATGTTCTTCATATTCCATAAGATAAAACATTTTTTTTTTCTCCTTAGGCATGGGCAAGGTACATACATCTATAAAGACACGGGATCTATGTATGGCGGTGGTTGGGTAAATGGAATCCAGGAAGGAGAAGCAGAGCTTATCCACCTGAATCACAGATATAGGGGGAAATTTTTGAATGGAAATGTGAGTATGCTCGAAAATGCTCGATTAATTTGAAGAGTTAGCATAAAATGTTGTTAATATTTGTACTTAAAATGACAAGCTAGATCTTGTTCTTGTGTAGTATTTATTGTACCATAAATGTAACAGATGAAACTGAATAGACTTGCAAAGCAGAAAGCCAAGTGTCTCCAACTTTGCTTCCAAATAGTATTACGGAATCACAGAATGGTTAAGGTTGGAAGAGACCTGTACAAGTCATCCACTGAAACCGCTGAACAAGCAGAGACACCCAGAACAGGTTGTCCAGTACTATGTCCAGGCACATTTTGAAGATCTCCTAGGAGGGAGATTTTCCAACCTCTCTGGCAACCTCTGCCAGTGTTCCATTACCTTCACAGCACAGAAATGCTTCCTGGTGTTCCAATGGAACCTCTTGTGTTGTCTCTTGTTCTGGCACTAGGCACCACTGAAAAGAGCCTCATTCCATTGTCTTTGCATCCTCCCTTTGAATAGTTATAGACACTGATGGGATTCCCCCTGAGCCTCCTCTTCCTCAGGATGAACATTCCCAGCTCTCTCAGCCTCTTTTCACAGCAGAAGTGTAACAGTCCCTTGTTCATGTTTATGACCCTCTGTTAGACTTACACCTGTACATCCATGTGTCTTTTGTACATTATTGTTATTGACTAATGTATGAATTTTGTAATAAAGCATATTTTACATTTATATGCTTAGAATTTCCTAACTTTACAGTTCTGCTGACTTCTTTGCATCTCTTTGTGCAGCCTGTAGGTCGTGGCAAATATATATTTGACATTGGATGTGAACAGCATGGTGAATACATACAGTCAGAAGAGGTAAAAGAAATATTGAGTAATTATTTTAGTACACAAAATCATCATCTTAGCTACTCCTTTCATACTTATAAGAAGAGATCCTGGATGTTGAGAGTTGTCTTTTAGGAGGATAAAGGGGAGGAAGAAGAAGAGGAGGAGCCATCTTTACTTGCTGCACCAAAATGGAAAGCAACAGAAATTACTAAATTAATACACTGGATGCCCAATGTGGAAAAAGCACCTTCTCCCAATGAAGGTCCCCCAGCAGCAGCAGAGACAGCAGCAGCAGATGAAACAGTGGAAGAAAAAGCAGCAGATGAAAAAGACAAAATGCAAACAGGTGCAGGTTCGTTCTGATCTAGGAACCCTGTGTTTTGACTATCCTGTGAAACTGTTCTTCACATTTAATTTCAAGTGCTGTGAGAGGGATTTTTTTTCTCATATTATTTACCCTATACTTAGTACTGAGGATTTCCGCTCCTGTTCATAAATGTCACAGTATATATACAATTCTATTCTATCTTAGTGTAATAAGATACAAGTATCTTGGGAAGCCTGTGAATCACTTTAGTCTTCATCCTCACCTGTTATACAAACCTGATTATAAATTATTGCAAAAATATGTGTGGGTTTTCTCATGTGAGTAAAGTATTCAGAGTTCAGCCAGTTATTGGTTGCTGCATGAAAACAGTGACTGAGTGCAAATTTGTAAAAACTAGTTTTCTTTAGTATTTCTGATTTCTCATATTTCAGTCATTGATGAATCTGCTGAGCATAGGGATGATGAACTTTCTGTTCATAAAGCATCCAGTGAAGTTTTTAGCCCAACAAAGGATACAGAAGAAGAAGATGAAAGAATAAGAGAAGAAGAAGACAACGAAGAAGGAGAGGAGTACCCAGGTGAGGAATGAGGTACATGTGCTTGTTCTTCCATGTGCAGTCAGGTTTGGAAATGATGCGTGCCAATTGGCTGCTACTGGGAAGCCCATTATCAGGCTGAAGAGAACGTAGGGAACTCTACCTTTTGTCAGGATACAGCTTCTCTAAAGCCGTAAGCTGGTTTTGAGTAGTCAAGTTCATAAACTTAACAATACAAATCAGTGACACTGCAGTGCAGCATTATTCAGTGCAATACAGAATTGACAACACTCAAAGAGCTGAGTTTAAAAGTGATCACATTTACAAGCTTCCTTTTTTACAAACGTGTGAGAGTAGCCTGGGGAATTCAGGTATTTTTGAGCACATGATTTTTCTGTCATGAACAGAAATCTATGTTCTTGTTCTCTCAAGGTTAAAAAGAACCAATTCTTAGGTATTGTTATACATTATGATTTGGAGAGACGAAGGCTAGCATCTTGTTGATTGTTCCTACTAAAAGGCAAAGAGCTTTGAAATTTGGATGTTCAGGTTTTCTTCCAGGCAGTACAGAAGCCTGTTTTTATAGAAAATTACAAAAAGGCGACATAAAAGGAAGCATCTGTGTTTACTCATACATCACTTATAAACCTCCATTCAACTGTGGTTTGTTTTTTTTTTTGCGTTTGGTAAATGTTAACATTTTCAAACTTCTGATGAAGGAAAACATGAGATCAATTTCTCCATCTGTAGTCAACACTTTTCCTAATAAATCAAAGAAAAGCGCTGTCCATAGAGATCAGAAAAACTGTTAAAAACAACTTGAAAATTGCATAGAGATAAAACATGAACATCAAGGGGAAGTCTTGAAGTTCTCTTAATTTATTTGCTCTCATTTTTCACTTGTCACCTCTGAAGGTACTCTTGCTTCATGGCAGACTAACCAATGAGCTGATCAGGTGTATAAGACTGACATCTTACAGGATCCCTCAGTTTGGATCACATCCAGCAGGAGTCTAAGCAAGCTTCCTGCACAGCTCTGGTTTGGATTTGGCAGGAGTTAATCGAGCCTGATTTGTCTCAAAGTCTCCTGGTCTTAAGTAATTTTTGACTGAACTTGATTCTAACAAATTTTCTGTCCTACTACAGTAAAGTAGATCTGGTATCCTCACTTTTTATTTTATTATTATTTTTTTTAATAATGGGTCCATGCATCTGTCCAAGATTGTATACATGCATATTCTACTGCGTGAGAACATGGGAATGCAATAGATGTTTTTGAAGGTCTTTCAAGTTCTTTATTTCTAGAATCAGCTGGATTTTCAGCATAGTACTGCCATAATTAATTAGTAGTATATTGTTCCCCTTGTCTTTATCGAGGTTAAATTACAGAAAGAGGAAATAGAGCTGAAAAGAATGGAAAATATGCAAACTGTGAGGAGTGGATGTAGCAAAATCTGATTTCTTGCAGGTCTACATTCTGTCCTATGACCATCTTTTTTTCCACTTAGCAACTCCATCCTTCTAACTCCATGTTGCTATGAAACTCCTCTCGGTAGGAGACATTCTTTAGCTATTCCCAAGTTACATATGGACTAGCTGGCAGTCAGTATGTGTGTGTACAGAGTCTGTCTGGCAGCTGAGGAACAATGCAATTCAGTTAAGTTCAAGAACTAGCAGTGAAGGGCAGTAGGAAGGAGTTAGACAGCATGATTCTAGAATTATGTTTAAGATTACTAGGATTGCTTTCCAGTATCTTATTACAAAATTCATTTCAGTGTTCTCTTTATTTTTTTTTTTTAAACTTTGCCTCCACAGGAACTGATAGTTTAGAAGATAAGGAGGATGAAACAAAGGAAGCTGAGTAATTGGCACAACTAAAGACAAATATAGGCAGAAAAAGAAAATTAAAGAGTAAATAATTAGTTAAGGTAAACCTGCAATATTGTTATTCATATCTTCGTAATCTTTTAAATAAACTTTTCTGCCACTGTTCTGTCTGCTTCTGCTTCTTTTTGTTGATGCTTAATCTGGGGACAGTCAGCTTGGAAGCCACCCTAGTGGAACATTTCTCCTGCTGACAGAAGTTATGAATTTTAACAAACTCCCCCAGGGGAGACTCTACCCAGCACTCCATCCAGCACAGCCCTTAACCATCCCCTCAACCTCCCAGCTCAGGCACTTGCCTCTGCAGAGACCCTGCTGATGTCTCCCTTGCTTTCCTTAGTAGTATATGGTCTGTGCACATCCTACAGGTTCTTTATCTGGTCACGTAACACCTAGATCACTACATAGAGAGCCTCACCAAGATATACCAACTCAGATCATGGATACAACATCAGTTGGCCCAAGCCAGGTCTAGACTGACACTACTGATATCCCAAGGGTACCTCCTCTTCTGATGGCAGAGTTCAGGCCCAGTAGCTCATGAGTGTTGATAAGCACAGTCTGAGATTGATTGGAGGAAAGTTTCTGCCTTCTCTCAGCACCCAAACAGTACTGCCCCCACAAACCCCAACAAAAAAACTCACCACCAACAACAAAACCAAACAAAAACTCCCCAGCCATCAATCCCTAATGAGCAGGTAGCTTCCTTTAAATCAAGAACCTGTCAATCAGAAGAGAGCTACCAGGAGACATCAGCTGAAGAAGGCCTCTACCAGAATTGAATTAAATGGCATTCTATAAATAGTAAGTTGAAAGTAAAGAGCAAGGTAAAGCTGCACAAAGTATTATGTAAGCTGTATATGCTACAAACATATGTTTTCTACTTCTTCAGGTGAAAAATACCTGCTCTGAAACACTGTTTTCCTGATAATATGTAAAAAATACCTTAATCATGAATGCTCACATCTGTTTAATTGACTTTCTTCTGGGAATATTGATATGAATGTTGATGGGCTTGGAGTTTGAGGCAGGAAGTTGCTGGCCTGCAGCAGTTTGCTTTTGAAGAAACGTATCAGGTTTGGGCCTGATTAGGGTACGAGATGTTGAGCTGGCATTGCTGAAACAGGACTTAATTTTTTTTTAATTATAAATTTTAGTTTTGAGGAAAATAAAGGGAAACTTTTAACTTAACAAGTTCCTTTTCTCTACAACTCAGCATCTCCAGCAAAATTATGCCAAAAAGTTTTAAGTTAGTGATTAATATGAATTAACAAAAACTGGGGTAGAGAGGTGAGTCACACAAAATAAATAGAGTTTATTACTTCTTCCTGCAGTGCTTTTGCTATCAGAAATGTCACAGTGAGAAATTTCCCATGCAAACTTTTCCTCCATGCCTTACATGTCTTTTTCTGTTTGCAATTTGTCACATCATTGTGACTTCAGTGAGCATTTTTAGAGGTGATTGTCTTTTCCTCTTTAGGCTTTCTTTGGTTAAGAGAAGTGCTGTATTATTAGAATAGCTTGATTAAAGCATACTTGGCTTGGTAATTTTTTATTTTTATTTTTAATATAAACCTACAAATCATTAGTTTACCAGCTGCTTGCTCACTAAATTTTACTGTAAATTTGATAAATATCAACACAACGTACTTTCCAATTCAATTCCATTTAAAGGTAATCTTCAGTTCAAGAAGAGTTAGTTCTTGAAGGATTTGTGTAATTACGTTTTCCCCTTCAGCGCCCAGTGCTGTACTCTTTTATTAGTACATTAGTGACCTCCAGTGGCAACGCTGCGAAAAGTGAGAACTGTCTACAGCTAAAATCATCTGGATGCCTCTATGGGTTAGAAAGGGCTCCTGAGGAGATGGTTTACTCCTTTAGGAAACCAGGGCTATTGTAGAAGAAGGCATTTCATTTCACTGTAACTTTCAAAAATACCCTGAGGAGAATTTGTAATCTTACTAATAGTAGTTCCTTCGTCCCTGTTTTGGATAGAAACGCCCAACCAAAAGCTGTTGCACTGAGGTGTGCTAAGTCCCTCTTATCCTTCTGCCTCTCCACTTTTCAGCAATGAAGAAGGACGATAGTAATCATGTTTGAGACCACTTCCTGAATAATGTGCTGAGCATAAAAGTCAGAACACCCAGTCATGTTTCAGTTGCAGGGGGCAGTGTTGTAACCATGTTAATACCAGGCTGTGCCTGAGCTAACTGTTGCTATTATTAACTAAAGTAAAAAATATCAGCATTGTTCTGAGACTATCTATCCATGTTTGGTATGGACACAAAAGATCTCTGCACCAAACACTGTTGAGCCATGTGGGCAAGTGAAGAGTGAAACTACAGCAAAGAAGATGTTTTGCCTTTTAGCCCTGCAGAAGAGCACAGATAACCAGATGTCATGGTTTTATGATTTTTGGTACTGGTATTCCACATCATAACATCATGTAGTGCATTTAGAGTTAAAGAGTTAAGGTTCCAGCTCCATGGATCATCAGCAGTTCCAGGTATACCTGTCTCAGAAGAGAAGAAGAACTACATTCCCCAGAGAACTTCGCGATGCTTTGCGTTTTTACGTATTTACGCTCAGAGGGGAAGACAAAAACTGTCTGCGGTCACGGGACGCTCTCTTTCCTTTGGGATGGACTCAGCAGTGGGTGCTCGCTGCCGTCTCGCCTTCAGCGTTAGCGTAAGGCCTTCGGTTTATCGGACACTCTCTCTTGCTCATTTTATTTGATTTATTAGCTTTAATTCCAATTATATTGTATTATAGTGTGTTATTTTGCTTTCCGATATCTATTTAGTAAATTAGTTTTCCTCCTCAGATCGTTGCCGCTGTTTTGTTTCTAGGCCCATCTCCCTTTTCCCTTTTCCCTTTCCCCCTTCCCCTTTCCTGGGGCGTGGGTCCGTGGGTCCCCCACACCAATCATCACGGAACCGGGCCGAACCTGCCCGTAAACCGTTGACACCAGAGAATCTGAAATTTAATTGTGTACATAAGCTGAAAAACACAGACATAAAATAAATTTACAACTGCATTCTTTATTCTTCCATACAGGATTCTTGGCATGGTTCCATTCATGAAGGAAAGCAATTGTTTACGATGCATTTAACAACCTACAAAATCACAGAGATTTTCACTGGCAGAGGCATTTCCACAAATGTCTCTTCAGAGGCTTTTAAAATAGCACAGTTACTTTCAAGCGCTGTACAATTTCTGAACCTTCCTCATGTACAGTGATGTAGTAGATAATGTTAAATTGAACACCACAATGTAGATTAACAACTTCTGAGACAAATTCTGTGTGACCCTAAAACCCCATTTCTTAAATACATCTAGCTTGCTATTTTCTAAAAAAGATGGATGCTTCAACAAGCTTCATTTGAACAAGTTGGTACTTTTAATGAGTTGATACTGATACTAGGTAATATTGCATGTTTCATATTACATTGTATTATTTATTTGGTGTTCAAGCCCCCAGGTAACAAGAGAAACCTAGCAGACACCTGGGAAACAATGTCTTAGCAACTAAAAAAGTTAGGGTAAAATGAGCTATAAAAGACAAAAATAAAGTCATTATATTTAAAATGTGTTTTGTCAAAACTGGATTGGTGAATTTACACAAACAAATTTGCAACAGAAATCCCTACTGTGGATTAGAAAATATCTGTATGTTAGCACCATCTCTATTTGCTTTTCCCCTCCAGCGAAATATAAGCACTAAAATGCTTCAGATTTAAGCTCTTGTTTTCCAAATGCTTAATTACACAAATAGTTCCATTAAGGGGGCACCTTCGGGTGAGTTGGGTTGAATGTGTTTTATCATCATGCTCTTGTTTTTAATTTTTCTGTCCCTAGAGACAGAAGATGCTGCATCCTGAGTTTCCTTGCCAAGAGTGAAGGAAGCTCAGGAAGATGCAAGCTGGAGGTTTTGCACGGGTTTTCTCCAAGGGAGCATGCAGAAGCTGTGTCTACATAGGTATTCAGCACTGACTTCGTGCTACAAAACATTATTAAAAACCACACCAGATTTGGCTGCTCAGGGGAAATGCTGGCACGGGCTATCAGGCTTGTGTCCTCTTTCAGGGTTGTCCCACCCCATCAGCTTTAGGACAGTAAAGCTCTCATGAGTCCCCTCTGGCAAGAGCCCACAGTTTCTTTCCCCTCCAACTGAAAAGAGCATGGAGAAATAGCCACTGAGCTAATCATGGTAGAGTTTCTTGTGGTGGAACAAAATGATGTAGGATGGACCCATAAGTCATCCATGGGGCTTGGTCTCTGAGATAAGCACCCATGAACCTACCAATTATCTTTGCTTCCAGGCCAATGTGAAGAGTGTTCTCCTATGTTGCCCTCTCACAAAGGACACTGGGGTGTCCTGGTCTTTACCACAGCTTTTAAATGGTTTCTCAATTTGTCATCTGAAGTGTTCTGGCCCATTGCTTAACTGGGGTCACAGATTTGAAGGTTTGTGTTAAAAAACAAACCCACCAAATGAATACATACAACAATACTGATGGTTGATACCCTTTTGGACAGTATAGAAGCTTAAGTAAAAAGTCTGAAAATACCAGAAGCATACTGGAAGTATCTGAGAGAGATCTGAGAATATCTGTTTCAGCAGACATGGCCTTCAAGAATGGGGTTTACTAGCCTATGCTGTCCCAGTCTGAAAGGTTCCTTCCAAATTAAACCATTCTATGATGCTATGATTCCGTGAACTGTAGAAATAGAAGAGAACAGCTGAATGGAAAGTTGCTGCCACCAGAAGATGCTGAAACTACTTTTGAACATAGCAGACTACTGAGAATTTGGTTTCCAAACAAAGTCCTGTGCTCAGGGAAAGGGCGAGAATGCAAGAACCACTGGGAGGTTTCCTCCGTAAGACATAGAAGAAACAATAAGAACTGTGAATCCAAGACAAGTTATAAGCTTCTCAGGCTTCACATAATAATTGCTTTGATGCTATGATTAAAAGCTAGAACATTGCTGAACGATATAGACACTAAACAAAGTCCTAAAACAGGTGTTAAAGTCAAATGGCCTCTCCAGACCCTTTGTGAGAGATAACAGATCTCCACAAAAAGCCAGACTGTAAGATTTGATGATTCACTAACTCCTTCCTATGCACCATGGAACAATATTCTCTTTGTTGAAAGCTTTTGTGCTGTTCCCAAATCCAAAGAGGCACAAACATTTTAATTTTTAATCATCCATTCAAAAAAAAGCACTAAAAGATCAAGGGCAGATCCACCAACAAACTGCTGCATACAGCATTTCCAAAAATTATCCTTACGCTCCTGAGCACTTCGGTAATAAATCTACCAAGACAGTCAAAAATCTACCTGACAGCTTTAATCAGTTCTTGTTGACTTAAAATGGTGCAAAGCAAACAGAAATAACCACTGTTCTGAGTCAACAGATTTTCTCATTTGCTTTGAACAAATATTGATGCTGGCAAAAGGCTTTGGAAAAATCAAGACAGTTACCACAGATTTGCTCCTCTCCTGCCTCTCAGAAGAACTGGATTCAAGTGTCTCTTCAAGCTGTGTGCTTAAAATCATTATTAAATGGTGGATTTCTTTGTTTTTGTCTTTTCAAAGAGTATGGGAGGAGTGACTAATTGAGAGTTCCTCACTCCTGTTAAAAAACAGTAAATCTCATCCTTCAGTCACACCTAAAGATCCTATGTAGGCATATAAGGCTGAGGTTTCCTTTTCCCACAAGGTGTCACCAAAGATTAACTTCACTGTACATCTTTATCAAAAGAACTTAACGTTCACTTTTTAAGATATAAAGAAAACATTCAGATCTTCTATGTGCTACTAGAATTATCTGTTGAAGTACACAACTTTGTAATGAAATAGATCCAACGAAAGAAAATTACAATAGGGTAAAGTAATATCTAATTTTGAAGTTTCATAAAAATTAAGAAACTGTAGAGGGACCTTTCCATTTCTTTTGCTTACTACAAAAATAAAAAATAAAAAAAATTCAAAGCTTCTGAGGGAATTTTCTTCATTTTACCTGTGTTCAGCAATTTATTTCATACGATGAATGCATCCCATCAGGAATTTTGTCTCCCTTCTGAGAACAACTAAGAATCCTTGTAGATTCTTAGACTGTAGGTTGCAGAGGAAAGATATTATTCCAGCTCTGATCCTACAAAATGTTTTTTTGGAAGTGAGTCTGTGCTCATATGTAGTCCCAAGAAAGCTCAAATATTTGTGAATAGAAGAGCTTGTCCTTGCCCTTTCATTGGGCGTGGGATAAAGTTGCCATTTCTACTGCCTTTTGATTCTGTTCAGTTAATTTGGATGGTTGAAATAAAGAAGTCTGTATAAGTTAAAGAGCATTTTGCAACACAGCATTTCTCCTCATCAGCTCAGCAGTGCAGTATGAGGTTTCGAAAACATCACAAAAAAATATTTAAGCCCCCAAACTCTCTTTCCCACACGTTCTGAGATTTGATTCACTGCATTCACCAAATTTAAAATTATTGGAGTGCATGTGCAGTGAAAAACAATACACTGTCTTTTTTTGTTGTTCAAATGTCTTAACGACCTCCCTATCAAGCAAATTTTGTTTGCCAATGGGGATGTTGGTGTTCTGTGGGCTCCTTGTATGACAGGACTGGGTAAACTGGTTGAATTCTACTCCTATGCCTCAGGAAGGCCCTACCAAGCAGTCTGCAGACACTTGTTTCAGATAGGAACTTAGTAACGTGAACAGGGCTAGAGCGCAATAAACTGTTAGGGTGTTAGAGGTATTCTGCAGGTGGAGAGCTGCGAAAAGCAATGTAAAGTATTTCATTGCTATGTTGTATGCAGAGGTAAAGGCACACAGAACTGTTCGAAGAAACAAGAAGATACAGAAACAGAACTGAACCTGCAGATCACTAGTCCAGTGCAGCCACATGGAAAATGTATGTGATGCTACTGGATGAAGAGAAAAGTGTTGTTTTGTGTTTTACTGTTTTAAAGGAAGATACAGGTGCCATTTCAGCAGTGAACTTTTATGTTTGATACACAGAGAACACCACCATTACTCCTGCTCATCCTTATCCTCACGTCAACTTTTATCTGGCTCCAGTGCTCGTGAATCTGACACCAAGCACAAGGCTTCTCCCCTTATGTCATGCACAAACACGTGTTACACTGGAGGAGAAAGGTCTAGCCTCCCTTTTGCCTGCATTTTTTCTCACACAGGGAGAAGGAATCACCCCGAGGCACATGCACTGAAGCTTGAGACAGAGTACAAAGCCCTCCAGGTGTCTTTGGGGCCAAAAGGGAACTTGTCAGAGGTGAAGGACAACAGCAGCACGGAACTTAACAGTTACAGCTGATCCCATGCGTTAAAATAGAGCCATTTCTCCATCTGGAGGCCATATTCCTAGAAGAAGCTCAGTTCAGAAGCCCACACCAACACACAGTTGGAGTCCCAGGCAACACCCTCTTAGGCTGGGGTTTCAGCATGCAGTGGCAGTTGTGACCTCACATATTCTCCAGTTGCATCTGTTATATGATTTGCAATCACTTGGTGAAATCAGAATATATCTCACCAAAAGCAAAGGTATTCACAGTGAGGAAGACCCCATGGGAGAATCATGAAATGGGAGCTGGTGTTTCGGCTAAAATTAGTCTGGAAGCACGGAGGAATTACATGCCCAGAGCCAGGTCCTCATTCCATGCCACTCCTGACGCCTTCGTGTCCAAAGCTGTTAAAAAAAAAAAAAAAAAAAAAAAAAAAAAAGAGGAGCTCACACTTTAATCAAACAAATAATCAAGCAAAGAGCTACAGAGACCTGTCAGACAACTCATCTGTGAGTGTGTCACCATTTATATGATTGGGCACAGAACAGCACAAAGCATAGCTGTTGCCCTGACAGTGCCATCTCAAGAAGCGTTCTGCAGTTAGAGTTAATCACATCAAGGTTTTGTCACCAGTACAGTAACACATGGCATCTTTGCCCCAGTAACACTAAAGCAATTGGTTCAATTTTTTTTCGGAAGGAAAGTCCTTTTTGCAACACAGATCACTGTGGAAACACCTAGTGGGAGAACTGCTGTGGTGGAAAATGAACCCACATTGTAGAAGAGGTAAACATGTTGTCTGTATGGTATTTCCCCTCCTCCTGTGCTCTTGCAGAACTGGAGGAGTCAACAGGAAACCAACTGGCTTTAGGTAGAGCTGATCTCTCTGAGTAGGAGATAGCTTTTTTTCAGTCTCTATTTCTCTGCCTGTTTGAAAATATATAAATGCATGAAAGAAGTAATTTTTACTGTATCTGAACTGGCTGTATTTATTCTTGGAAGATGTAATAAAGTCTACTATACTGCCTTTTGCAGTAGAATTTTCTCTCTTGAATGCTAAGTTCTATGTTCTTTTTTCTCAGTTACTGAAGTCAAAGTTCAGGCACCAAACTTCTTTCTGTGATTTGGCTACTCAGAGTGGACAACTTTCATCTCTTATCCACTCTTTTCTAGATGAATCATTGGACTGTGCTGTGCCATAAGCTGTCTTCACCTTGTTTTTGCAGCTTCAAGGACAAAGCTGGCCCTCTAATCTTCCATGATAATATTTCTCCAGTTAAATGCTGCATTTGCTCCGTGAGTTAATGTCTTCACTGGAGGGCTAACCATCAGCCATTTCTTCTCCTCTTCAAGCTCTTCACAGTAACACATGCCCAGCGAAGGGATCTACAAAGGAAGGATACAAGCAGAAGTTACCAGCAGAGTCATGCTTTGGTTTTGCAGCAGAACAGAAAAGCAGATTCTGAAACCATTTTGACAAGGGAGCCTGGAACATTCTGCCACTTCTGAAACAAACTGAAAACGGGCTTGATGCCTGTGGTGCAATAGCTGAGCTTGTGCCATCACCCTAAGCTCACACTTGGATTTGAAAATCAAGATGCATTCACTCCTTATGCATTGATCGTGGGTAGTAAAAATATATCTAAAGACTGAATTCTCCTCTTAGTAATACCGTGGTGGATGATAGGGAAAACTGGAGTGAAAAAATCTGACACTGGTGATAATACACAAAACAAGCAAAAAAGCCTCTACAACAAAGTCTTAAGGGCAGGCCTCACTTGTGAAGCTGGCAAGAAAAGCCTTCTCTGTTTCATGCTGTGAACTTGCAGTGACCTGAAAATGTATTATTTAAAGAGTCACTTACTGAATATAGCTGCAGTTTATGCTCATAACACTATGAAGAGGAAAGGGAAGGCTCTTAGTCCTGCTTCTTAGTAAGGAGGCTCTTACCAGAGCGTGAGGCTTACATACACCTCTCACATTTAGGTGCTACCTGATACTGACTTTGGATGGGGGTTGAATGAAAATCTCCTAACATGCTGTTTAACAGGACAAAATGCTTCTCTTGACCACTAGTTCTATGCTAAAACTACACAAGATTACCTTTGTACTGAGAGAGCTTAAGTCAATGGTATTGACATGCAGTTACACAAGTCTCACTGCCTAAGAAAGCTCCATACTGAAAGTACAGAAACACACACAGAAAGCTTCCTGCTTCTTACCTTTCGGACCATCTGGGCAAAGTCACTGCTGTCTCTGGCAGGGAGTCCCATCAGAGGCCAGGTGAAAGATGCCAAAGAAGAGCCATGCCCCACGATGAGGATGACACCTGAAACATCACAGTAAAGAAAGAAAGGTTGTTAGGGGGTTGTCTGACTTCACAGACATCTTTGGTAATGTGGCAGGGTGTACTGTGCTGGTCAGAAAAATCCTCATGCATTGTAGGCATGCCAGCTAGTGAGAAAAAAGTATTTGCTAAGCAAACAACTTTCCAGAAAAGTAATTTTCTTATTCTGATCTGCATCCATAGGTACGAGTAGAATGACCGACGTATATACTCTTGTAATTTTTAACCATCTTCTGTTTAATTTTGCTTTTTCTTTTCTGTTCTATGAATTGCACTTATTTTGACTTAGTACAGGCCAGGTCAAGAACTACAAGGCTACCGTGAACTCTGTGCAATACAAACAACCCATGATAAATGTGCTTCTGTTGACAAAACTCTGCTTGTCCATGATACTGAAAGCGTCTGACAGAACATACAAACATCTTCAACCTTTACCTTTGCTGGGGCAGGCTGCAATGATCTCTTTTATAACTGCAGAGCTTCTGCACACATATTCTTCATAACTCTCTGATGGGACCAGAGAAGTGAGTGGGATGTTTCCCCTGACAATTTAATCACAAATACATGTTAATCTAGATGAATGAATGAGCGCGCATGAGAGGAGACACTTGGTTAAAAGGATGTGGGTTTATCCACTGACTTGACTGATATACTGATACCTCAACAATTCACATTAAATCTTACACCTACATATTGTAGTTCGTAAAGCATCAGATGCAGAGAAAACCATGTTTTTACAAAATCCCTAGTTTACAGTGGAGGTTGCTTAAACCCAGATCAATCCCGAAGTTTCTCAGGAGCTTCCTTGACCCCATCCGTGTCCATACTCAGGAGAAGACAGCAGAGCCTACTACACCTTGATATGCAGTAGCTGGTGGTGCCAAGGGTAGGCAGCTGGGGAGGCCAAATTCCTAGTGATGAGAGCCCAGCCAGCATCTCCTGGACTGTGGGACTAGCAAAACAGCAGGACAACAGTGACTTGCTGCTTCTCAACAGTCTCCTTACTTTTCTTGGCTAATACTTCAACTAGGGATTCTTGGCAACAAAATTCAACCTCCTCAAATTCACTTCCTATTTTTCATATCATCTTCTGAATCTGAGAGCTAGAGGTGTTCAGAGCCATGGCTGGCAAGTATGATTAGACACGTGCTGTGACCCAGTCCAGAACATTTATTTCTTTCTACAAAAAGCTGCCCTGCCATTTTGATAGTCTCCTTTTTCAGTGAATAGACAGGAAAGAAATTAGATTAAAATACTGTAGTAAGTTTTGATATCAAATTGTACTTTTACTGGTGAGTCCTTTGAATATTACAATAGCACAAACTGCAAAAGTAGAAAATAAGTGGTAAACCCATGTGCCAGGCCCATGCTAAATTGTTAATCATAGCTGATCTTAATTCTGGCCAGGTAAAGTCTGTTGATGGAACAATCCAAGACTTGACCCAGGTGAAGCCTGTCCCTTGAAGTGAGTGAATATGGTAAAACTACCCCTGCAACTGGAGGATTTTGAACCCTGTACATGACAGAAAGAAAGTGGCATCAAATGTGCAGGGCTACGGCTCACCCTCTCTGCTTTTGCCTGGACCTGAGTGAGCTGTGAGGGCACTACAGGCTGCAGCTGGCACTGCTGCAGAGTTTTCCTCTTCTCTTCCCACTGTTCTACACCTGCACCCTGTCCTGTGTGGAAATTTGAGTCAAGTGACCTCGTATTGAAAAAAATTTTGAAAAACTTTAAAAAGAACAATGACCCATAAAAAAGAAGGATTTTATTCTTTCACAAAGTTTAAAATGAAGATGCTCACGTGGCTATAAGAAATAGAGTGAAAGAAACTTCTCAGCTCATACTATTTCTTAGAAGGTGGGAAACCTCAGACACACTCATTTGTATTAGCTGAGCAATTTCCTGGAGCTGGCTGTGTATTGCACACACAGAGCAGCCCCAGAGAGCACAGGGAGCAGCTAGGCAAATTGGAGGCCAATTGTTTCCTGCTCCTCTGTGGTTTGCAAGTGCTCAGAAACAGTATCAGTCCCCTTCTGAGCTGTGGGGCCCCCAAAAAAATCCTTGCTGAGCATAGTGCAACTCAAAACATAACAACACCCTCCCTGAACTGAATTTGGCATGAACTGTCCTGTTGCCCACCCCAGATCACAAGGACAGCTGGCTCATGTTGGGGTCACCTCTCTCAACCCAATGGATACAAAAGCAGCACCAGAGCAAGGATAATGACATATGCAAGCTTCAGCTGTGTGCCCATTTCTAAAAATGGGCGTGTTGTCTCTATGTTAGAGCAAGACAGAAGACTGCATATCTTTGGAAACAGATCATACAGTCTTGAATTTGATCAGCATCATTCATTGCTTACAGTGCCTCTCAGCATTTATGACATAAAGAGAGAGGAGGTACCTCAGAGGAAGAACTAGCTTTAACAGCTAGACAGGAAGAAATTACCTGTAACTTGTATCTATGTTATAAGAAGCTTCTGTCAGTTCCGTGAGAGTCATAAAGCTTGGAATTACTTTGCTTGCTTCCCACTTGGTCCATTCAAACAGTCCTGGTTCCACCCTGATTTTGACTTTTTGGTCTAATTTAAGCCCTGCAACGACAAGCCATATTTCTCAAGAAGAAGGTACACTCAAAGTGTAACATTTAGGCAGTACATTCTACCTTGTTTGCATCAACATCTTCATTAACCAAACAAATTCCTTATTATTGAACAAAAGAGGATCATGATATTTAAACAAAGTCAGCATATTCTTGTCTGACTAATATTAGGACACACACAAAAAAAGCACTATTTTTATTATTATAGCTTTCTATAGCTATATTACTATTATTATAGTTATTTCTGGAGCTCTCTTGTAATATCTTCAAAGTACAGAAGTGAACAGAAGACCTCAGCAATGTTTCATTCAAGTAAACTTTATAAAGGAAATGTCTTTTTTTAAACCATTTTTATATAACATTTTGTTCAGTGACCCTCTATGGGGCAATAGATCATTCTACAGCATCAGAAATTTAATTCTGCTGTAAAAAGATACTCTTTTGTTTATTATTCTCACGAGAGATTACCAGGTTGCATCGTTTCCCGTAAGAAGTGCACACGTTCTACTGTTGATGTAAAGATGTTGATGAACATTTTGTTGATGAGTCGTTTGCAAAACCTATTGGAGTGGTGAGGTGAGAAGAAGAGAGAATGGAAGAGGAGGAAAGAAAGAGATTTGCTATACAAAGTAACTAAAATTGTTTGGCTCACAAAGGTGAACTTTCTGAGGAGGAAGCCATCTTCCATGATTCTGACTAATATCTGTCTGAACACTTGAGAACTTCTGCTTTTCTGCTCAGGAAGTTTTCTGAAAGAACTGGCAGTACTGACTTGGTTGGCAGTTCCTAGTGCTGAGTTCAACCTGATGTGAAATGCCTTCATTTCATGTAACATCAGAGTCCACTTTGAAGAGAGTGTTAGAGTTAATGGTATTATACTCTTCACATCATGCATGTGGCAGCAAATTTATTATTGCTTTTATTACCAGCCAGACAAAACTGCCTTGCCTTCCCTGCTTAAATGCAACAATAAATAACCACAGAACTGTATACAGAATCACAGAATCATTAAGGTTAGCAAGACCATGAAGATTATCTCATCCCTGGGTAGCTTACTCCAGCACCTTACCACTTTCTGAGAAGAAATGGTTCTTAATATCCAACCTGGACCTCCCCTGGCACACTTGAGGTCACTATCACCACAACTTTTTGTCCTATCACTGTTACCTAGGAGAGGAGGCTGACCCCCACCTTTCCACAACCTCCTTTCAGGTGACTGTAGAGAGCAACAAGGTCTGCCCCAAGCCTCCTTACCTCCAGATTGAACCATCCCAGCTACCTCAGCTCTTCTCCATCAGAGACTTGTGCTCCTTCACAGCTCCATTGCCCTTCTCTGGACATGCCACAAAGACTCAATGTCTTTGTTGTAGTACAGGGCTCAAATCTGAACAAAGTACTTGAGATGCAGTCTCACCAGGGCCAAATACAGAGGGATGATCACCTCCCTGCTCCTGCTGGCTACCCCCAAAGACTTAATGGAAGTTTGACTAAAACATTTTCATTTTTTATGCCTTACCTTGCAGTACATGTTGGGCTGTCTGTATGCAGCGGAGGGCAGGGGACGAGTACACATAGCTGACTGTCACCTCCTGGTCCAGCAGAGCTTCCCCTGGTGGGAACAGCAGTGTGAGGTGTTCTTTCACTGGTCACCATAAATGAGAAACTACTGCAGAAGTGTTTCAGTAAAAAAAGCTGGGACCAAGTGTTGGAAAGATAATTACAGAAGAATGTCTAAAAATCTGCAAGCAGCAGATAAGAATTTGCAGCAGACTTCTATTATCAGTATCAGATGTGCATGCTCAGGGAGCAGAAATAACTTCATTTGGTGAGTGATCTGAGTGAGACTAACCCGTATCACCTAGCCAGCAGTTTTACCTGTGATGAGTTGACCACAGTCTGCCAACCATGAAGCTGTGTCCTCCAGCCAGCCCCCTCCCCCAGGGACAAGTACTTGAGATATTACTCCCTTGTAGATGTGCAGCAGGGCACAGGTAGTGCTGCAGTTTCCCTCTTTTACCTTTCTTGGCCAGAAACTGGCAGATTGTGTCTCCAACATGAACAACCAGCCTTGCCCTTTATTTTACTGTTGTTTAGCAAGTTCCTGCAGCTGTTGTCCACCCGGAGTGGTTACCACAAAGAATGCTGCTAGCAAGTTTCTCTACTACTAAGCCAGTGTGAGCTTAGCCAAATGATGAAAAATTGCTTCCCAAACCCATACAATTGCGGCAGGGTATTATCCACCTTACCTATAAGTCTTGACTGGAAAACACCACAGGAAGATAAAGGAGGATCATGCTCAAAATGCTTCATTCTGTCTTTCCGTTTTGGTAGGGCGGAAGGAAAGTTGAGGTCTGCTCTGTAGTATTTTCCTAAAACAAGGTGGAACATTTTACTGTGATGTGAGGGGGGCAGCAACAAAAGACACAGGCTGCCTTTTGTTGTAATGGCTCCATTCATTTTGAATTCTCAGCCAAGAACTCTCTCTGCTGGCAAATAAAAACAGGTTGGAGCCCTGTTAAAAACCCAGTGACTACTAACATCCTCAAAGAGATCATGTTTTAAGTTCACAATGCTGACTTGGGAAATCACCTGTCCTAACAAAATAACACCTCTTCTGCAAGCTCCAAAGGAGTAAAGGGAGAGGAGGAGAGAGGGGTCAATAAATCATGAGCATTTGTCTTCATGGGACTCAAAAGAAACAAAAATCCTCTCCATATCAATATTCTTTAACCATCTCAAATTGAAAATAAAAATATTTTGATTGGAGAAAAATGAAATGAATTATGAAATAAGTTACCACTCTCATTATCCACAATGAGAGTCACACAAGAATTTAGGAGACCTCCAGCAAAGAAGTCTTTCAGTGTAAAGCCTCCTTCTCAACCTTTCCTCCCAACACATACTTGCTGTTGTGGATCAGTTTTCTTCACCATTAATGCTTTTTTGAGAGAGACACAGAGTGCCAAGAAATTCAATTTTTACTGTACAGAAGTGCATGGTTTGCTTTTGTTCTTCTCTATATTTGGCCAGGGAGGTATGATGATCAGCAAATCATGATGCTGACTTGAGTACAGAAAGGCAGAGGTGTCTGATAAGCCCCAACTGGGTCATTTGAGTAACTAATGGTAGAGATTTTGTGTTTTATGCCTCTGATAGCAATGTGTACGAATTGTACAAGAGCAGTGTTTATTCTGTGGTATTTATCCAAAACAAACATAAAAGACAGCAGGACATGAAGGCCAGTCTGGACCAGGCTCTGAGCAGCCTGGTCTAGTTGTAAATGTCCCTGCTCATTGCAGGGAATGGGCTTTAAAGGTCCCTCTCAATTCTAAGGATTCTATGATTTTATGACATTATGATGGTTAGGTGCAGGTCAAAGAAACATTGTGTCTGACTGTGCATCATTATTCACTCTTTTTTGTCAGCATTTACATCTACACATAGAAGCCCATATCCCTTGTACTCTTTGTGGGGGTAAAGAGCGTTTGGCTCAGGTTTGCTCAGAACCTCCCATTATCTTACTCACCATCTGCAGATAAACATTGTTGAAGCCAAGATTTCCCAAAGACCTGATCAACTCTTTCCCCATGGCGCATCACCAGCACACCTCTACGCAGACCGGTGTACTGAGAAAGCAATATAAAAATTTATTTCTATTACAGTATTATAACCTGTGTGAAAAGTCTGGATTTCTGGATGCTGTCTAACAGACAGGGCTGTCCCAAGAGATTAATAACAAGCACAGAGGGGGAGAGAATGAAATGGCTAAAATGGATTAGCATATTAAGACAGTGATAACCCTGACTAGCTCTCTGTTGAAGGCAAATGAAGAATATATCTGATCTTCATGGGCTACAGGTTAGATTTAAATTCAGCATTTATTCTGGTGAAAGGTAGTCCTGATAATTTTAATTCCACTGTGGGAAGAGTTAGATTAGTATGAACTGTATAGTTATAAACAAAAAGAGAAAGTAGAAAAGAATGACTTCAATCTGCTAACACCAATCTCATCCTTTTTCCTGAACGAAAACAGATTTTACATTTTTCCAGCAGCATATGGCCAAATCAGTAGTGAGCCCAGGCCTCACCTGGGGCCCTTAGTCTGCATGGGGCTACAGATTTGTCCTAAGTATGTCGGTGTTAGTTCACAATGAACATAGACAAAGATGAAAAGATAAGGAAAAATAGCTCAAAAGCTTTAAAAGTTTTTAAAGAGCAACTCATCACAGCATTATGGTTGCAACACCAAGGTTAGTGATGTGTATCTTCAGTAACAGAATTCTTAAGAAGTGGTATGAGATATATATTCACACATTTCGCTAAATACTGTTGCATTTCTGCTGCAAGACACAAATTAACTGCTGTGAGATCAGAGTTTAAGGTTTTGTGGTCTCGATATTCTGCCTGGGAGGAGCTCAGGAAGTTGGGGAAACGCCTGGACTGAAGACATGCACATCTGCAAAAGGTGTTCCTCAGGGCAAGCAGTGGCTCTGCCATGGGTCTGAGCAAGATAAGGGGTTAAAGAGCACAAATGAGCTAGACTTGTGGCTCTTGCAAAAGTGAGTCTCATGAAGGATGAGAAAGGTAATACCATGTTACATATACTACAAAATATTTATGAGATATGGTACTGTAAATTTATGAGCAGTGTATGTATGCACTACATATAATTTTCATGTTACGTTGTAATGAATATAAAGAGAACCAGGAAGATACTATTAAAATTAATGTATGTTTTTACTTAATATATCACGCACAACTACATGGCAAAGATAAGAAATAAAATCCCAACTACCTGGAGTGAAAGAACATCAGTTACACTCCTTGACATAACAAGATTATGGACTTCTCCATTCAGCTTAACATTAGGTTCACTTGCAGACTGGGTGAAAAATTTTGGATCTGGCACAAAAGCATGTTCCCTGTAGAAAAAGCAGAAGCAGTGCACACACAACGTATGGACACACACAAAAATAGAAGGGATTTTTAAGTTTGGATTTTGCCCATAGGCATATGACAACCAAGACTGCATGTTCCATTCAACATTTTTCACACATATACAATCCATTTTACTACTTTGTTCAAGTTATAATCTGTCTAGCAAAAAAAAGAGCAAAATTATACGAGCAGATGGCATATATTGGGTGTAACTCTTCTGAAGAGTGAGCTTCAAGCAGGAAATACTACCTGGTTGTCACCTTTCTGCCTCTAAGAGCTCAGCATAGATGAAATCTACACCTCTTGCTTAGAAAAATTAGTTCTAATCTAGAAGAATCATTTGGCACACAGGAAGCCAGTGAGATGCCTGCTGATACAGGTTGAATTAAAAACAAGTGTGAGCAAAAGGTGTTGGAGTAATCTTCACATGGTTGAATTCATTTAATTTCAAGTTGATTTTGTTACCTCTAGAAATGAGACAAAAAAAAAAAAAAGAAATGCTGGAGATGCTCAAGGCCAGGTTGGATGGGGCCCTGGGCAGCCTGATCTTATGGGTTCCAGCCCTGCCCATGACAGAAGGCTGGGCGGGCTTTAGGGTCCCTTCCAACTCAAACTATTCAGTGATTCTGTGGTTCAGGTTATTCAAGAGCACAGAAAGACTACTCCAATTTTCCATGTGCATGCGTCTTATCACTTTCCCTTAAGAAATTTCATCTTCCCACCCAGACATTGAGGTCCCCTCTGCTCATCTCACCTCCAGCTCTTTCCCAGCAGCCCACAGTTGGCAGCAAGGAGAAACAGCAGCTGCTTAAAACCAACAGCACCCATGAATCCCCAGCACCTGAGGAATGGACCACAACCAACCTGTGCTTAACCCACGTGTCTGACTCGCTGGCTCTCTCTGTGTAGTTTTCAGGAAGAAAACCCCTGCATCCAGTCTGGTGCGAAGTCCCGATGACCCAGCCTTCACTGACATTGGACTGCTGCATTGGGTTGACGTAGATGAAGTCCCCAACATTGATCATAAGTTCATCAATATTCTGGGGCTTGTACTGGAAGAGTGCCCGCAGTGTCTGGTGGAAGGACAGAGCTGGGTCAGGCCAGGATTTGGTTGGAGGTCTGACAGCATTCAGGAGACATGGGCTAAATGTACAGCAGCCACTGCCATCAGCACCATTTCCCACACTGCAGCTTGCTCTGACTTGGTACTTAAGCAGACAGATAACAATGAATATGCAGTGAGTGTAAAAACAGGCACTTGGTATTGGTAATATTACTTATTTTTTTTCCCCTGTAACTAGTGTGATGAATTTGAAAGCAGACATGGCAAAAGAATTATCAACTATTTCAGTGATTACTTGCAGATCTCTAGAGACAAACTATCAAATTCAAACAAAAAAAAATATAGTGATCTGGATTAAAAAAAATAGTAGTTATTCATCATTCTGTAGTTAAAACTTGGAAATGAAAGCTGGAAAAAATTTGACTGTTTTAAACTAAGACTGTGGTAAACTGAAGTTGACTAGGGACAACTATGCCCAACTTGCTGAAGATTAACCCGTGCCTTTTCCATCACTGTTGATGAATGAAAAAAACTAATTCTGCTAAACAGAATTTTGCAGCAGAGCTGTGATTTGACGAGCAAACATTCAAAGGTCATCATTTCCTGTCTCTTATTTTCTAATAGGTCATTGTAAGATGAATTCTTCAGCTGCTGTTTGGAACTGGATCTCATTGACATGCAGGTCAAGCAGGTAACTGTAAACATATCTCTTACAGGCTCAAGAATATGATCTTTTTTTCAGCCCAAAGATTTGAAACAGCTGTACATTTTGAACACTGTACTGTGCATGTACTGTTTTTCCTCATGGAAAACAAAGTAAAACAAGATGACTGCAGGAAATATTCTAACTACAGACCCGGACAGAAAATTAAATAAACCTGATGACAGTACCTGGTAATGCACAAAACGCATGTCCCTTGAATAGAGAGCAGCTACCCAGTGACAGGTCTCCCCCGGGTTAATGCATTTGGCGAGTTGTTCCAAAGTTTTCTGGTGATGAGGACAGAATTTGTGAGCCAAGGTAAGGTGGAGCTGCTTTAGGCAGGGCTTCACATGACAGTCTAGGAATAAAGCAATCAACTTACATCGTGACTTAGAAGGAAAGGCCATTTTAAAGATCTTTGTGTTTTATCCTGCACATTTTAGCATGATTCAGGAAATATCTTAGTAATTAGTAGTAGAGTGGACCATAGTTTTATTATGGAATTGTTTTAGTAGATGCCATGGCTTTAATTGCGCTAAAATAATTCAGAAATCTGGACTAAATTTAAGCCTTAACTTAAGCTGAGAGGGAAAACAAACTGTTTGAATTCTTCTCCCATTCTGACACGTAACACGTTCATCTCTCCCAGACCAAAGATATCTGAGGGCTGTGCAGCTCCAGTCTCCACCAACAGATGAAGTCTCCCAACATCATGGAAGTACGTGCCTGGTCCTAGGAGGCTACAGAGGTCTCCCTTCCTTAGCTCCATGAGCTTGGTTTAAAATATATTTCTGCATTTCCTTATTGTATTTATTACCCTGACAATTGTGGATGTAAAAAAAAACAATCACCCACTGGTAATATGAATGTAAAACTCTGTTAGCCCTTGCTATGCCTCAGATGAACAATCCTGGGGGTACGGGAGATCCCCAGCTGGCGCACAACCACCAAAAAGAGATGGATGACTCAGATTCAAGAGGAGACAAACTTATGTGAGCACTAGGGAAAACCCAGGCCTGATGGGCTGCATTTCTTTGCTTTTTCATTTCTGCCTTCCTCCTTAGCCTGTATGCAGAGAGTAGAATATCCCCAAGGTTTAAAGGTCCACTGTCTTTCCTAGACTGCATAAGAGTCAGAGAACTGGATACAGTTACAATTTGGTTTATTTCCTCCAAACATGTATTTTCTCTTTTTTTTTTTTTTTTTTTTTTCAGTCCTCTCACAATCATGGCACCAGTCCTTGATGACAAAAAGACAAAGTAGAGGTTGGGTACAGAGGTCTAGGGGTAGGTAGGAATAGACTTCTTCCTATCTTAGATATCCTAATTCTGATGGCCTGTCAACTTACACAAACATTTCAGCTTGTGGGCCAATAAAAGAAATGCAAAGCAAAGAAAATCTGATAGGAATAACCCCAGCAAAGCCAGTGCCACAGAAATTACTTTGTAAGAGCTCAAAACTGAATAACACTCAGGTTATTTAAAAACCCATTGTGAGCAGCACAGCATAAGTGCCCAGAAAACAGAGATCTCATCATTTAAAGAGCCTGCTCTATCCATCAGCTGCCTCAAAGATGCTGCCAGGTAAAACCTTTGCTTAGATTTCCTATAGAATAAATTTATGAAGACTTTTAGTGATTTTTTTTCTTGTAAGTAGAGCTCAGCAAAAGCCACCTAGACAAAAGCAGCATGTCTGAGTCTAAAGCACCTCTAGACATTGTTTTTGGATCTGTAGGAGGAAAGTGTGTTTGTCAGCAATAAAACATCTACTACACTATTGTGGAGACACAGGAGATGGTTTCATTATCACATCTAAGCATTTGTATAACAGCCCACACATTTTCCCTCTGATGTTGATCCCACCTGCCATTGCTGAAGCCTCTGAAGAGAAGGCCGCAGCAAACTCTTTGAGGATATTTGCGTGGCTGTCACCAACAAAGAAACCAAGGTAGCTGGTGGATGAGTGTAGTGATAAAGAAATAGTTGGTGGAAATCTCTGTGCAAAGCTGTTGCAGATTCGCTTCATGATGTCATACAGTAACTCCACTTTCTGGTCTTCACACTGAAAGAAAACAGGGCATTCTTTATCCTCTAAGATCAACAGCCACGGTGGCAGCCCATCTTGTAAAGTTACACCAGAAAACAGGATGGGCATTACTTCCTGAGAAAGATAACACCTACAAACATGTCTTGAAATTTCTGGTATTAAAATCCTTAATTTTGGGCAGTTCGATCAGCACAAAGTCTTGATGTTGTAATAAAAGATGGGGTCTTTTACCATTAAGTAAAGGAAGAAAAAGCAAAAGATTTTACCATCTGAAGTAATCTGGAATGTGGTAGAGATCATGACTTCTCTCTTCAATTCTAAGTAAGCACTTTTTATCATTGTTATCCTACAGTCCTTTGCTCCGTTAAAATAAATAAATCAAGAGCTGAGTAACATACGAAGTATTTTCTCTTTTTTTTTTTTGTACTTGTAATCTTTTCTACTCTAAGTACAGCAAATTGAAGAATTGTACAAAGACATACTTCCACAAGAAGTGGAAATTAAACAATTTAAGAAGTAAACAGAAAAAGATGAAATTTGTGCCATCCAGCCATAGTCACAGACATTAATGATGCACCAGTTCCACTGTGGGTTTTTTTTTTTTCCCCTCCATAGTAGAGCTATTTGCTTCTTTGAGGTGCAGGAGATGCAGAGCGTCAGGAAAGAGAGAGGCTGGGCTGGGTGGTAGAGGTGGAAGCAGGGCAGAGAGTCTCTCATCCTACATGGGAACTGCCAGGTCATCTATCACTGACAGCTAAGGAGCATAGAATAGCACCAGAAGGTATGCATTCATCCCTAGAAATATGCTACCTGAAACAGAGCTGAGGTGTGTGAGGTGAGGTTTACAATTCAGGCATCTCTTCCAGGGTCAGGCCTTTAAACTTGACACTTCTCAAGAGAATGGCATTCGTTATTAATATTTTTTGGTTTGCATAATTGTGACGAATGGTTGCAGGGCACCACACTACTCAGTATTTTGCAACAAATGGTTATGTTCTTGCTATCCTCAGCAGCATGGTTTCACATGATAGTATGACTAACACAATGATTTTGTGCAGCTTCTCTATAGCAATGGCACCATAGTAGTGGCCTGTTGGCTGGGACTTGCCAGGTTGCCCAGTCCTACCAGTAGTCACTATCTAACGCTTGCACACTTTTTGTGCCTTACCGTGAAGAAGTCACAGAGTGTGATGTGAGGGAAAACCTCATGAGCTCTGTTTTTCCCACACTGGCGTTCACTCTCCTTCCAGAAATCTTGCAGGCAGTTATACAAGTGGCCAGTGGGACACAAATAAAGAGCATACTCCTGGGGGATTGGGTCATCCAAAGAGGGATCATTGCTGTGAGAGTGCAACCTGAAAATACACACAGAAAAAGTATGTGAGCCACCTACTCTTCTTTGTTTCCTTGGGTGTACAACAGAAGGTCCCATGAACCATAAGCACTGTGCTGAGACAGGGAGCACTTGCACTCTGACATAGTTCTGAAAGTGCCTGGCTGTCCTCCATCCATGTCTGTAATCACGGTTCAGAAACTATGGCATCAATGCAATGAGTAGTCACTTGGCAGCCAAGACCTTAGTAAAGAAGAACACTTAAAATCAGGGATGAGCATCTGCCCAGAGCAGCCAGTCCCCTCGTCCTGTGAGGCATCACTGTGGTAAAAGTAGTTTCTTCTAACCAGGAGTCTCTCTGCTCCCCAGCTCTTGATTTACCCCAGACCTTCTGTAAATAACCCTGCTTCCCAGAATTAGAGTAAATACAATTATTACTTTCTCTGAACAAACTAAAAACAAACAAACAAAAAGCCACATGCAAAGTCTTTAAAAGCATCTAACTTCAAATTCAGTAGAAGAATCAGCATGTTAACAAGAGTTTTTCCATCAGTTTTAATGTGAAAGCATTCATCAGAAATCACAGATGCTTACCATTTTGCAGCATCATCTATTGACTTTTGGCCAGTAGCAACCAAAGCTTTTTGCCTAGAAAAAAAAAATACATAAACAAAACCTAAGCTGATTAATCAGAATAAAAGTAAACATTAGAATTGTTTTCTATGACTTCAATAAAATAATGAACAATAGATACATTGTGGCAACTGATTCTGTTTTACAGCTGTAGAGTGAATAACCCAAAAAAAATAGTACCCACACAAAATAATGAAGGTAGATGATATACTTTGCATGGCTTATCCAGATGGTATAAAGATAGCCAGTAAATAAGGAAAGGCTCAACTGATACTGACAGTCAAGGCTCACCCAGGACTCCACAGGGGAGGAATCTCCAACAGAAGTTCCTTCCCCAGTGGTGGTGAGCCCTTAAGTGGGGTCTGGGAGAGGTGGATCCAGACTGCACCCCTTCCGGTCACACAGTGCATTGCCTTCACCTGTGCTCCTGCGGCTGACTCAGTGCTCACCTCAGGTGATCAATCAGTGGTTCAGGCCCTGATTCAACAGTTCCCATACAACAGCACAATGTATATTTATAATAACTAAACCTATAATGGCAAGGTTATCCCTATCAAATATTAATGTTCTTGAAACCTTCCAGACAGTCTGCTCCACTGCATATCTTTAGCTCCTTGCAGGCTGGTAATCTGTCCTTTCCACGTCGCATCTATAAAATGTGTTGTGGAGATGTTTGCTTAGCACTCCTACTGATTTAATGGATTTCCTTAGGGTTGGTTTACTTCTTCCTCCACATGCTGTAAGAATAGTGTTTGCTCTGTTGCTAAGATAATTTTTTTTATTAATAAGAAGCCCAGATTCAAGTCCACACATATAACCTAATCAGAACATACTTATTAGGGGTTTGAAACTCTACACTGAGGATTTCCCTTAGCTGAGAATAGAGCCAGACCTAATCCACAAGTTAATTCCAAGATGACATACAATATCTCAATTTTCTCCCTTTTATGCAACTGCCATTCTCTGGGATCAAATTTGGTTCATATTTCCTTTTCATAGAACAATAGAATATCCTAAGTTGGAAGGGAGACACAAGGATCAATGAGTACAGCTCACGGCTCCACACAGGACCACCCAAAAATCAAATCTTATGTCTGAGAGCATTGTACAGATACTTCTTGAACTCCAACTTCTTGGAAGTGTGACCACTGCCCTGGGGAGTCTGTTCCAAGCCCACCAACCCCTTTTCCTGTCCTCCAACCTGGCCTTCCCTGGCTGCACTTCCTACAGGTTCTATTGCTGGTCACCAGAGAGAGGAGAATAGCTAGAGCTTTGAAAATATCATTGACATCCATTGTGAGACTGAGTCTTTGTGACTAAATGCTGAATTTTTGGAGGGTGAAGGATTCCCAGTGTTTAAGTAGCACCTGCATCCATGAACCTCATTTTCAGCCCTGCAGTCCACATGTAAACTTCTCAGAAGTAAAATGAAGGGGAATGGAAATGGTAGAAATGGAAGAAAAACTGCAAAGTTACTCCACATCTGCTTATCCTTCCTTCATCCTTGAGGTTACCCTTTCTGACTGCTGTGTCCTGAGGGCATCTAATTGTTTAATCTAATCCTCACACTGTTATCATCCCCCCATTCATGCGGCATCTGAGCATGTACTAGAGTGCCTTAAGTGCATTGTGAAGCAAATCTCAAGCTTGCTGTGGTTGCATCTTCCCAGACTTCTCTCTTATTTGTAGTGCAAAGCTACCATTGGGTTTGTTAAAGGCAGTGAAATGTGCAAATATGCATATGCAACTGTACTTGGTGTCTTAGTGGAGGATCAGCACAGCTGAAGACTAACTCTAGTCTTTCCACTCAAGCTCTAACTTCTACCTTTCTTCTCTCTAAAATAAATAGGCTACCATGGCCAAATCGATCCCAAAACTATGAGCTAGCTGATCTAAAATGAGCCTGCTTCCTCTGTGATCAAATATTCCTGCAACATTTATTTTTTTTTTCTGCCTCTCTGCTGACTCTCCCTTCTCTATTACATCAAACATGAACAATTCGTGCTTTTGTTGTGCTCCCCAGGCAGCCTTTCCTGTCAGACCCTTCTGTAATGTAGGTGCTTACTGACTGTTGGCCAGAACTGCCAGCCTTTGTCACCTACTGCAACACTTTAATCTGAGTGTTTTATCACTTCATACCATACTGCTCCTCCCATTTGGAGACAAGTTCTTTGTAAACAGCCCCAAAGACAAGCAGAACTCGACAGCAGCTTTTCTTTACATAGACTGTGCAATCATGAAAGTAGTACGACATTTGGAGACCTAAGGCCATGGCCTGTTACAACGCTCAGCAATGTGTCCTTACTCTCCCATACTCCTCTCTGTGCCTGTTTCCATCTTTCAGCTTATCCTATTGGTTGGTAGTAGGATGCTTTCCAGCACAGTTTGTCAGCCCTCGGTGTTAGGAAAACATTAGGCTGTAATTAGACATCCCATGCTTCCGAGATGAACAGTGGAGAATGAAAGATAATGCATATGATAAATTCTGCACATGCCTAATTCTTTCAGAGAAATGGTAGGAATAAATCCTTTAAGTTTGCATTACAAGTAATGTATTTACAGGGAGAATAAGCTGGTTCTTCCCTAAAGCAGAAAACAGCTATCACATTTCAATTCAATCTAAGCAGGAGATATTCATTGTGTTCATCTGCTTATAGGCTCTATTCTCAAGTATTTGAGTTTTGTTCCTTCTGAAAATGTTGCTTTTGCATGCTGGTCCTACGTTATGAAAGGTTTTGTAATATTTCCAACAAGTATCATTTTTCATATACCAAAAGGGCAAATTTTCAGAACTTTCATTTATGTTTGAAGCCAGCAACTACAGAAACAACTAAAAAGTTTTATAAACTACAGTCCAAATTTTCAATGTGCTGAAGTTTGTAGGACAAACAAAGAAATAAATAAAGTGCTTTCAGACTTTCTGCCATTTTATGTTGACCTATATTGCACTTTTTTAACTGTTTCTTGATTTTGACGTAGAAAGCACAAAGCCAAGTCAATCATTGGAGAAAATATTGTGAGGCAGTGTAAAGAACGTAATATACAGAATAAAAACTAGTTCTTACTTTGGGGGGACCGTACTATCTATGAGAGAAACATCAAGACAGGTTTTAAGCTCCACAGCTAAAATTCCACTGGGTATAACCAGGAAAAAGGAACCCACAGCTACCCTGTAAACTGTGTGCACCACGTCTAAAGATGCTTCACCAAGCACAGATGTTCCTAAAAGAATGGAGCTTGATCAACTTGTTTAATTTTCAATCTAGAGTCAAAATGGAAATTACAGATATATTGATGTCCTTTTTCAAACACTTATTTGAGAACTTCTTTAACATTTTAATGAAAGGACTTATTTTCTTCAGTTGTAAGTCCATGGCACAACTGGCTGCCACCACAGTCTCCAGATTTTCCATTCAGAATTTTGCCGATGCTCTGCAAAACCCCCCAAACCTCCCTTTCTAACCAGAACCATATCTGGGGAAAGAGTTACCACCAAGTTTCTTTAACTCAATTGTAAGAGTGGTGCCAGTTCATCCTTCCTCAGATAGAACAGCCAAGGACAGGGTCTGAAATTTTCCAGGTAGGACATGCTTTTGAAACAAGATTCATATTTAGGACAGAGAGAAAAAGGGACAGACTCATGTGGCATCTTGTTTACCCTTTTAAAACAGACTCCTATGACAAAACCCAGCAAAATATTTTTTTGTTTGTTTGTTTTTGCTAGGCCTGAAAAAATCTTTGGATAGAAGCTACATCCACATTTAGTTCCCTTGTAATAACAGTGATAAGTAGAAAAAAAATGGAAGGATTCATCCCAAGAGTGAGCTATGGATATCAACTTCTTAATTCATTGTGAACCCTCTCAAACTTCAGGTGCGGAAGGGTGTGTGTCTTCAAATATTTTTAGAAATGGATGCAGAGCAAGTTGTTTTAGTAATAAGATCAATACACAGTGCTCTACAGGGTGGTCAAAGTGAGACAGACCTGCTCCTCCTATGGAGACATCACCCCCAAGAAGTGGCACGTTCTCTTGATGGAAAATGCAAGCTGTCTGCATTCAAGTAGATACAAGAAACACCTCTCACTGTACAAGAGTAGCTGAAAACATTACTCACGCGATGTGAGCTGGGAATCCTTTGGCCAGGAGGGACTCGAGGAGTGCAGAGGGGCTTTTGCTCCTGCGTTTATTGGACACCTTTGCATACAGCTGTGTCTCAGCCACCGCCATCTCCTCCTCTCTGCCTCTAGCTGAGCTCAGTGCTGAAAGAAATTAGGAGGGGGAGGAGGGAGGGAGGAGGGAGGGAGCAAGAAAACAAGAGAGAAAGAGAAAGAGGCAGATAAAATAAAAAAGCCCTCAAATTTCTTGTGATCTTCTCTGACAAAAGCTGACATCCTGTTTTCATAACCTGTGCGCCTTTGAGTTTTTGTTTTAAAAAAAGCAAAAGTAGAACAAGACTATTGTCCAAGGGGAAATGTAAGAGTTAGGGTGGACTTGCTGAAGAGTCTGAGGCTGGATCTTTCAACTCTTCATTTTAAGTTTCTGGACTAAGAAATCCATCTGAGTGTCTACTGGAGAGGGAAGGGACATCCTGCAGCATATAAGAAGTTAGTTCGTAGGCTGAACTCATTCCTCTTGGGTTTAACGTTCATATTCTCCAGCTTCAGCTGTACTTGGATCCCCTTGTGGCCTCAACAGTAGTCCACCAACTGGCCAACTGTGCAAGTACAAATCAGGCAACCCATCTAGACAAAATGCCTTTGGTCTGTGCTTGGAGCAGTTCAGAGAGGCAACTCAGTGAGGCCTGTCCTTCCTGGTAGTGCCGCCGTTCCACTAACAGTGACTTCAGAAAGTGGATCTGGCTCATCCCCAGGACTCCCAGGATGGTCAGAGCAGGTGAAATGGAAGGAGCAGTTTTCAATGGCCTAGACTGTCCCAAACAAGGGTACAACTGCTACCCAGAAAGGATGGGAATGAGAGGATCTCTAGAGGTGCTGGTCTCAAGAAAAAAGCCCTCATTGTCTCCTTCTTGGCTGAAGTTCCCCTTGGGGCACTTCAGCAGTCTGGGCTGCCTCTCCCAACCTTTGCATCTGAAGCCTGGAGAGAAGAGAGAGCAACCAAAATAACACAGCCTGAACGTGCACAGTGAACAGGAAGGTGATGCCATGCCCTGACACTTCTAAGTGTGAGCTTCCATCCTGCATAGTGTAGGGACTGATTGGGTTCCTTCACTGCAAGAAGATCCAGAGAAGTGTTTTCATGGAAAACCTTCATTTCTTCAACGATCTCTAAGGAGTCTTGTTTCATTTAGACTGCCATGATCTTTTACTACATCTCTCTTCCTCCTTCTTCCCTCCACCCTCTCTTCAGCAACATCTCTCTACTTACTGAAAAACCACAAGACAAATTAGGACTACTTCTGAGTATTATACAAAGCTGAATATACATGTTCATTTTATAAACCCAGACTGCAGATAAGTTGCTCTCAGCACAGGCAGTGTTTTCAAGAACGAGTTACTGCTTGAAAGTTAAAAACTGTCCAATGTGTGGAAGTTATCCACAATTAATACATGTTTTTTTTGTTTTTTTGTTTTTTTTTTCCTGGAATCCCTGTTTAAATGTGCTGTTTGCTATGAGCACACAGAGAAGGGTAAGGAAGTGAAGAAGCAGCATCCTTCAAGGGCCCTGTTTGACAACATGAAGAAACACCTGGGCCTCTGCCTGCTGCCACTTAGGGCTGCAGGCAGACTCCTCTGCTACACAATTTTTGATAAGAAACGAGCAAGCACAAGCCCGTGTGGTTTAACTTCTGCATTATTTCTTTGCCTGGAAGGTTACAGAGAGGTTTGCAAATACTGCAATATTACTTTACGCTCTTAGAATGATTAAAACGCGTGCTGAATTTTTATCTTCCCCTTTCTGTAGCAATGCCATCCGGGGCTACCTGATACCTGTTCCCAGGTTGGATTTCACAGCTGCCTCCACCTGTGACCAGTGGCTGAACAGGCAGCCCAGGGCAGCTCAGAAAACCTCTCAGTGCAGGCTGGTTTAGCAACCTCAGGACTTCCTTTTGGCTTCTTTTGATGATGAAGAGAGAAAACAGTTTTGGTTTTAACTATGACTTCTCAGGAAGAGGTGAGTGAAGCTTTGGGAGGATGTGACGTCCTCTAAAGAAGTGATGTGTCTGTGCTTATTTCTCATGTAGTTTATACTTCTCAGTGCTGTTAATACTTCCAGATGAACAACTTATACCCCAGCTAGAAGGGTTTTTTGTTTTTTTTTTCTTTTATAGACTTTAAAAATTGTGTACAGCAAGCTGTCCTTTTGTCTGCCTTAAAATTAGTGGGTTACATATGAAATTTAATTTACGGCCATTGAAATGAAAATCAGACTTAATCAAATGGAAGAGTAGAAACCTCATTGCAGCTGTTTGCTGAAAGGTGAAAAGATATACCAGGTGATTGGAGATTAGTGCCACCAACAAAACACACATACTTTGCCTAAAATGTATCACTATAAATGTTTTCTGGGACTCGCTGGGAAGCACTTGTGCTGCTTTTACATCTTACCAACTCCACTATCTTTAGCAATCCTTGACCTATTTCACCACTATGAGGTCAAAAACCTGATACCTTTTGTCACAGATAGCGTTCAGAACTGACGGCAGAAATCAGAATTTTGAAGCTGTTTACCTTGAGTTCTGATGTGGCCCATTTTAATTGTTTTCCACTGCATTAAAACAGATCAAAGGTTTTCTGGGCTAAAATTCAGTCGGCCCACGCATGAGGTTACTGCCAGGTGCTGTACAGGTGTGATGTGCTTTTCTGTCCTTCTCTTGTTTCTGATTGCAATTAAAGAGAGAACCTCACAGGGGATATGTTGAAATTTAAGGGAAAAAAAGAAGTCAGAGTTTTTGAAAGTGTTTAGACAAACTTGAAAATAATTTAACTTCTGTAGTTTGCTGTTTAATTAATTGCAAGAGCTTCTCTCGTGAAGTATGGTTTCTTTTCTCATGAAGAAATGGTTTATTTTGGGCAAAGATAGATTCTTGCAAGTGTCTCTGTGGATTCATTTTGTATCTGCATTGCAGGGAAAATAACTGTCAATGGGAGTTGGAAGAAAATGTCCCTTTATGCCAGGAGAATAGTGTCAGATTTTTTGAGGTGATTGAAATAATTTGCTTAAATATTGTCTTTTTGTTCCTTCTGTTGAGCCAGGCTCAAGGGGCAAATCCCACTACTGGAAGTCTTGAAATCATCTCTATTACAGAAGATGGACCACCAGTACCAGAAATTCAGTTCTCCTTCAAAAGATTTTTCAGCATACAAGTGAGAGTTGACCCCAGTGCAGATGGATCTGGTAGGGATGCTGCATACTGCATTGACCTTTGTAATCTGAACAGCTAATTAGCTTGCCCACACATTCAGAGAAAGCAATTACTCGGAGGAACAAGAAACACAACCTCACTCCCCCACCTGTGAGATTTGCCACAATATCAGCAGGTGACAACATCTTCCGTCTTGTGCTTGCACGCACAAGCATTTTTCATAGACAGATTATTCACACACTTCTGCCACAAAGCAGATACTTACCCACGCTTTTCTGACACAGTTTTCATTGGCTTATTTGAAATTTTCTCAAATTAGAAATGCAGTTCATTTAAAAAAACTTGAATGTACAGTATAAAAATCTGTAGGAGGAATAGCAAACATGTTGTCTACTTCCCATAGGTTTCGTGGCAAAAATACTAACTTAGCAGAGGCAGAATGAGCAACAAGGTTGAAGATGGACCAATTTAATTTTACAGTCCATAACCTACAGCAGCTGTGTAAAATTTTGGATACTAGTCATCGCATCAGTTGACAAAATCTCAGTTGCTGCTGGCAGAGACTAGGAAGGCTGTGTTTTACCCGTGACTCTATGAACACTGGGAGATGCTCAGCATCTTTGACTGATTCTAAGTTCCTGCCAATCTCAGATTCACAACTTGAAGAATGAGTGGATTAAGAGCTGAATGAATTAAAATTGAAAACAGGGTTCTGCCAGCTCTTGTGTATACACACAAGAGAGCTGTGTGCGTTATTTTCCCATACATTGTACTTTGTGTGTCAGAATGTTTGTCACAAGTGAACCATTCATTATTTTCAGTGGAATCTGTTGTTTTCTTTACGAATCATAATGCCACTAAGTTGAGGTCCGCTACAGAGGTGAACGGTGAGCAGACTCACTCGTGCTCATGAAATGCCTTCCACAGTTCCTGCTGGTGTCTATTCTAACTTCAGATGTTTATTTTTCCTTGAAAATTCCATCTCAACATAGAGCTATTATTTGTTTCTCTTCTTGCCTTTACAGTAAAACTTGGTCCATATCAACTTTTCTCACATTTTTTAAGCTATCTTCTAATTTGGAGGTCCCATGTTTGCAAATTTTACTTTCTAACATTTTCAATTAACTTTGCTCCAAAGTCCAAAACTTTCTTCCTTCTTTCCTTAAATGCTATTTGTTAACAGGTCCTGTCTTCTTTCCAATATTCCCACCCCCATTCAAAGCTTTAGCACCTCTTCTTCCCTGCCAGGAGTTTTCCCCAAGCACTGGAAGAGTGGAGCTGGTGCTCAGAGCAACATGCAGCCAAGGCTGCTGCTGGAGGGAGGACTGGGACCACAGACATGGTACAGGCAAGGGTCAAGAGATGTCACAGACAGGAATGATTATGAAATGCATGCAGCAATTGCTTCTTCATCTAAGTTAATGTTAGATAAATCTTTCTGTTGCAAACTCCAGCTGTTTTAACTTCATAGAAGCTGTTATCTCTGTTTGGTTTCTAGGAGATATTGAACCACCTTCGATGTGCCAAGTATTAATCTCCCCCAAATACCTTCCATATGTCTGTGCTGTATTCTTTGTAGTAATCCTAGCAGTTGCCACTGGTCTGGGTGGTGAGTACAATTAGTTATTCATTAAGTTATTCATTAGTTATTCATTCTGAATTAACCATTCTAACTCTTAATTTTTCATGAGCTTTTTACTTAGAATTGAATTAAACTGCTACTGCCACTTGCTTACTAAAGTATGAAGTCTTGTTGATGTGATGGCTTTACATTTTATTTACATGTACAAATAAAATAGATCTGGCACTCATGACAAGACTGATGAAATAATTAAGACACTGGAGAACCTGTAGAACTAAGAAAACTCTCCAGTAAAATTTCACTGATTCCTCTTGTGTGGTGATCCAATAATTGAGAAACTTAGGGGAGCTTTAGGTAACATGCATAGTTTTGTCCTGTAAATCTGTACTTACAGTTTGGTTTCAAAAAAAACCAAATGAACTTTCCCCTGTAACAAATCTCTATGAAGGAGAAGAAAGCACAGAATGAGTTCAGTTGTGACTGGAAGGCATATCCTACCCAGAGGTAGGTACCAAATATGTTGATGGTAGAATGGTACCTTCACATCCGCAGCTGGAATGAGTAAGGATCTCCTTGCTTTGCTGCTGGGGGCTCACAGCACCTGGAAACCTATCCTGGAGTGGAACACTAACTGGGCTAATGTAGCTGTGAAGGAGGCAGCACAAGCAGCAAGGCTGTTTCATCCTACAGTTCATTACTAATGGATGAGTTTAACAGTACTGTGTAGCAACGTCCAGGTTGTATTTCAGAAGTTCCTAGAGTACAGGAGTTGGCTTTGCCTCAGCAAGGCAGAAATATGGCCAGATAATGAAATCAAGAAGCGGTAAATTAATCTCAAATGTATTTCATCGACTTGTTTTCTTCCATTTGTGCCAGTCCAATACAATTGCATTGGGAAGTTTCGCTGCCGATCATCTTTCAAGTGTATCCAGAAATCAGCCAGGTGCAATGGTGTCTTCAACTGTAAAGAAGGGGAAGATGAGTATGGATGTGGTAATTCAGATTTGATTATAAATCCCTGCTACCCCCTCCTCTGGTGTCTGGCACACTGTTAAGGGATATGTGTTGCTAAGAATTTCAGTAAGGCAGAAGAATATAGAGACTGATCTCTGCTCTCTGGTGACAGCAACAGGGCCCAAGGGAACTGCAAGGGAGGGGAAGCTGGGTGTTAAGAAAAGGTTCTGCACCAGAGGGCGATGGGCATAGAACAGGCTGCCCAGGGCAGGGGGCACAACCCCAAGTGCCAGAGTTCAAGGAGCGTCTGGACTCCGCCCTTAGACATATGGTCTGATTTTTTCGGTGGTGCTGTGCGCAACCACAAGCTGAACTCAGTGATACTTGTGGTTCCCTTCCAACTTGGGATGTTTTATGGTTCTTTGATCGGTAAAGACTTTTTTTTCTCCTGACAGTGCAAGTGTGCATTACAAAGAGGAACACTCATAAGCAAACCTCCTCTACCTATTCCCTCCTTAAAGTTATGAAGCAAAAATACAAAGAGAAATTCTGTCAAAGATTCCAAGTAATGAAAAAGACAAGTACTAAAAACTTCAAAAGCCAAGAAATATGGGTACTACAGTGCATTGCACAACTGTATGCCTGTTGTTGTCCCAGTGGTTCTTTGCATCTCACTCAGGCTTTTCTTCCTCTGAATCTCAAAGTCAGGTTGAGTGGTAAGAGAGCTGTTCTGCAGGTGTTCACCTCTGGATCCTGGCGAACAGTCTGTTCTGATGACTGGAAAGCAGAGTATGGAAATACTACCTGTAAACACCTGGGTTTCTCAAGGTATGAATGTAAAACAGAAAAAATTATTTGACATTCTTAACAAATTTTTACATTCGCAATTTTCCTAATGAAACCCTGCATGAGTCTGTGTTTTAAAATAAAAATAAAAATTAAAAAAGGACTTAATAATCCTTTCTTGTGAGTAATATAATTTTAAATCATCATGAATATTTGAACACTCAAAATACCAGCTATTGCTCCTATGGGAGCAATATTTATTGTTTTATAAATAAATTATAAATCCTGGATGATGACTAACAACAATGGTTTGGATAAATCTTCACCATGGGTTGCAGGTACCTGAATCCTACCTGTCTCTCTAGCAGCTACAACCTGTTTGAGAGACTCTGAGCAATATATGAGCATTTTCCATTGATTTTCTTCATCAGAAGGAAAATGATATATGAGGTCTGCTTACAAAGTAATATTCCTCTTTTTTATGATGTTGGCCCCCAACCTCAGAAGTGGATGCTGGTGGTATGGCAGTAGAGGTTGACCCTTCCTGCCAATATCCCACTACATGTTGCTGCCATGTGACAGATGACAGCAGTGGGGCAGTCTGACACAACAATGTCTGGCATAGAAGTGCATATAAAGCAAAGGTGTGTCACTGAATTCATGTGTATGGAATAAATGGCACCCACTGACATTCACTGATACTTGCTGAATGTTTATAGAGACCAAACAGTGGATGTGAGCACAGTGAGACTGTGGGTGGTACATTTCAGCAGTGATGACAGTTACAGTGCATCACCTCCTCTGGTGTACGTTTACAGGTGCGGCATGTGAATTCTTGTTCAGTACTGGTGAAAATGCAGAGTTATTAGTGGTGATTGTGTTGAAAAATAATGTTTTGTAGCCAAGAATTTGATCTATAATAATAATAATGTTACTGTGCTCTTTGTATCTGTTGTAATTTCCACGCAAATAAGTAGGAAGTATTCTTGTTACTAATTCTGTCCCTGCCACTACCTTCAGTGATGTCCAAGCTGTATCCACCTCACACTATAAAAGAACATGATGAGACAGTTCTTAAAGGACTGATCTGATTCCTGGAAAAATACTATTTCTCATGCAAAATTTCACTCAAGTGAGAAAGAGTTTAAAGTTATAACTTGCATTATGGTGATGGCATTCTGATTTCTGCACATTACAATTAAAAATAAAAAGTTTCTTTCAATACATTCTTACTGCCTTAATGATGAAGTATGCCTCAATTGTTCAACACAAAATACAAGAAAAAGTTACAAATAGTTTACCCCATCTGATGCAAAATATAAGTCCAGGAAAAGGAGAACAATGAGTTTGTCAGTGTTTCAGGAAATGTGTCATCCGGTCACAATAAAGTTCTAGCACAATATTAGAATGAAAACTGGCTTTCTCTGCCAGTTAGATACCTCTCAGTACATGTGACTTCTGGCATGATCGTGGAAGGAGTATGCATGCATTAGAAGAAGCACTTCTTGGAGGGGGTGGGATGACTTCACAAAGTGTCAGAATCTGGCCATTGTGGCTGCTGCACTGGGTTTCCACTAACAGAGGCACTAAATAATTGAGGCAAATTGCTGAAAGTCTGTCTGACAAAGCTGCGTTTATGTTTTTTTTTTTTCGCAGTTATGTGAGTTCAGGTTACCTGCCCGTGGCTGCTGTTGAAAAACAGTTCCAAAGACATTTTGTATCCCTCAGTCATTGGTTATCAATGGACCAAGTGACATCCCTGCACAATGCAACAAACTTGAGGTATGTTTTTGTCTTGTTGGTTCAATGGCAGAAAACCAGGTTGTTCATAATGACAGAAAGAGGGAATTTAATGAGTTAGTTGTCATATCTTTCTGTCCCACAATCCCTTTACAGCAAATGGATGGACACCAGACACTTATCTTTCTCTAATATAAGACCAATTCCTTTGAGTTTACATATCCCCAGCTATTTCCCAGTGGGCATATAAACCCGTTGTGGTATGTTTCTTTATCTTGACAACTGCCTGCTTTCCTTAGTTGTTTTTCACTGAGAAACAAGCTATGTATCCAAGGAGACTGTAGATCATGTGCTAAAAATCACCTCTCCTCACAGAAGAGTGAATCACTCTTCAGCAGGACATCAGGTGGACTGTAGAATTTTGATGGTGTCTAAGCTCCTGGCTCACGCATTTCAGTTAAATGCCCTAAATAGACTGGATGAGTGCTTGACTTCATGTCTCTCTTAATATATGAATTATCTGTATTTATGTGAACACAGCTGTAAAGGAAGTTATCTAATACTTTACTGTCTCTTCATCTTAGGGAGGAATGCACTTCTGGCAATGTAATCATCTTAAAGTGTTTGGGTAAGCATTAACAAAAGTGAGAATAAAATGAAAACCTGTTGTTCTTGACACACTGCAGAGCAAGAACCAAGAGGAATTAGATATTCAGGGGCATACTGTCAGTTTTTTACACCCAAGGAAAAACTGTATTTCTTATATAAAATTTCAGAGAACTTCAGGAGTCCAGAATAGACTTAGAGGGCAGATTTGGAATATCAGTTAGCAGGAACGTTTCAGTGAAAATCAGAGGAGGAAGTAGACATTTAAGGATTGTGTGTTGGATCAATGGTCCGATGCTGCAATTTCAACTCTTAGCCACCTTGACATGCAAAGCGAAATTCTATCTTAATTCTTGTCCTTTAGTGCATACTTCTCTATGCCAGCTTGTTTTCCAACTGGAGTATGAAAAGTCAATGGGGGTTGGAGATGGGGCTGCAGATCGTACAGAGACCATCTGGTGTGAGCAAGGTTGGACAAAAACCATTCCTGTGTTTCCCCCATGGATTCTAACCTTTGTTTTTTTGGCAGCATGTGGGATGCGGGCGAGCTATGGGCCACGGATTGTGGGGGGCAATGCATCCTTGCCCCAGCAGTGGCCCTGGCAGGTCAGCCTGCAGTTCCATGGGCACCACCTCTGCGGAGGGTCTGTCATCACCCCACGCTGGATCATCACAGCTGCACACTGTGTTTATGAGTAAGTCCCTACATTGTCTTACTCAGGTGTTCCATTGTCTCTACTTGCAACACATCTTGGGGGACACCGCAGAGGAAAGCTCAAGCATTGTGCTGTATCTTCAAGAAACCTGCAGAAGATACTATGTTATCCTGATTTCACAGACATTCTCCATCTCATTTAACCCATCTCTCTCTCTTCCTGTACCAGTGCAAATCCTTATGAAAAAGGATCTTCCACAAAAGTGTTCAAATCACATGGCCCAGTTTTCAAAAATTCTGGAAACATTCAGCCGCCTGGAAAATCAACTTAAACAACTGATAAATGACAGATTATTTATTCAGAATTCAGATCGCTGATTCCTCCACATTGCATGTGATTTAACTGCTCAGGAGGAATTTGTATTGGCTGCTGAGAACTAGCATACTTGGAAGATCCTAAGTAAATGACAAGACCCTTTTCAATTTAATAGGACCAACCAGTTGCAGTTAAGAGTTTCAGAGTGTTTAGCATCCTCTACTATGTATTCACTACCTATTTTTCCACTCTTTGAAGTGGTATTTGAGTTGTAACAGATGCTAAACAATATCTTCTTTGTATAACAATATACATGGTTCTCTATAATAAGTAGTGTTGTCTGGTTTTGCAGACTTTGCTCCTATGATGCAGGTGAACATTTCTTTAGGTCTTAAAAGCCCTAAACCACTGTTACCAAAGCTATTTAGGCAACTGAAATGGGGTTCATCTAACCAGTTTTAGGTTCCCACAGTGCAGATGCCTGCTTCTAATTAAGTTCTCTAGGATGCTCACTCATTCTTCAGAGGGAAAAGTTATCATGTATTTGTAAGGAGTTGCATAGACAATACGTCAGCAGGGCAGCATGTTGCCAGTCCTTGTCCCTTTTTGTATACTTTTGAAATTAAATGCAAATAATAGCCAATATTAATAGGTCACTAAGACAGTGCAGTGGACTGTAGTTTTGTGCTTGCAGAAACTAATGTGGTTTGTAAGCTCAGGAGACAAATGACAACTTGAGAGTTCTCTTTAGGGTTTCTCACTCTCTCCTGCCTCTTTGTTTCAGCTTGTACTTACCAAGCTCATGGAGTGTGCAAGTTGGCTTTGTGACTCAGCAAGATACTCAGGTTCACCCATATTCTGTGGAAAAAATTATATACCATCGAAATTATAAACCCAAGACCATGGGGAATGATATAGCACTGATGAAACTGGCAGCACCACTTGCTTTCAATGGTAATTCATCATGTGAGCTGTCACTTGACTTTCTCATTTCTCTAGCTAAGAGCACAGGCTGGGAACTTCTTTTGGTCTGACACAGACCACCTCTAGAAACAATGGGAGTAGAGCAGCATAAATGTAGTGAGCCTGCTGTTGTGATGGCAAGGGGTCCCTATCTGAATGACAATGGCTTATCCCCATTGCTCACCAGCAGCCATGGGATGAGTCTTGACTAATATTGCAAGTACTGTCTCTACTTGGCAGCAGAAAGTCTTTCCAACCCCAACACCAGGAACACTTCTGTACACCTTATTTGGGTACTGAGGTACAGTGCCATCACAAGCACTGCAGAAGGTTTCCAATTTATTCTGGTATTGGCTTGCTGAAGTCAATTAATAATAGGCAAACATTAACTTTATTCTTTCTAAATAATTTTTCATGTCTAAAATAAACATCCCACCTATTTTTTCTTGGACATAACAGAGATTTTTACAATGTCTTTACTGTCCTTATTTCTGCAAGCATAGGGAAGTCCAGCAGTGCCCAAAGCTGAAAATAAAGTTTAAATTTCAAAGAGGAGTCAAAACAATGCAAGTACAACAGTGTTTTTAAATGAAAAACACTGTTATTTTCTCAGTAGGATGCTGCCTACGGCTGACACTGCTAATGAATTGAAATAATGTGCAATAACATTGTATGAATATAATTTATCATCTACCAATATTTCCTAGTCATTGCAAGCTCCTTTTGTAAAGGTGGGCTGGCTCCCCAGTGCATCTAGATTGTCCATTCCTAAATCAACACTCTTGAAAATACCTGCAGCAGGAAGAGTGTAACTAGATGACCTTGAAGATCCCTTCCAACCCAAGCCATACTATGATTCTATGATTCTATTCTATTAAATCTTTCCAACTTCCAGCTTATACAAAAATTCAACTTGAATTTGTTTTGTTTGAAATTTTCCCCACTACTGTTTTCATTTGCTCAGAATCAAGTTTGTGAGGCTGGCAACAACAGGAAAAGCTCTGCATCTGAGCTGAGGACGAGGGGCATCCTGGGGGGCCTTGGAGGCTTGACACTTTTAGCTGGAATCATTGCACAGTGGGGAAGTGTACTGCTAGGAATTACCCAATATAACATCATATCTTCCTTCCTTTTGCGCAGTGCTAGGTCATCTTGACAGCTTGTAGTTCATCCCTGTGAGCTAATTGTATAGTATAACATTCAGTGCCCCAGAACACAGAGGTGCTCCAGGTCTACGAGCACAAGGATGGGAAGCAAAGAGCACCCCAGACAATGTGCTGCTTTTTCAGAGGACTGCAGTAATGTATGCTTACAGCTCTTTTCACATGCCACTGCACAAAACTCATCACTAAGAACTATACCAGTCATGTTATGACTAACCATGGCCCTTTCTCTGTCAATGCAGCATGCCATGGGTGTCTCAGTTGTGCCCATCAGTAGAGTCTGAGGTTTATTTCTTATTTAGTCATTCATCACTTTATTGGCAGCCCAACACCTTATTACCTCCCTCCTGTAGTAAATTAAACCTGGTGTAGGTATTTGAACATAAGACGAAAGATTTATCGAAGGTTGGATATTAGGAACTATTTCTTCTCCAAAAGAGCAGTGAGGCAGTGGCACAGGCTGCCCAGGGAGGTGGTGCAGTCACTGTCCCTGGAGGTGTTCAAGAGCCGTGTGGATGTGGCACGGAGGGACATGGTCAGTGAGCATGGTGGGGATGGGCTGCTGGTTGGACTAGATGATCTCAGAGGTCTTTTCCAACCTTAACAGTTCTGTGGTTCTATGGCTCTATGAACTACTGAGCTTCTTTATGTGGTAAGTGGATAGTTTTCACAGAAACTTCATTTCACGCCATATCCTGAAAGTTTTACTCAAGCAGTTTGTGTCAAATTTTAAAAATTATTCTCTCTTCTTTCTGTCTCATTTATTTTATTATTTATTTATTATATATCTTTATTTTTTTCTCTCTTTCTCTCATTTTATTTTATTTTTAAATAGGTCACATAGAGCCAATTTGTCTGCCTAATTTTGGTGAGCAGTTCCCAGAAGGAAAAATGTGTTGGGTATCAGGATGGGGAGCAACAGTTGAAGGAGGTATTTCAAATGTCAGCTGTCAGTTACAGTACATGAAAATATTTCACATACAGTAAATTCAGGATTTGGCTGGAGCAATTGCTCAACATTAAATTTTCTGGGATATCTGAGGGGAAGAAGATGACATATTCCTGACTTTTAAAGGTCACCTTGAAACGGGAATTCAGTCTTTTGCAAGGGAGAATATGAGACAAAAGTGCTATACAAACTTTTAACACAAGGAATGCAAGGGTATACTATGAAAAGGATGAAAAACACATATATACAGCAGTACTATCTAGGCAGAGTGCCATCCAACCTCCTGTGTTTTTTATAACTTCAAGCATAATAAGCAGAGCAGAAATGCAAGAATTAAACAAGTCATTTTTTTCAAGAGAGAGCATGTATATATTTTCAGGCAAGTTGAGTGATAGATTAGATTAGATTTATGTATTACATTTCAAACAAAAGGGAATATTTTATTTTTAGCTTGACTCATTAGTTATGTAGTCAATAATATGTACTGACTCACTTTCACTTCAAAGTGTTCGAATGCTCAAGTCATTGCTCTTTATTCACTTTTGATTTATCCCATTTAAAATGTTCTCATTGTTCAGAGAACAAGAACAATATTATCTGATCTACAGATAATAGAAAAGGGTGGGAAAAAAAGAGAAAGCAACATTTACCACATAAAAAGATGAGATCTAAATTGGAAGGATAGTGTGCGAGTGCTCCTATTTGTGGAAACAATTCATTGAGGCTCTGATGAATACTTGTAAAATAGATCAGAAGTTTGCAGGTGATTTGTTGATGAACAAATTAAATTCAAAACAAATTTGTGTACTAGTATTAGAAGACAGTGTCCAATTAACTTTTAAGTTCTCAGCTGAAGTAGAAACATATGGTTCACCATTTTTTATTATGTATTATGATAATGCCCAGCTCTATACAATCACTAGATACCAAATTATGCACGTGATGAGATTTACATTATGTTGTCATTTTAACAATATTTATTTCACCCTTGCTTGCCAGTTCTTCGTATTGTAAAGCATCTTCTGTTGATGATTAGAGACTACTTTCAAGGGTAGAGAGTTTTTCCTTGTTTGCTTGTTTTTGGCTTTGTTCTGTTTTTGAACAGGTGACACATCCGACACCATGAATTACGCAGGTGTTCCCTTGATTTCTAATAGAATTTGCAATCACAGGGATGTCTATGGTGGGATCATAACCTCTTCAATGCTTTGTGCCGGTTTCCTAAAGGGAGGGGTGGACACCTGCCAGGTATGGAAGTTTCCAAACTGCAAGTGTGCTCATTAACAGCAGCAATGGAAAAACACGAATGATAAGCTATCAGAAGGCACTCCCAGGCTTTTCTTGGACAAATATTTGTTCTTGTGCCATTTACTCTGTTCACCATGAATACATGCTACTGACTGCACACATTCACGCACTAGAATTCCCTCCTCACCTTTCTTCTGTGGGCCATATCTGCTACTTCTGAAGCCAAATTTACTTTAGACATTTTTTTAAATTTCTTGTATGTGCTACAGTGTGTTACCATCCTTTCCTTGCCCTGACTATGGCCTCTGCTCTGCAGTGTGAATTGCAGTGTGAGCAGTTCTGGAGACCTGCAAGGTGCAGAAAGCTCATAGTGAAAAACAGACAAAGCATATATGAGAAGATAAAAAATGTAGAACTTTGGAAAATGTAGAGGCAGGGGGAAGGAAGAATATCAGTGGATTGCCGATAACTCAGCCTCACACACAGTAATGCAGACTTACCTAGCTAGTCATGGATGAGGGGCAAAGTCTGGGGGCACCTCATATTTCCAGAGTAACCCAGTTAGAATCACACAAGGGAAAAGATGAACTCAAGGATTGAGGTGCACAATTTTTCATTTAAGTGTCTAAGGCACTGACATTTGTCTTAATTCTTTGTCCTCCAGGGAGACAGTGGGGGCCCTTTAGCATGCGAAGATATGAGTATCTGGAAGTTGGTGGGAACCACCAGCTTTGGAGTGGGCTGTGCAGAAGCAAACAAGCCTGGTGTCTACAGCCGAACTACCTCCTTCTTGGGCTGGATACACGAGCAGATGGAGGTGTGGTTTTGCCCTGTCTCTATCTCCAGCTATAGCTTTGCTTCTCCTGTAGGATTCATCCTATATATATCACAGCTGATTTTTGCTGTATGACAATGAGTGACACAAGAGTACATTTGTCCTGTAGAAACTGAGTGGGGAGAAATAAATTGTGGAGTGGGGAGAGAAGTTGCTGGCTGGAAGGAAAGGAGAGCAGAGGCAAGGAAGTGAGGGGATGCTGCAACCACCTTCACCTACCTGATTGAGTCACAGCTCACAGTAGGCATCTGTACATGTCATTCTACCAAGACAAAACCACCCCAAGCACCAAAATGTACATCCCATTCTGCCCTAGTATGGTCCTCGGAGACAGAAGCACAACAATTTGCTGGAATGAATGAATGAACAAATGAATAGCAGTGGTGGTGTGCTAGCAGTAACAACATGGCTTCCAGCCCTGACACCTGCCTGTGCTGTCATGGTGCCATGTGATGGAATCACTCCTGCCTCACCTTGCTTGTGAAATAGGCTAGACTTCCTCCACAGTCTGAAGTGCCAATGTCAAGCACTCTCAGATGAGGAAATTCCCGAAGTAAGATTATGCATGCAGTTTTAGCTCTGCTCCATCTGTATACTGTATGACATACGCTGTTTTCATAGTCCATATTACATACAAAGGTTTATGCTATCACATGCCCACCTGCCACTCAACAAAGCTGAAGAAGATAGCATAACATGCCAAAAATTTTCAGATCTCTGGTATTCTTCCCCTCCTTTCCCTTCAGTATCTTCGTCATTGTGCTTCTCCCACATCTAACATTAGGTTCCATAAATGGTTGGCATTTTGCACGTGGAAGATAAATGAAGACATTTCAGATGAAGATGTCATATATGATGAAGTAATCAAGAGGGGAAAAGTATAGTTGAATATTTGTTTTGCTAGATGCTAAAAAGTTATAATTTTTCACAGGGACATCCTTCAGACATACATTCATCCTCCTCAGTTGCAACATAGAAACACAGACCCTTTTTAATGCATTCTGAATGAAAGCAAAACAAAGTAAAAATAATATACCTTTGGAAACAAGACCACAGTTCTGACCTGCTCTTAACTGCTATAGGGGTTCATTTGGTATCTCCAGAAGTTCCTTTACTTTCTTCACGCTAACTTAACTGTTGTAGTTAAGGCTTACCAAAGAGGTTAAGAGGGGGATCCATTTTGATCTAGGAGATGTAAAATAATATGGTAAGGAATTTGGTCATCAGCTTGCCCTTTAAATGCTTTTTTTCTGGAAGCTGACCTTGTGACAACTCAACTCTCAGGGTCGCTCATTTAATACCAGACGTGATCAAAGGGAAGGTATTTGCATTTTCTGATCTTTGATTTCCTGGTCTAAAGCTTGAGGCAAGCACTTCTGCCTCTCAGATTTTTGGGAGCACACAAATATTTTGCTAATGACTCTCTCCCATTAGAGCAAGGGAAAGATTTTTATTGCTTTCCTCTAGGTAGAGAAAATTAGTTGGTGTTGTTTAACAAAGTGTTTATCCAACATTGTGAGCAGTTTCTCCTGCCTCCATTTTGAACCACTGGGGGAGTAAGAAAAGTTTGCAGTGCTAAATGGGAGTACCATTGGCCTACATGCATTACCATCTGAGATCTACTATGCTTCAGCTAGTGCATCTGACTAGGAATAAAAGGTTCCAACCCCAGGAGAAAGAAAAAAGAAAAAAAAGAGAAAGAAACCAGCAATGGAACAAATAAGAGGAAACTAAACAAACCCCTTCAAATCTTGCTTAGCTCTCTGTATGCGCTATCCCACGCACAGTGTCTGCCACTGTTGCTAATATATTCCACCATCCCCTATAACCATAATTCTTTTTGAATCTTCTGTTCCTGTCTCAGCCTACGCGAGGTTAGCTATCAGTGAACTCAAGTGGTGAGAGAAACTGGTGGCATTTCCTCAAGTTCACAGTATGTGCAATAGGAATTGCACACTATCTCTTGAGGTGGTGTATTTCTGTGGAGAACAAGCACAACCATTCAGGCGTCAGAACTGACCCCAACAGCTCTATAGTGCCCTTGGTTCAAATAAAAGCAAGCGTAATACATACTTAATTGGTTTTGCTTTCTAGAGAGAAGAGTTGCAGACCTGAAGGGCACACTGACTCACTGGGCTTCTGGATATTCGTGCCTCCGCCAGAAGGACCTACTATGTTCCTCTGGGCACCTGCTCTGTGCTCTGTACCTTAACGGACTATTCTTCACCATTTCTTTTTGGTACTGGTAACTGTTCTTAAGGAATACTAATGCACATTTAGCCTCTTTTGGATGGAAGAAGTATTTTCATTCTAGCTGATGGACGTGCATTCACCATCAGCTCATAATTTCACACGTCAAAGTGGTGCTAAAACTGATAACTCAGAAAGCTGCAACAAAGTTTTGCAAGTATCGTGTGTGTACGTCTACAGGAACTTCAGATCAGTTTGCTTGATACTATTTTGATACTTCCCTTTCAAGAATCAGGCTACAGAAAGATTTTTTTTTTTTCCTGACAATATCTATGAATAAGGCCCAAACTCTGTTCTGCAGGTACCAGCAACTTTTATTACAGCCATAAAGCAAGTAGGAAGCAAGCAGCTGGCAGTTTTGGCACACACTTGGCAAGTATGTTCAAATCTTGTTAGAAAAAAGTCACAGGATTCAAGTCTTATATCATATGGATATGAGCAAAGTCCCTAAAGTGGAATTCTCAAGTGTTTTGTTGCTGTAAATGGCTCGGAAATTAGCAATATACAGACTGTAACTAATGAAAAATTCTGAGATTACTGAACAGTCATAACGAAAAGAGGAGCAGAAGTGCTGCCGTGGTTTCCTGTTTTACAAGCCATTCTTACACAACGATGTCTTGTTATATTGAAAAATGCCTCATCATTTTGTACTTGTACTTTGTAAAAATCCTGGGAGTTCTAGGAGCTAGGTATGCTAAATAACAGATAATGTTGTCAGAGATTTTCAGTACCAGCCAAAACTGATCTTATCAGCTGATCACATGCTGCTAATCTGCTTGAAATGTGCTTTTGGAGGCAGTTTTGTTTGTCTGTAAATCAATATCTGGATCACAGAAGTCACCCTTCACAGCTGCAAGAAAGCACCAGTGAAATGAGAACTGCTTTCTCACTGCAACACATTGGGTGTAAACTGAGAGTGAACAGTAAACCAACATGAACTAGCAACCTCCCCACTGCTCTGAGGACACTCAGTTTATACCCAGAGATCACTGCACCAGTACCTATCTCCATGACTAAAGGAACAGCAGTGCAATAGGAATAACTGTTCCAAAAACATCATGTTGGAAATAAGAGGGAAGTACCACTGCAAATCTGACACAAAAATTGGAATAAAATTGGAAATTTCAATTTGACAGAACTGTGGCAGAATTAAAATGAAGTGTGTTGAACCCTTGTCTAACTAACTGGTTTTCAGAAGTGTTTTAATGCTCACTGTTTGTTTTCATAACACTTTCACAGCCACAGCATGGCTCATATATATGGCATTGTCAGTAGTCTGGAAGTGAGAGGATTGCTCTCAGCTCATGGATTAGTTATTTCTTATTTCTGAAAATACCCCTGAAAAATCCTTTTTAATCATTCTATTTCCATAAAAGACTTCTCCATAAATATTCATTGTGCTCTGCTTTATATTATAGAGAAGTTCAATGTAAACCATGAAGAAGTCTTCCAGACAAGCCACATTTTCCCCTAAGTCAATGATCGTCACTGATGGATACTCAAGACCTCAGAGCTGCAGATCTTTATTTGTCATGGCCCTTGACATGGTACCGTAGGTAGAGGAAGAATGTGGTTACAAGAGAGTAAATCCAAAAGGCTGGATTTTTCTACCCCAACCTATGCTGTTATTAAGAATGCCAGAGGTTTAAAAATAACTCTAATCACAGTGCTAACATATTTATTTGCACTAACCCAGATGAAGGTATATGGAGTTTTAGAACATTTACTGAGAGGAGGGTTCTGTTATAGAGATGGCCATTTCCATCTCTCTTTTATTCGAAGAGGTAGAATCAATGAGGTGGCCTCTACTGGTAGTCCATGTTACAGCTGCAATGAACTGGCAGACAATAAAGTAACTTTTCAAAGAGGTGATATAACCATGTGCCTATTCTTTAATTTTCCACTTCCTGATCAATGAAAATAATTAGCTACATTGCACATGCACGTACAGAGGCATGACAAAGCAGGTGGAGATGAAGGCAGTCCTCATTAACAGACTCTCATTAGGAGTTTCATGGCAAACACCTTGGAAATACTCAAGATCTTTATTCTAGAGGAGTGTATATCTTCTGCATTATTAAAGAGGCTGATGAAACAGCTTCTATCTTGTGAACTCACATCATTGGTTAATAGCTGCTGAGGAAGGATTACATTACAGTCATAGTATCCCTTAGAAATACAACCTGTTTTGCATCACCCATAGAGCAATCTTGTACCAACAACAAGCATCTCAGAAAATTCATCCAATGTACAAGTTCCAAGAAAAGCCTAACATATGAAAAAAAAATCATCCATCACCTGTTCCTGTCATTATGATATTTATCCCGAAATTGAGACAAAGCTAGTAAGTTTAGATGAGCTTTTATTCAGTATGCATTTTTCCCAGATGCTCCAATAACATCATTTTTCACTTATGATGCATAAATAGACAGTTTCTGCAGTGATACAGAGATTAGTGTAAGAGCAAATGTATGAGCAAGTTTGGTGTTCAAGATAGCAGAAGTACTTTCTGAGACTTCACATGCTTTCATACGGTAACACATCCTGCACCAGGAAGTAATCACTGCACAAAGAGGGGGTATGAAGCAGAGCTGGACTCCTAGGGCCTTTCTCACTGCCAAGACTCATGCAAAGCTCTAAATACAAATACAATAACAGCACATTAAACTTAAAAATAGAACAGATTTGACTCATCCAATTTTTGATGATCAACAACCAGCTTCTACCCTAACTGCTGCACTGTAAATCCAGCTATTGTGATGAAAAACCTAGGTCTATCACTGGAAGGGATATGTTCTCCAGTATCTCTGTGAGTGTACTACTGTTTCAAGATATGTGGATCAAGTTTCTTCAACAAAAAGCCACGTGAAAAGCAGTATCACACCCATGAGCTGCAGAAACCTGTGATTACATAGAACACAGTAAGAAATCAGCTTATTTCAGGTGTTTAACTTTAGGGAAGGTACAAGGAAGTGTTTCTTATCTTAACTGAAAGAGCATACTAGATCATTACCTTTAATCTCTGTTTTTATGTGCTTTCCAAGAGTGGAGGTTTCTGAGTTTGTTTTCTTGCCTTTGCCACATAATTTCTTACTGATGGAGCTCTGCAGCAATGTTATGTCCCCATCACTGATGTTCATTAGGCAGGCAGAATTTTGAACACTTGGCTTCAAAATTTGTCATGGGAGAGGTAAGAACATTGTTATGGGGATGGCAGGAAACAGACAATTTTTTTTATTTAAAAGAAAATTGACTATGTACCTGATTCATTTTTAAAGAATTCTTTGATAACTGCCAGTCTGAGCAATATGGAAAGCAATATGTATATTCCAACAGACAATAGGAAACCAATTAATGATCCCCCAACTATTGCTCCTGAAGTGCATTTACACAAGGCTACTGCAGGTTCACGACTGGGAGCCGAACTATGGCTTCTGGACTCACTGTGTGGGCATCTACGCTGTGTCCATATAATCAGGGCTGGACACAGATGCACAGATGAAAACAGGCTTCACAGAATGAAACAAAAAAGATGCTATAATCCCTTAGCAAAGTCCTAAATAAGTGGAAATTGGCTGCAGCAAGGAGGATCCTGCCCTCTGCCCCATCTTTTAATGTCCCCTGCCGAGCCTGGTGCAGGGCTAGCTGGTGGGACTATGGGGGTTTGAGGCATGCTGTGACTCTCCTGAGAAAGAATGTTCTTGCATGGTTTTGCTTGATGAAACTCAAGTGGTCGCTGAGGGCAATAAAAGGGATGAGACCTTCTTTTCTGAGATACAGTTTTAAAATAGATATGGTCACCCCAAAGTTTTTGGGTGAGAAAGGAGGAGTAGTCAGGAAGTGAAAAATTAGTAGGGAGGTGTAAACTAAGGCTGTCTTGAAGCTCAACAGCATAAATCACTTGGGAGGGGAAATCATTTGCACTTAAAACCACCAGTAAACTGTAATTCCTTCCTAGGGATCTCTCCTGCAGATCTCTCTTTTGTTTGAGCACTCCTACCCTCTGCAGCATTGCCTCCATCAGCATCAAATGTGAAAGGCTCTGGATAGCATTCATCTCACAGCAGATGGCAGCATACATCACAATTTGACTATGTCCTGCACTCAGTAGAATAAACGAATAAATGTTCATTTAAACTTCTATCAACCTTCTCTTTTACTGACATCAGACTAGGATGGTATCACAACCTATAGGCCTCAGGTGAAAAACAGCTGCTCTGCCTCTCAAGACCTCCTTCTCATCTCACAAGCTCTCTGCATTCTCCATCTAGCCATGGTATCCCTAAATAAAACACCTTCCCTCTCCTAAATGCCTCTGATTGCCCTTCATGTTGCCTTCCCATGGCAACCTCATGATTTCCCTACTCCTTTCTCTGTGCATGGCAGATCCCAGTCCCCTTCTCCAGAGACTGAGACCGTGTGCAGACCCTGCAGAGGCCATGACATCCAGAAACCAAGCACCTCTCTTTCCTGCAGCAACAACCCCTCTGGCCAACCAGAAAAAAAGAAAAAAGCCTTGGGGCAACAGCTTGAAGAGCTTCATAGTTGTTGTTCATTTCCAGCCTCCCTCTTGGACTTTGCTGCTTCTCCCTGTTTCACTATCAGTCTCAGCTCAGGGGTACCTTAAAAAGTGGGTTCTACAGAGTTTGGACTTCTTGGGAACAAGCAAACCCCTGCCTTGGTCAGAGGGACACAAAGCCGCTGTCCTCCCTGCTAGCAGCAAGAAGAGCAAACAGTGAGCACCCTAGTTCACACCCTGCCAAACATATTGTCTTTTTTTGCTGACAGCCCTGCCTGTTGTGTAATGCCACATTTACTGTATGTGTGCAACACTGGTATCAGCCTTCTGGAGACCTGTGTGTCGTGGGGGATTTGTCACTGACCAGATTGACATAAATCCCATGAGCATGCTTCAAAGTGTGAAGAAGACAGCAACACAGAAGTATTGTTGAGGCCTTCTCAGGAGGTTAGAAGCCTCTTGGAAACAGAGCAGAACTTCAGACTGAACCATGGGCTTCAGAGTGCCCTAGCACCTGCCAGCTATCTTCTTGCTCTCCTTCCCACTTCAGGTCTACAGGGATGATGTCTGACTAGCATAAAGGAGAGATGTACAGCCCTGCTTGTTTCTTAGCCCTGGTTCTCCTCAACCCTGCAGACAATAAGGCAGGGAGATGTGGGATGGGGCACCCCCAGGGAGCAGGAGGGCTGTGTGACAGCTCCCCTAACATCGATCTCGGAACATGTATCTACTTCATGGTGTTAAAAAAGAGGGGAATTAACATGCCCCTGCTATATCCATTCACAATTGACTGTGTATACATGTTAAAGAATAAACTTTTGTTTTCTTTCCCAGAAACTACAGTCCCTGATCCTTTTGTCCCCAGATGGAGCATTATTGGAAATCTCCCTATCATCTGTGTGATTTAAGTAGTAAATAAAAAGTGTTGGAGTACACTCATAAATGCACTGATTTGTCAACTCATAATATTGGAAACAGCTTACTTAGCAGCAGACAGAACACACAGTGATAAGGGAGAGCAGGGTGACTGCTGGGGAGAATGAGATATCTAACAGTCCAAATAGTCTGCTACGCAGACTCTCCACTACAGTAGGTATCTTTACCAGCATTTACCTGCCTGTTTATGGAAGGCTAGATAATAACATGTTTATCAAGGAGGGTTAAGGAAATAAAATAGCCAAAATGCTCCTCCTTAACCTGTTGTAAATTGGGGTATTTGGACAAACACAACTGATATAAAATAAAAGCCTCAAAAGTGACCTTTCATAGAATAATCAGAGAATCATAGAATGACTCATTAGATTCATGTGGGCCCACTTTTCAAGTCTGTCGAGATCCCTCTGGATGTTGTCTCTCCCTTCTCTTGTATCAGCTGCACGAATCATCCTAGTGTCATCAGCGAACTTGGGAATACACTCAATCCAGTTGTCCATATCGTTGATAATATTGAAGAGCACCAGTCCTACAGCTTACCCATCAGGGACACCACTCATGTCTGTCCTTCACCTGGGCATAGATCTGTTGACCACAGCCCTCTGACTATGACCATCCAACCAATCCTTCATCCTCCTGACAGTCCAGTCTTCAAACCCATATCTCTGCAATAAGAATAAGGTCTGGCCTTTTACAAGTCTAGGTAGTTGACATCAGTGGTCTTTCCTTTGTTCACCAACACTGTCACTCCATCTTAGAATGTCACCAGATTGGTGAGGTATGATCTGCCCTTGTGAAGCCGCACTGGCAATCTCAGATTGCCTTAAACTAGCTTCCAGAAGAATCTGCTCCATGATCTTCCCAGGCACAGAGGTGAGGCTCACTGGCCTGTAGTTCCTCATGTCTTTCTTTATCCTTTTTCTAAAAATGAACATGTAGACACACACTCTGCCTAAAGGCTTAAGGTTGAAAAGAGTAACGCAGGTTGTGATCAGACTTACCTGAAGCCTGGATGGTCTCTGGTGGATGTGCAGAATGGTACTGCACTTGGTATGGTGCTGGAACAAAGTTGGACAGCAAGTTATTGATGACATTTTCTCTGAGGTTGATGTGACTCAGTACAGAGACAACTTCTTACGTAGCACGGAATGGCACTGAATAAGTGAGTCTTTGTAAGGTCAACTTGCACAGTGGGTGAGTTGATTACAGGAATGAAAATCTAAAAACTTATTTTTTTCTGAATCTGTTTGGGAATTACTGCAAATTTTTGCCTTTCTTGAGTTGGTAGCAAGCAGATTTAATTTAACTACTCAGCAGCTCAAAAGGAGCAGCACCATTCTGCAGGCAGAGAGTAAAACCATGATGATATTTAGCTGCTTTGAATTGTGTATGGGTGTCTCTCTGTTAGGTATATGGCTTCATTAAAAGTAGTGCTGGAACATCTGTAGGGGGGATTGCATTACAAAAGACCATACAAATTTTCATTCTTCAAGTTAAATGAACTCAAAAAATAAGCTAATACTCAAATGTAAATGAGGTTTTATAAACCTTTCATTAATCTGTTGCTAATAATATGATGGATTTATTTAAATAAGTTTCTATGGTATCATCCTATATACTCCTTGTTATACATTGCTGAGAAATGCTCTTAATGCAAGTTCTTGCAGCTCCTCTGGCAAAGGAAGAGGGTCACTCAGAGAGTCTTTAAGATATCACAGTGCAATGTGCATGGGCAATAGGATATACACAGGCAGTATGATGCAAAATAAGAAAGAAAGGATTCCTTCTGGGTTTTGGCATCCAGGTAGGGTGCAACAATGTCTGGATTCTGTGCAGGAAGGTGAAGAGCCTTGCTTTTGCCTGAGGGGACTGAAGGAAGATTCCTCACTCGCCAAGCCCATCCTTACTTTCATAGTAGATCTGGGGCTTTTTTGCATGGCTGCCATTCCCCTTTCACACAGGCCTTCCCTGTCTCATTCTTCTTGGTCTCAGCAGCCCTGCTCTCATGTTTTAGTTAAAATTCATTCCCTGCTTCATGCTTACACCTAGGCAATTTTCAAAACCTGCTGCTTTCAGCTTGCCACAACTCTCAGCAGTGTGTTTGCATGGCAGTGTAGAAATAGACCCTCATGGGCTCATTGGGGTGACACTGCAAGGCAATGGTATGGCGGTAGGTACAGACAGGCACTAGGGCTAATGTGAAGAGAGTCGGTTTAAACTGAAAGGATTAGCATGTTGCACTTCTGAAGGTCCGCCAAGGCCACAGTTTTCTTCACTAAGTAGCTCTTTGCTTAAAGGATTGACCTGCACTAGGTGTATTTATAGCAGAAGAGAACATAAGTCATGGCTATATCTGATATGTGACCAGCAGGTTTGTGACTCGCTTCACTGTTTAGTTAGAAAAAAGTATACTTTTATATATACATTATATAATATATACACATATATGTATGTGTATATTTGTGAGGCATATAAATGTATATATATTGTTTTTGCTTTGCTTGTTCTGCTTCTGAAAGGTGGCTGAAGTACAGGGAGTTGTAGAGCAACCAAAGTATCCCCCTGCAGCATGAAACACGATGCAACATTATGTTGTGAATGAAAGCAGGACTATGAACTGTAAAAAGTAAAGCAGCAGGCACAGCTTTCAGCTCTGGAGTAGAAGGAAATAAGTCCCAGGGAGAGCTCATAAAGATAAAATTTGGGAGCCACTGACAGAAGACATGGAGTCTTCTCCATCTGTCATCTTACCATGTCGTGGGGCACGGAAGACTAGTAAATTATCTCCTTATCTACTTCTACCATTATGGTTTGTGCAGCAGCTTTCAGCTTGGGAGCATCGAAGTGCTGCTATTACCTTCTACAATTAAATGCTGATCGTGCTCCTGCCAAGTCATGACATCACTGTATGATGCAACACCATGAGAAAAATGTGCCAGAAATGTCAACTCACCCAATAACAGCAGAAATATATGAAGGAAGGGCTCTGATGCTATAAGTGCCACCAGCCATCTTCTAAGGGCAGGTTTTACTGCCTGGTGCTGCACAGCAAAGCAGTTATCCCTCCAAGCCATGACCTGTTTGGTGGGCTGGATTGAGCTGCTGTGTCTCCTGTCCACAGCTGGTTCAATCATAGAATAATAAAATATCCCAAGCTGGAAGGGACTCTGACAGATCATCGAGTTCAGCTCCCAGCTCCACAAAGGATCACCTGAAAATCAGACTGTATGTCTGAAAGCACTGTCCAGATGCAACTTGAACTCTGGCACTCAGGGCTGTGCCCCCTGCCCTGGGCATCCTGTTCCATGCCCACCGCCCTGTGGTGCAGACCCTGTCCCTAACCCCCAGCTGCCCCTCCCCTGACACAGCTCCATGCCGTTCCCTCAGGTTCTATCATTAGTTATCAGAGGGAGGAGACCAGCATCTGCCTCTCACTGGACTGGCTCTGCGCAGGTAACAAAGTGTACTCCAGAGGAGATATTTAGTCAGTTTGAACAATTTCGGTAGCAACAGGATTGTTCATTTTTAAAAATGTTCTCCCGACAGGAAAAAGATAATAAACAATGAGTAGGGTGTTTAAGGGCTAACCTTCTTTTAATGACTGAACAAGCAGAAAAGATCAGCAAGACTCCTGAATTCCCAGAATAAATCATTATCAGAGCAAAGAAAGCAATATAGAGATGACCGGAAGGAGGACAGGCTTTGCTACAAGTATTTATTCAACGAGTCCTGCTTTTCAGCTTTGAACAGAATAAATGTTATGTCAAAATGATCCCTGAATTTTTATTTTTTTT